>JZKD02S1916562.1:25229-51645 GCA_000966675.3 Picea glauca
GTTCAACTCTCTCTTGATATTGGAGGATTGTATCTTCCTCTTAGAGGTTTATCCCTCCCTTTACATTTGGAAGCTGTAGCTACCTTTGGAAGTCATTACTTCCCTTGAACAATAAACTATTGAATATTTCTCATATATTGTGCATGGTGTATTATGGTGTATTGGTGTAACTCTTATACTATTGTTCATTGCTCATTGGATATAGTTGAATGATTTAAGTATAAGTTGAAAAAGGTTTTAAATTGTGCTTGATGTTGATTCACCCCCCTCTCAGTATCAACATTGACTGCTTCCCCAAGCATCATTGTCGTAATAGGTAACCTTAGTGGCCTATCTCTTTAGAGTCTTTACATGAGGTGAATGTGGAGGGGAAAGTCTTCATAGTACCTGAAATCAACGTTGGCCAAAATCACTCGGGATCCTTGGAGGGTATACCCAAGATTATGTGTGGGAGCTTGCACCGAGGTGTAAGTCCATTAAACAGGTCGTCAACATAAATTTTCCCCTCGCTTTATCCCAACTCCTTCTTGTCTTGATTTCAAAGAGTTGGATTTAATCACCAACTAATGACTTCAAAATAGGAAGGTTTGTTTGTGTGTTTGATATATAGATTTTATTAGTGAGTGATGTTTGTTTCTCTAGTTGGCCATAGATTTCTTTCATTCTTTATTTGGTGCATCCAACATTGGCCATCGTCATTCATGTAGGATGCAAGGGTTACCTTTGGAAGGTCCGAAATAATACACTCCTTTTCTTCCTAACTCACTAGAGGGTTCTTCTGAAGGGGCAGTCAATAATGATGTGACCTCTGAGATTAGAATTTCTACACCATCAGAGGAATCAACACTTCCTGTAAATTTGTTATTGACTATTATACAAGATCCACTTTTTCTCTAGATAAATTCATCGGGAGACGTTGTTGCTGAAGATTATACTAGAATACCTACTAGACCTTACGCAAAGTCTGGTGTAGACGATCCACCCTTATAGAGTGAATCGTTTAGAAATATGGTTCATAATGCTATAATTTTTAATCCTAGCTTTGTCCCTATCCATTCTCTTTGGAGGACCTCCTTGGGACATGATATTTTTGATAAACTAGGAAAGAATCCTAATCAACCCATGGAATCACATACGCCTGTGAATTCACTACTTATACAGTACCCTTAGATCATTTTATTGGCATGACCAGTGATGTTGTCATGGTTTCAGACCAATTTTTGGTTGGTTCTCATACAATTCTTCCCCTCCAAATCACTAGCTCTACTGTGGTCCCACAAGTTATGCTTGTTTCTACTGGAAGTTCGGTAATCACTCAAGATCCTATTGGAACACCACTTTCTCTTAGATTAAATCTGTTACTTCCACCTGGTATAACACTCTTAATACTTATATTTCTAATCTTGCCTAGAGTCCATCCAGTGAGCCTAATATTTTTGTTCCTCCTGGGTATAATGATGCTAGCAGTTTTGTTCCTACACCTACCTAGGTTCTCTATTGGGGGGCTATAATTCCTCCTCCACCTCCACCTAAAGGATCTAATAATCTTGGCCCAAGTAGCTCCAATCAAGTTGGAGGCACAAGTCATTATGTTTCTTATGGTTTTCAAATTCCTGTTGGAGGCGAACCTCAAGTTTGGGTCCAACCCCAAGTTGGGGGGAAACCTCAAATTACGGGAAACCTCAAGTTGCGAGACAACCCCAAGTTGGGGGTCATAACCCAGTGTATAGGAAATATGTCCCTGGATTACAATCTCAACCTTGGAATTTTCCTTTCCAAGGAAATCAACAACCGCCTAGGGGAAAAACTTCTCAAGTTAATTCTTTTGTACCCCCTAATCCTGGGAAACCATATCCAGTTCTATGAATCCTACCTGGGGTCAATATTTTCAGTCTAATGCTCCTTTACAAGGAATCATACCTAATCAACCAACTCATGTTAGTTATTTGACTCAAAACCCTACACCACCGAATTTCACAAGACCCTCTAACTCTCTACAAGTTGCTTATGGTCCTACTGGTATAACTACAATATTACCTCCTCACAATTACCAGTTACCACGAGTGAACATATGGTTGTCGTTTCTTTCTACTTTTGTATTACCAGATTTATCTAGGATTTTGAATGATCCTATCTTTCATTCTCCTTATTGGTCGGTCATACCTACCAAGTTACAATCAGACATTCCTAATTTTGATGGTCGATTAGGAGAAGACCCAAATAATCATGTCATGACATTTCATCTTTGTTTTTCATCCAACTCCTTGATGTATGAATTCATTATATTATGTCTTTTCCAACGAACTCTTACGGGTTTGGCCGCCAAATGGTATATTGAATTTCCACAAGGATTCTTCAATGATTTCAACACCTTAGATATGGATTTATTAACGCATTACGAGTTACTGATACGATATGAGACAGGAACCAAAATTTTGAGTCCATTTAAACAATCCACTTCTACTCATTTTCTTATCATATTCACGAGTGGAGGAGGAGAAGATGCTTAATCAAAGTTCCCCTTACTGATCAACTATTGGTTGAGTGGTTTACCAAGTCACTCATCATTCCTATAGCCCATGATGTTTCCATGGGTAGTTTCTTCACTGAAGAGAAGGTGATTAGTCGTGATCAATAATTGTATCTCATTTATTCACAAACAGACACACTATATGACTTGATCCATGATGCTCCTTACTCATCTACAAATCCAACAACAACATTTCCAGTATCTTCTCATGTTGTTGATGGTGTGATTGGAACTTTTGATGTTGAGACTTAGTATAAACAAGCCAGTCATTCCAATCCCAAATATACTACTGCTAATGTAAAAAATACTCCTCCTCCGACTCATTCTCTCGGTAAAACCTTTGATTTTAATGCGATTCAATCTACACCTACCGGTAAAAATAAAAATAAAAAGAAAGGAAAGGGTAGGAATAAAGAGGATAAACATAATAATCAACAATTTGATAAACCCAAGACTCAACCTGTTGATGACAAAGAAAAGAGAAAAAACTCATTATCCTTGTCTTATCTATGGTGAGGATCATTATACGAAAGATTGTCCATGACGTGCTAAGGTTACTAAGTTCCTGCAAGGGACCGAGACACCTCCTACACCTATCATTTTGTCACAACCTTTTCTTTCTCAACAACATGCCCAATTGGTTATTCATGACCAACCTTCTCCCTCTACCACATCTTATGTACTTATGTTTACTGGTGACTCCAAGAAGAACAAAGTTGCAGTCACTACTCGAGCCAAATGTTATTCTCCTTCAAAAGATAAATTTGATGATTCACCTCCTCCATTAGTTAAATCTCCTCCATCAACTTCACCTCCCAACATTACTCTTCATCTCAAATGACCAAGTCTAGGTACAATTATTCATCCTCCTCCTAAGAGCGTTGTTCATAAGTCATCATTTAACCCTCATGCACGTGTCGCTCAAAACTACAGTATTGTAGAATATCTTGCATAGACACCTTTTGCAATGTCAGTGCTCGAAGTCCTTCAATGTTGTCCTACACAATAGAAATAATTGTTAAAGGCTATTGGTGGAATTGATCCTACCAATACAAACTTGATAATATTTGACATGGAAGATCATATTCCAAGTCTCCCTCCTCAATTAGCATTTCAAATACAAGTCATTATGGAACATAAGAATATTTTCCGAACCATTATTGATGAAGGAGCCTCGAATTGCGTCATGTTCGTAACTTGTTGGAAATCCATTGGCTCTCCTGCCCTCACTGAGTCACACAATAATATAAAAAAATTTAATGGTACAGGGTTTAAACCTTAAGGTTTTCTTCCTTTGTTATCTATTGCATTAGAAGGAAAATCGGATATTGTTGAGGTTGAGGTGTTTGATGCACCTCTCGATTACAGCCTTCTACTTGGTCATAATTGGATTGATTCTATGCATGGAGTTGTTTCTAATATTTTTTTTGTGATACGTTTACCTCACCAAGGAAAAGTTGTTACTGTCGATCAACTCACATTCTTTATTTCTGATTCAAGCACTAGTAACATGCCTTTCATTGCGAAAACACCTCTTGGTTATGATAATGTCGGTGTGGGTATTTTAAAGGATTCATTGTTAATGGGTATGTTCCCCATTCCACCACCCAATATTCCTTCTCCTTTTGTAGCTTCGATTAACATGATCTTGACCATTGTTGGTGAAATCCATGAGTCTTATGAACCTTGGATAGTACCTAGCTCTTACGACTATCTTCATTACGATGATCGAATGCCTTTAAGTTTGGTAGAATTCTTGTATCAAGTTATTTAATCAACAACTCCTTCTCCTCATTCTCTCTTAAATACGTCTCCTGATCCATTTCACGTGGTATTTCACACATATGAGATGATCATGATAGTTATGTCCATGGAAGATACCCCATGGGATGATGGACATCATCATTCCATCCTCTTCCCAGAACCCAAGACTTTAGAGAGTTACCAACAGATTTCAAATCTGTCTACTATTGTTACTACTCCTCTTGTTCCTGAACCGGCACACAATGTTTTTTACGAAGGGAAATTGGGTAATATTTCACCCACCATCCCTCTAAATATTTTGATTAAACCCAAAATTGTGGAAAATATTCATATCGGTGCCTCATGTTCTGATGATGAGATCTGAATTTAAAAGGCCCTTTTCCAAGAATTTTGTGATGCTCTTACCTGGAGTTACGAAGAGATGCCTGGAAATGATCCAGATATTATTTTACATGAAATTAAGACTTACCTAGATGCTAAACCCGTTTGAAAGAGACTTCGCCCAGTAAATCCACCCAAAGTTGTTTCTATTAAACTCGAAGTTGAAAAACTTCTTAAATATGGTTTTGTCTATCATGTGGCTTTGATTGATTGGGTGTCCAATATTGTTCCAGTTACGAAGAAACAAGGCACGATCTATGTTTTTGTGGATTATAGGGATATCAACAAGTCTTGTCCCGAAGATAAATACCCAACTCCTTTCGTTGACCAGATTGTTGACGATTATGCCGGGAGAGAAATCCTCTCTTTGATGGATGGTTTCTCCAGCTATAATCAAATCAATATTTTACCCACGGAACAAAATAAGACTTCTTTTATTTGTCCTTAGAGAACCTTCGCATACCGTAAACTCCCTTTTGGTCTAAAGAATGTTGGTGTGACTTTTCAACGTGCTATGTATTACGTTTTTCATGATATTAAGAACATTGTACAACCTTACCTAGATGATTTACTGGCACATTCCATGCGTCGCCAAGATCACTTGGCACACTTACGAGCCATTTTCCTACATTGTCGCTATTATCGAATACGATTGAATCCACATAGATGCATTTTTTGTGTGGAGTTAGGACGACTTCTTGGTTTTATCGTTTCTACACATGGGATTAGGGTGGACCCTTTGAAGGTTGAATCTATTATCAATTTGCCTCCTCCTGCCTTACGCCAACTCCAAAGTTTTAAAGGTAAGGAAAACCTTTTACGTCGATTCATCCACAATTATTTTGAATTAACGAAAGGTTTTTCTTGAATTCTTAATAAGGATCATGATTTTGTATGGGGAAACACTACCAACAAAGCCTTTGAAGCTTTGAAAATTTCCTTAACCCGTACACCACTCTTATTTCCTCCTAATTATAGTCGAGATTATTTATTATACTTAGCTTATTCAGAATCTACCATAGTTATGGTTATAGTCCAAGAGGCTGATTCACACGATGAAAATGTTATCTATTATTTGAGTCTGAGTCTCACAACCACCAAAACCAAATATATACATGTGGAGAAACTAGCCTTGGTAGTTGTTCAATTTGTGCAACATTTTCATAATTATATATTATTGCGCAAAACCACAATCAATTCCTATTGCAACCCTATGCAATATATCCTTACTCAAAAATTGCTAGGGAGAAAATACTCCAAATGGATAGTGATTCTCCAGGAGTTTGATTTGGAGTTTGAGCGATCCAAGTCAAAGAAATCATTGGTTTTTGCCGAGTTGATATGTGACCTTCCCTCCACTAAGACATAAATGGTGGCATAGGATTCCTTTCCTAATGAGTCTCTCTTTCTGATTAGTTCTAACGACATATCATATGGAGACATTATCATCTATCTCCAAACCTAAAATTTTTGGCCCAATCTTTCTAGTGTAGATCATCGTCATATTCGGTATCAATCTCGTCAATACATTATCCTTGGTGATACCCTTTACCGTTGTGGTATTGATTCCATATTTCAATGATGTCTAACCTATGATGAAGCTGAGAAAGATTTAAATGAATTTCATTCCAGAGCATGTGGCAGTCATATGTCTGGGTATGCCACTGACCAAAAGATATTACGAGCTGGTTAGTTCTGGCCTTCGTTGTTTAAGGATTTCATTATTGTCGATCAAAAATGCCATGCTTGTCAAACATATAACAATAATATCTTATATCATCCTGCTCCTCTTTACCCTATAGTTTTCGTTGGTCCATTCACTAAATGGGGCATTAACGTCATGACTTGTAACCCTCACTCGGTCGGGGGGCATGGATACATTATCATAGTCGTGGATTATTTCTCTAAATGGACCGAGGCCATGCCTACATTTGATAATATGGGGAAGAATGCATCATTTCTCATATTCAATCATATCATTACTCGATTTTGTATCCCTCAAGCCATCTCCATTGACCATGGTAGTCATTTTTGCAATTTCATGATGTTTGAACTTATCGAGAAGTTGGGTCTTAGACATGAAAAATCAACACCTTACTATCCACGGGCCAATGGCCAGGTTGAAGAAATTAATAAATTTCTCACTATTATGCTTCGATGGATGGTATAAATTCACAAGTCAAGCTGGCACACGATGTTCTTCTCAGCATTATGGTCCTGTTGGACATCAGTTGAATCTTCCACAAGGTTCACACCTTTCCAGTTAGTGTATGGTATCGAAGCTATTCTACCAATTGAATGTGAAATTCCATCTTTGAAACTAGCTGTCAAACTTTTGCCTAACACCTCAATTGAAGAGGAACATCTCTTGTATTTGATGCAATCAGACGAGACTCACCATGATATTTCCTTAGTCATTGAAACTCAGAAGAAACGTGCCAAATCTCAATACAACAAGCATGCCAAACCACATGTTTTTTCTAAGGGTGATTTAGTTCTCCTTTACAAACAATATCGTAATTTATTAGGGGCCGGTAAATTCGAGCCCATGTGGCGTGGCCCTTATATCGTTAAATGAGTGTTGGAGAAAGGGGCTTATAAGCTAGTAGATTATGATGTAATTTCTTTGAGTGAACTCATAAATGGGAATTACTTGAAGATGTACTATGCTTAAATTATTTTTGCATAAGTTATTTGTATTTTTAGTGTATCTAGTGTGTTTTTTTTTGTTTTTTGTTCCACCTTTTAGCTTCTTATGTTGCATTATTCTTGGTTTCCATATGTCAGTGTCTTCCCTACCCTATATCGTCTTTTTTGCTGGTACTAGTCGTAGTAATCAAAACCTAGTGTGTGTTGCATGGGCAATCTATGCACCTACGGATGAGTTGATCAGTCTACATGGTGTTTTCCTTGGTCGTGCAACTAATAATATCGCAGAATACAATGTAGTTATCAAGTTATTAACTAACGCCATATCATTTGACATCCATCATCTTATTGTATGACTTGATTCACAATTAGTAATGCTACAATTGAGTAACATTTATTCCATCTGAATTCCTAAATTGTTACGGGTATACTTAAGAATTCACCTCTTGGAAAGACATTTTGATTATATTGAGTATCAACATATTCCTAGATGTATAAACACATTAACATATGCATTGGCTAATTATGTTTTAGACAGACATTTTCACCATTTATAAATACAAACACACATTTGAAAATACAAGTAATTCAGTAGGAACTTTATATTAATACGTCAAAAGTTACAAAAAGTGTTTGTCGTAAGAACAAAATTTCAAAATAGTGAAGCTCATGGCTTCATATACATAAGCATCAAGGATGTTTCTCATTGTAACAAATGACTTCCCATGCCACTATACAGAGCATTTGACCAATAGATGTTGATACACCAACTATATGGCATTGGTAGCGTCAAAGTAACTCATCCACCGTGATGTCATGGATGTTCATGGTTAATCCCTCTAGGTTCTATTTGATCTCATTGAGATCCTCAACAACCACTCCTCGACCCACCACAGTGCCTATCTCTCCCCATATCTGAATAGGAGATGATCCTGAAGGGTGATAAGGTGCCACATCTACATTGTTGAGATCACTTGATTAGTCTTGGATAAATGACAAAATCATTTTATAATTAAAATACAAAAAACAACATATAATGAAAAATTTATTCTTACCTATGTATCGCCACTGATATCCCTTAATTTGAGCCAAGTCAAGGTCCCCACAGAAGTCGGTCCCAGTGTAATAATATTCCTCAAATATAATTAGTTGATCTCTCAGCCACTAGAAGAAAGATTCAACATATTTGATGATTGGAACACCACCATGACAAGCCATCAAATCCACCCATATTTTCATCCTAGGATCTTGTGGAGCAGTTATTCCCCACTCCACTTATAGGCTTAAGATGGGGACCCTCTCCAGGAAGAAGGATACTAAAATGGATCCATAGCCAAATTGTTTCAACCGACCATTCCAACACTTTTTGAGTTGTTTCTTCATATTCTTAAAAAGACCCTGGCACCAATTGAATACTCAGGGCTCCATACACTCTATAGCGTAATGAAAGTGGTTTTGTAAAGCCATGTGGGGAGCTGCACTCCCTGCCATCTGGGTGATATTTTAGAGGATAGTTCTCAATGGTAAATATCTAACATCCCTAATAGAAACCTTGCCACTATGATTTTATGTACCTGGCACGTAGTTATGTGCAACTTAATAGTCCATGGGTTCTCCTCCACCCCTGCTTCCTGAGAGTGATACCTGAGAGCCTTGGCAAGATAACCCCATAAAAAATTAAATGTCATATATCTCCAAGGTAAGTGTATGCACACCCATGTGAAAGGATTGTTCATTGACATCCCACATATGGACTAGGTACTCCAATATCCTCATTTGGGCTCTCATGCCCTGAACCTTGAAAATTTTGAGAAACCCACACTCTCGTAGTGCCATGATAGTTCCCGGGCCATTCCCGGCAAAGTAGTATTCTTCCTCATGCTCACATTCCCTGCACTCAAGAATATTGACTGAGGAAAACCTGTCAGACAACATCAAAGGATGATTAGATTTATCAAAGATCAAAACTTGGAATTTTTCCTAACTCATTTTGTTTTTTTCAAAATTTGAGTTGTGGTCGTCGCAGGGGCTTTCTTTTTCATAGAGCGATGTTGTCGCACCCTGGTTGTGTATCCCTTGTGGTGATTTGGGATCATTGTAGTTCACGATAGCGTGATCCTACGATGATCTCAAAGCGCAATGCTTCCCAAAACATCGATCTTGACTCAAAAATAAACCATTAAAAATGAAAATTTAAACCATGAAAAGAGAAAGGGGTAGGAGATTACCTTCTTGATGGAAGAGATTCAAGAAATGGTCCGCCAGGCGCTCCGGAATCGTTGCTTGAAATTTGGAAGAAAATGAGGGGTTTTGGCACTATTTGGGTGAAATTCCAATTGAAATGGTAAATGGGATATTTTGACCTATTTTATTCACTTTTACCATTTTTATTGCAAATTAAATTATTTTTTGAATATTTTTACCTAGGCCCTAAGTCTAATGAACTTTTCAAAGTGTCTCTATTATAGATTGAAAAATCTAAGGACAAGACGTTTGACATGGATCCTCCATTTTTGGTCGTTTTTGTGTGTTTTTCTTATGTACATATACTTTTAGGGTTTTTTAAGAAAAACTGTAAGCACAGTCTTAATTATTTCTCATGCTCGTGAAACCATGAGAATGCAATCGAGTAACCTTTTATCTCTTTTTCGAACTCGCATTGGTAATACCAAAAACAAACCCTATGGATTATCCTTTAAGCTCTTTTCAAGCTTCCTAAAAATGAAAACATAGCCTAGCGACCTTGTTCTTTTCACGCTCGTAAAGGTATTTGAAAAAAACATCTAATGAGTGGTAGATTATCTCTTTTTCGATCTCGTCAGAATAACTTACAAAAAACAAATTTTGGAGTTTTCTTTAAGTGTTTTTTAGACTCTAAACATGAAAAACCCCAAATTTTTCTTTCTTTGGACTCGTAAAATAAGCATCGAAAGGCCCATATGGGACCGAACCACTCCTTCCTAGTGTTTGTTAAAAATACTTTGAGGGACTCATCCAAAGGATGAGCTTACATTACAAGAATATGTTATCCACCTCAAGCTTGCGTAAAAATAAAGAGGTACTCGCCAGAAATGGTGGGAGAAAATTGGGAAAGAAATGTGTATATGTATTTGTGTTAGTGGCAGTAAAGTCTTTCTTGAACATGACACCCCCCTTCATCACTATATCTGGATTGGGAAATCCGTTTGTCTCTCGTTTGACCATCCACAATTCCATATGTTGGGTCCTCCTTGAGTCAATTCTACCAATACAATTGTCGTGTTGTTCATATGTTCAAGAGAAGTCCAACCTAAACAAGACTTCTATCGAGTCAGCCATCTACAGTTCTAAATTTTCTACCATGTCGGCCTTCCCTGAGTCACTTCTGAATCACTTCATACTCTAATCTACTTCAAAGTTGTTACATATTTTGTTTCATTGATGGGGGATGCATTAATTCCCTCCTATGATGAGTCTTTTCATGTCGAATTCAACTCACTATCCGGGAACAAGACTTAGAAATCATTTAGTACCTTAGAGCTTGCATGCCTCAATGGAAGGTTTCCCCTCTTTCAACAGTGGGTTCACATCATTGGCGTCTGATGGGAAGATTCCATCAAATGTTTGACTTCAACTCATTCATTCACATTTGTTGGATTTTGGTAGAGTACCTTGGGAGTCATTGACATCAGTGATTATTTCCCTCACACTTGTTAAATGGTTTTCATTAATGACAAGTAATGAAGTGGTTTCTACCATGTTCGACTTTGACACCTGTAATCACATGGATAGATTCATAGTTCGGGATGATGGAAATGAAGACCCTAGATCTCACCATGTCGATCCAGGTTGCGATGGAGTATTGATGAGTTTGTACTGACACATAGATCCATTGTGTATGTCGTGTGTCTATGTCCAAATTTGAATTCTTTAACAGCATAGATCGACAATGTATTTCTCGTGGCTATGCTGAATCATGATGACATGGATCCACAATGTATGTTTAGTGTCCATGACTCACTTGACACTTACGATTAGAGTCACTTGTATTATGAGTATGGGAATGCCTACCTCAGAAGACAATATATTATTATGAAGATGCTTGATTTTTTGCAGGTTCCCGACCAATGCGCTCCTCTTTTCTACACACACATTCTACAAATTATTTCAGCTATCACAAGTTCCAACTTCATACTTTGGGGGGAATTATGTTACACATTATTTTTGTCACCCTAGTGATAAAATAAAGATATGTGCATGACTCACTTCCATGTTCCCTAAAATCACTAAAAGAGGCTTTCTCCATGAGAAAAGTGGGTTATATTTTCTTCCTTAAAATCTATGTCAAAGGAGATCGCTGCACCCTTCTCTATGCTTGGGGTGTAATGATGCTTTATCATTGTACATTGCACCAAACTAGATTGTGGCCTCATCACAGGTTGCTTGTGCATAGGGTGTGATGATGCTTAAACAAGAGGAAAAGTGAAATTCACGAAGCTTCTAGAAGTGAATCTTCTAGAAGATGAGGTGGCCTCCGATCGGTTTGGATCTTACTCACTTCTCTAATTTAGTGGGATCATCTTAATATCCTCATCCATCCCTATTTCACCCTATATAAAGAGGGATATCTTATGGAAAAGGATAATGATTTCTTATGCATGAAGAATTTTTCTATAGATTATACTTGAGATGACTTTGCTTTATCTCTCTAAGTCAAATTCTAGATCTTCTTCATCAAAGGCATTGGAGAAAAAGTGTGTGTGTTGAAGAAAAGATCCATTGGAAGGGACCTTGCAACATCAAGGCATGGGTTGTATTATCCACTTTCATTTAATATAATGCAACAATACATTTCTTCTCTATAAAGGTGTCCTTACTTTTATTGTATAACTCCTTGATATTATACATAGAATTCATTGGAATATATATATTGTTGTTCTCTCTCTTTGTTGTTTTGTGCTTCTTAAACAGGTTCACCATCCCACAAATCCCAATATGGAGCGACAAGACAGACACTAGCGAGGATCAAACATCATTTAAAAGGTATGTCATTTGTCTCTCTCAAAACTAGTTTATATGGCAATGAATTCTAAGGTAAAGTTTATATTCTTCCCTTTTTTGTTATAGCTTATTTTTGAAGTTAAGGAGACCAATTTGTTTTCACACTTACCGATTTGTCTGATAACAATCCCAAATATCATCCTCTATCTTAGCGGATAATGTGAATCCTAGCTTTTGACCTGGGGGGCATGGCTCCTCTATATTCCCCTCTCTCGTTTGGTGGAGGCCATATTCCCAAAATGAATCCTATAGTCGGAGGTTGGCTTGCTTTTTCTTTTGAGCCTAATCCTAGTCTCAATGATCTTGGATGGCATGCTCAACCGGGAAGACAAGTCACTTTCTATATTCCATCCTTTATCCCTTTTTCCTCCATGATGATTCTAAAAAATGCATTCATTATGGCATATCCCCCTCTATCCTCTGGAGTTCCCTCTAGAGGGAGTCAGTTTCATGCTATGGGAAACCCCTATCTTGGATCCCCTTCGGCTGGGGGAAATGTATATAACCCTCATTATGTCACTTCCACCAATATGGTGCCCATACAACATTTTATGAATCAGTTTGGAGGAGGATATTATCTTACCAGATAGGGCCATGGTATATACTAGAACCTTGGATGGCCTACAATCCCTCAACACCAATCTTTCGCGGGAGCATGGGCTCAGATGCCACAACCAAGGCTCCCTTTTCTGGCAATGCTTAATCTTCCAGATTTTTCAAAATTAATGAACAACCCTATGCATCATGATCCATGATGGCCCCCCATCCCCACCAACATAACTTCAGGCATTCCAAAATTTGAAGGCAATACTGGCGAGGATCTGGGTGATCATGTCACTACTTTTCATCTTTGGTGCTCATCCAAATCCATTATTGATGATTCTATGCATTTGAGGCTATTTCAATGCACCCTCACGGGGGTCACCGTAAAGTGGTAGATTGAGATACCGGGGGGAACATACGAAAACAATAATCAGATGGTTTTGGTCTTTCTCTACCACTTCCAGTTTTTGTTTCATTACAATGTCGGCATAGAACTATTTTCTTCCTTCGGCTAAGATAAGGCCATGCATATCTTGGACCATATCCAAGAGTGGCATAGAAGGAAGAGGTTGATTAAATCCTACATTCCTCCAGAATTTTTGTTGGAGTGGTTCCTTAAGCCCTTATTGCCTTATATTTAGAAGGATGTTTCTACATCTGGAGTAATATCTGAGGAAGAAGATATTTTCAAATCCCAGCAACTAAACCTCATATATGCTCAGTCTCGGATGTTGTATGAAATTCTTCCTGACGCGTCGCAGTCAAAATATGACCCTAGACAAAATCTTGGGCCTCATGTTGATGGCATCATAAGATCCACAAGTGCTAATTCTACAGTCTTGGTGACAAACCAGTTGAAATATTTGTCTCTAAGCCAACCTGTAGTAGGACAAGATTTGGCTTTGTCCTCCACTCCCACTCAATCGATGGATGTGCATTATGTATAGTCATTGAAAAACCCAAATGGTAACCAACAACTAGGAGGGAATAGAAGGAAAGGATGAGGTAATAATCCTAAGGCTAGGAAAAATAATATTAAATCCAAGGATGAAACTAACAATGATAGATCGAATAATAATGTTGGTGAGGGAAAGAAAGAAAAATGGAAGGTGAATTTTCCTTGTAAAATTTGTAAAGATGATCACCTTACCCACCTATCCCCGAAATCGAGGAAGCCTCGAGGCTATTATCATAGTCACCTACTGTGCTGACAAATTTGTTTCCACATAATCATCACATGGCTTTGGGGTCTTGTAACACCGCAAATGAATTGAGCAGGAGTCAAAACCCCTCCACACATGAAGGAGGCCATCTATGTGTCAATACGGTCAACTACCATATTTATGTAACCACTTGATCTCGTGATTACGGTTCTTCACATAGTTCTATAGGTCCAGAGTCTCCCCCTCCTCCAAAAACACCCTTGCATATCGAAAATGTAGAAACACCCTTCCATATCGAAGATCTGGGTCAAACCCCTTGTGCGATGTCAGCTTTGTAGGTTCTCGAGAGGTGTCCTTCACATAGGAACACATTGTTATCTTCTTTAGGATCTATAGACTTGTGTGGCTCGAAGGTTATTAATTTTGATGTCACTGATGTTAATCCTCGCTTACCTTACCACGTGGCCTTTCAAATCCATGTGGAGTACATGAAAATTACCATCAAACACATTGTAATTGATGAAGGCGCCACAACATGTGTGATGTCCCTAACCTGTTGGAAAGTGATTGGCTCTTTGACTCTATCGCAATCTATGACTATATTGATTTCATTTTATGGGCGTTCATTTCGACCTCATAGAATTCCTCCCACTTTTCTACTCTAGTTAGGTGGAAATGCAATGGAGGTTAATTTCGAGGTGGTGGATGTGCCCCTTGACTACAATTTACTACTAGGGTGTAATTGGACTTTTGTCATGACAAAAGTCGTTTCATTTTTTTTCCGCACTCTATGTTTTCCTCATGAAAGGAAAATAGTGAGGATTGATCAATTGTCCTTTGCGCACGCTAGTCCTAATGCATCATTTGGACCTTTGGTCCTAGTGATCAAAAATTCTGAGCAGAAAACTAAGGATGTTGGTGTCAAAATGTATTCCTCTCCCATGGGTAGCTTTGATTTTGTCACACCAATTCATCACATTCATGCCATTTCTGGTGAGTCTTCATCATCAATGAGATATGTTCCTTTATGTACTTCATATTTCAACAACCCTTGGACCCTACCTTCCTTGACTATGTCATACAAAGGTCAGTCTCACATTGGGATAAAAATTCCATTGTCAGAGGTAGAGGTTACATATCAGGATATTATTAATGATATGTTTGACCTGGATCCTTTCTCCTCGTAGTCAGATGAGGAGGATCTTGTTCTAGATCCCGTATGGGATTCCCAATCATCTTTTTCGCATGATTTCCTTGACAATACTTTACCTTCGTATGAATCCATATTAGAGGACATGCATGATCCCGATAGGCCTTGGGATGACATGCATCATCATTCATATTTCCTCCCAGATCTTGTTAGGATCGAAAAGGATGAATTTAGATCTACCTTGAGTGAGATGGTTAGTCACGTTGTAGTTTTGTTGGCTATGCATGGTATTTATGTCGAAGAAAACATGGAGAATATTTATCCTACCATCACGATCGAAATATCTCGAATTCCTAGAAAAGTTGAGAACGTATATATCGGTGTGGATTGTTCGCCTAGAGAAATTCATGTCTACACCGATCTCTTCAAATAATTTCATGATGTATTCTCTTGGTCATACAAAAAGATGCCAGGGATCGACCTCAACATTTTTTAACATGATATCAATACCTATATGGATTCTAGACATGTTCGACAACGTCTTAGAATTGTTAATCCTAGGAAGGCCCATGCTATTAAGGTAGAGTTAGAGAATCTACTTAATGATGGTTCATCTACGTAGTTCCCTTGACTGAATTTGTGTCCAACCTCATTCCTGTGAATAAAAAACAAGGAACCATCCACGTATGTATGGATTTTTGAGACCTAAACAAGGCTTGTCCTAAAGATAACTTCTCAACTCTTTTCATTGACCAAATTCTTGATGAGTGCATGGGAAGCGAAGTTTTTTATTTTATGGATGGATTTTTGGGATATAATCAAATTCAAATAAAACCCGAGGATCAACATAAGACAACATTTATTTTTCCTTGGGTTACTTTTGAATACCAAAAAATTTCTTTCAGCCTTAAACATGCTGGAGCAACCTTCTAATGTTCTGTGACCTTTGCTTTTCACAATCTCAAGCATATTGTCGAAGGTTACCTAGATGATCTTATTACTCACTCTCAAAAGAGAGTATATGACTCCAGTCACCTTCACTTAGTATTTGAGAGATGTCGTTACTATCGCATTTAGTTGAACCCTCACAAGTGCATCTTCTACATTAGTTCTAGCCATCTTTTAGGATTCTTAGTATCTGATCATGGGATCATTGTAAATCCTATGAAGGTTGAGGAAATACTTTGATTTCCTCCCCCACAAAACATTTGAAAACTTTAAGGTTTATAGGGGAAGGCTAATTTCTTTCATCGGTTCATAGTGAACTATGCCAATTTAACTAAGGGTTTCATGTGTCTTTTGAAGAAAGATACTTCGTTTATATGGGATGAGTGAGCCCAGGAATATTTCGATGCACTTACGAATTCCCCGGTATCAACACCTTTGCTGAAGCCTACAAACTACAATAGAGACTATTTTCTTTATATCTCTGTATCTGAAGGGATGGTTGTTATGGTTCTGGTTCAGGAGGATGATGAGCTCCATGATCACATTGTCTACTATCTCAGTCGAAACCTAGTCAGTCCTAAAATTATATACTCTCACGTAGAGAAACTACCCTTGTCCGTCGTACATGCAGTTCAAAGGTTATGGAATTATATATTACTTTGAAAAACTACCGTAGTTATAGATATCAATCTATTTCAATGTGTCCTTTATAGGTATATCATAGGGGGGAAATACAATAAGTGGATTGTTATTTTGCAAGAATTTGATCTCGATTTCTCTTTGACGAAGTCTAAGAAATCGTTGTTTTTTCCGGATTGATATCAGACTTCTCTCGACTAGGTGAGGATATTTTTCATGACGATTCATTCATGGATGAACATATCTTACTTATCTCCTCTTCGAAACCATGGTATGGATACATTATAATTTATCTTCAAACCTTGAAGCTATCCCAACATCTGTTGAGAGACGATCGACAATGTATACATCATCAGAATAAAAACTACTTTATCATTGGTGACACTTTGTATCATCGAGGAGTAGATAATGTTTTGTGTCATTTCTTGAATCATGAGGAAGTTGAGTCGGTTCTCAGTGACTATCACAGTGGGACTTGTGGTGATAATTTATCTAGGCTTGCGACGGCCCAAAAATATTGTGAGTTGGTTATTTTTGGCCATCAATTTTTAAAGATTGTGTTGAAGTGGTCTATAAGTGTCACCCTTGCTAGGTGTTTTCTCAGAAAATTCACTCGCACCCAACCCCTCTACACCCAGTCATCACCATTAGTCCCTTCACTAAGTGGGGAGTAGATTTTATGGAATGTAACCCAGCCTCAGCTGGGGGTCATAAACATATTATTGTGGCTATAGATTACTTCACTAAATGGGAAGAGGCCATGCCTACCATTAAATCCAATGGTAAGACTGCAACATTCTTCATTTTCAACCAAATTATATCCCAGTTCAGAATCCCAAGAGAGATTGTCATTGATCATGGAACTCACCTTCATAATGAAATGATGAAAAATTTAGCATCACAATTGGGGTTTAAGGACAATCATTCTTCCCCTTACTATCCATATGAAAATGGACAAGTAGATGAGGTGAATAAATATCTCAAGACCATCTTGCAAAAAACTGTCAGCCAGAGTAAATTTGACTAGCATCTGATGTTTTATCCTGCACTTTGGGCATATCGAACCCTGGTAAAGACTTCCACCAGTTTTTATCCTTTTTAGTTAGTACATGGCGTGGATTCGATTCTTCTGATTAAATGTGAAATCCCTTCCCTTAAACTAGAAATTGAGCTCCTACCTGACACATTCGATCTTGAAGAATGTCTCGTACACCTAGAACATCTCGATGAGCAACATCAATATTC
Source organism: Picea glauca (assembly GCA_000966675.3). Classification (NCBI taxonomy): domain Eukaryota; kingdom Viridiplantae; phylum Streptophyta; class Pinopsida; order Pinales; family Pinaceae; genus Picea; species Picea glauca. The sequence goes on from JZKD02S1916562.1 coordinate 43,282, forward strand.
CTCTATGACTATTGAAGAAAATAAATGACATGTTAAGGTTCATTATAATAGGTCTTTCTATCCTTGGTAGTATGGTGAGGGTGACTTGGTTCACCTATATGACCAAGCCAAAGAGTTGTTGGGGGTAGGAAATTTCAACCCCATGTGGCACAGTCCTCATATCGTGTGACATGTCTTAGAGAAAGGAGCCTATGAATTGGATGATTATGAAGGGAATATGTTGGATGAGCCCAGAAATGGGCTCTACCTTAAAATATATTATGCTTGAGCCGTCAGGCTTGGACATGACCTTTTGTATAATAGTGTATATTATTCTATATATATCCTTTCCCTTGGTTGAAAGATGTCATCATCTTGCTTATCAATTTTTCCCTTCATTGGTAGATGTCAAAGGAGTCTTCAGTTTACTTAGGATTCATGGACAATGCCAGTCGTCATACAGGGAACATGGCTTCCACCGCTTAGGTCATTTACTTACCTGAGGGCCAACCGGTGTCTTTAGGTGGCGTTTGTGAGGAGCCATCAAAGAATAATGTGGCTGAGTATAGCTTCATTATAGAACTATTTCATGACACAATTTATCATGGTGTTTGATCTTTAGAGGTTCTTCTGGACTCCCTGTTAGTCATGTGTTAGTTAAACGACAATTATCGTATGCGAGACCCTACTCTACTCTGAAGATTTCTATGGGTATGAATTTTGGAACGATTCTTTGATTTTCTTACTTATAATCACATACCTAGAAGTTCTAATCATGTATCTCATGCATATGCTAATTATATTTTAGATTGGAATTTGTCACATAACTAAGTAAATAAAACACATTCATACATGTACACATTGTAACATATGTAAGTAAATTCGAAGACCAATTTTTTTTATATATATTTCATCCTTTAAAAAAATATGGTGTCATAGTACAAAATGGGGCTCACACCCTCAAAATACATATATGGTCGATATATAATATGACCATGGAATATACACCTGTGGCGCCATATGCATATCATGATAACACACTACGGCATTTGTGAGATTCCATAAGAGTCACACCCATGCATGGGGTACACCCACTAGCTTCTACTGCATAGCCTCTGGCAGATCCTCCACTTGAACCATAGGAATATTGTGCGTCAATCAAGACAGGCTCCCCTATACATTCTGCAACACTCTCTTCGGATATCCTCCCACGTGCTCATCTCCTCAGATCCTCTGCCAATCTCGTGGGAATCCCTCTGGTCATTGCGGACCTACATATACATAATAAAGCGATCATGAATTATTGATACCGTACAAAAAAATATATATATATATTCTTATTGAAAAACACAAAAAAATGAAATATATAAAAAACATTTCTTACCAATATAACCGTAGGTGGAACCTAGTGGAAAAGGCATGTTTTAATATCCTCTATAGTTGATCTTGTTGTAAGAGTAGTCATCAATGGCTATAACATGTCGATGTCAATAGAAAAAGAACTTATCATTGTACAGGTTGGCACCCTACCACCTCCTATCCGCCTCATAACGTCAGTCCACTGTGACATGGTTGGATCACGCAGTCCATGTGGAATAATATCTACTCTAGGGATCAAGCCTAGAACCCTCTCAAAGAAAAATCTACACATAATGGATGTAAATACGAAATTTCTCTTTTTCCCTTGTTGAAATCCATCAGCTGGCTCTTTATGTTATCCAACAGTGAGGTACACCAGTCATAATCAGTGGGTCATAAACACTCCACTTCATATAACATGAGTGACCTTGATGCTTGGTGCAATGAGGTTGACCCCAAAATCTATGTAAGTACAAGTACGACGATCTTTAAGATTAGGTTCTCAATTTCCCTGATTGAGAGTTGGCTCCCTTATTTATCTGTGTCAAGCCCTAAATAGTAGCACATTACCCATTAATTGGGGCATATTACATTAGTAATTTTATTTTATTTATGTCGGCATGGATCCATTAGTTGTAATTGTACCTCCTAGTCTCCTATTTATATCAATGAGACTTTTTCATTTGGAATCATATTGTATTTGAAAATTTCTTTGGTGTATAAGGAGGTTTCCCCCTAGAAGAGGCTTATTATATGAAATTATCTTTTTTTCAATGCCTTTAGTAATTATTCTGAGGTTTTTCTATGCTATCTTGATATTTGGTTCTTAAGATTTGGTATCAAAGCTCAAGGTCTCGAAGTTTTGCTGCTACATCTGGGACACCTTGGAATTTTTGCTATAACTTTGTTTCTACAGTGTTTCATAAGGAACCTCTTGGAGGATATTTATTAGATAGATCAAGGTATGATGGGTTCAAATTTTAGCTCCTTAGAAATTATACTTTCAGATGTATATTCTGTGTAAGATAGGGTTATGGAATCATCCTGAATTTAGCCATCACTGAATTTTCACTCTAAAAAATTTTCTGTAATGTTTCAGACCCTAAAATATGTAGGATATTCACAGAAATTATCAAGGTAGATTTGATAAAAAAAAATAATCTTTTGTTTCATCCTAATTTTGTAGATACACCCTATGCAAGATAGGGTATTTGACTAGTCATATTAACTAGTCTCAAACAGGTCTTTCGAGTACAACAGTGATATATTCTTCAGTGAGTATGCAAATTAAGTGAGACAGTGGATGATCTTTATTATTTTTGGTACATATTTCAGAATCAAATATCAGATATTGTGATCTTGGAACGTTTTACAAGTACGCTCTCTTGGAAGGGAAAAAAATATGCAAGTTGTGGGGAAGTTACCATAACTTCCACTTGGCACATCCAATTTTGATCAGACTTGAGGCATTGCAGAGAAGAAATATAAGAGAAATACAACAAAAAAAAAATTATACCCAGAAGGGCCAAAATTTTGGAGATACAGCAGAAGAAATATCATCTATAAGAACCACCTTGAAATCAAGGTTTAAAAGTGATACTTGGCCAACATGCCACCAAAAAAGGGAACGTCTACACCAAATAAGCCTCTAGACAATCCTACTTAGACTCTTGATGAAGGTAAAGAAATGTGTAGGGACATAAACCATTTACAAAAAAAGATAGTAACAAAATATGAACTACAAGGGATGATGGATGGTTTAAAAAGGGAGATCATGGAAGGATTGAAAATTTTCTTAATAGAGAGGACACCTGAAAGTTAAAATGTATCCCATGAAATTCATGATGAGGACACAAGGAGGATGAATCAAGAATGGAGAAACTCCAACTTTGGGTTCAAGACCAAATACTTTACTAATATCGATATGAGGAAGTTTTATGGAAAGGACCCAATCACATGGATACTTCAAATGGAGAAATTATTTGATCTACATGATGTGCCACATACACAAAAGGTACGAATTGCTTCTTTATATTTAGAACCCAATCAATTTTTGTGGTATCAATGGATTTTTTCTCGCAAAGCACTTGTCACTTGGAAGATTTTCATGGAATAAATGTTAGCACACTATGATGATACAAGGAGAAATACCTTCTTTAGCCAATTCATAAATCTCGAGCAAAAGGGTTCAGTTGCAGAGCACATTGAGAACTTCCAAAGATTGAATACAAAGGTAACAGATATTCTAGATGAGAACCTAGTTTATGTATACATATGAACTTTAAAGGATAAAATTTAACATGAGGTTCACCTTTGGGAACCCAAATAATTGGAGAATGCATTCAGGGTGGCAAGAAATGTTGAAAGAAAAAATATTTCTATGGATACTAGAAGGGCCACTCCTAACATCTATCAAGAGAATAATGTTTTGTCTTCTAAAACACCTCAACCTACAAGTTTGACACCTCAAAAATTGGAGGAAAGAAAAGTAAAAGGTTTATTCTTTAATTGTGAAAGCAAGTATAGTAAGGGAAATAAGTGTGGTGAGAAGAAATTATTCTACATAGATTATGAAGAGGAAGAAGAACAAGAACCATATCAAGATGAAAATGTAGAAGCGATTTCTTATGAAGAGTTGACTCCCATGATATCATGTAATGCATTGGCTAGAATTATCACTCCTCAAACCCTCAATATCGAAGGATATATCAAAAAGAAAAAGGTAATAGTCCTAATTGATTATGGTAGTCCTCATAATTTCATTCACTATAAATTAGCCAAAGCTCTCAATTTCTTAGTACATCCAGCACTAGAGTTTCAATTAATGATTTCATATGGAGGAACTATAAATTAGTCATGAAAATGCAATAAGATCAATCTTTCTATGGGGGAATATGTAATGAATAGTACAATGATTGCTATACCCATGGGTGGTGTTGATGTCGTACTAGGAATCCAATGGTTACAATGATTAGGAACACTGGCTTTTAATTTTCAAGAAATTTTCATGAAATTTTCATTGGAAGGAAAAGAAATTGAGTTAAGGGGTATCACAAGGAAACCCAATAAGGTGATAAGCTCTAATGGCATGAAACAATTATTGGAAAATGGGCATCAGGGTGTAACAACACAACTATGCTCACTAGATGTTCAAACATCTAAACCATCTATTGCCCTATATCTCCAAGAGAGCATTGATAAGAATTCCAAAGTATTTGAAGATATTCCCAAAGGTCTTCCACCCACTCGAAATCATGATCATGTTATTCAACTAATTCATGGGAGTGTTCCTCCTAACATCACGCCTTACAGATACCCTTATGCCCAGAAGAGTGAAATTGAGAGTATGATTAAAGAAATGTTAGAAGTTGTAATTATTAGACCTAGCCAAAGTTATTTCTCTGCACCATTGGTAATGGTACTCAAGAAATATGGCTCATGGCGTGTGTGTCTAGATTATAGAGAGCTCAACAATATCACCATTAAATATAAGTTTCCCATTCCTGTCATTGATTAATTGTTAGATGAACTACATGGAGAAATCTATTTCACAAAGTTGAATCTCCATTCACGGTATCATCATATTAGAATGAAGGAAGAAGATATCCCAAAAACAACATTACGAACTCATGAAGGCCATTATGAATTTTTGGTCATGCCTTTTGGCCTTACAAATTCACCTTTCACATTCCAAGTGTTGATGTATTCCATTTTCAATCCCTTCCTTCGAAAATTTGTGTTAGTATTTTTTGATGATATACTAATCTATAACAAGTCTTGGGAGGATCATGTGTGACATGTTGACAAGGTGCTACAACTACGAAAGGAGCAACAACTATATGCCAAACCATCCAAATGTTTCTTTGGGGTGAAGGGGGTATAGTATTTGGGTTGTTATCACACTAAATTGCCTTGGGTCTTTTTAGTTTGTTTTCAATAATTTTTAAGCCTTAGTTTTTAATTTTGTGTTTTAAGGTCTCATACGTTTAAAATCTATGATTGGTAGGACCCCTTGAATGATTAAAGTTTTTGAGTCTTAGCTATAATTTGATCCTCAAATTGATTTTTTTTTCCTTAAATGATTCCTAGCTCATGTTTTATTTTGGTCCCCTTCATGATTTGTCCCTAGGTCAATCCCTCCCATGAATATATTGATGTGACACTCCTCTCTCTTCACTCATGACCTCATAGGCATACCTCAAACGTTCTTTCTTACTTTTCTAATCATATTTTGAAGTGGATGCGTTGCATGCTCATCAGGCAGTTCCGTAGCACCTATCACGTTCATCACACTTCCAGCCCAAGCCATGATTGCCATGACTGATGTCATGTCCCTTGTTTTCAGTGCCAGAAATCGGTTGAGGATGCCTTCAAAGATCTTGTATTTATGAGCTTTGGTAATGTTTTTTTAATTTTGAAAGACTCAACAGTGTTGCGCTGTGCAAATTCATAAGTGTTGATCAAGCGATCACATGCCAACCAAATCCAATGCTAAGAAAGATTCCAGGGCCGAGGTTTTCTCAAATTTCATCCTAAGATTGCATTGAAGAGCTCAAGAGGTGTCTACTATGCAGGTATCCCCTATTACCTCCTTTGCGTATTAATATTCACAAGAAATTTATTCTTGGGTTTTCATTTTGCTAAGTTGGCACATTGGTAGAAGATTCATCTTTGTATGATGGCCTCATCTCCTCTCTTTTTTAGACCTGTAAACCCCATGGCCTGTATATGAGTCAAATTGTTGTTGTCTGCCTTAGCCCTTGAAGGTGCAATATTTTGACTATTCTATCCTTTGCGTATGTGTTGCACTACCCAAAGGCATTGCTTAACCTCTCGTTGCTTCCCCTACCTCCTTTCATCTCAAAATTAATTTTTTTACTCAGTTGCATAGGGCCATCCTTGCATATTTGAAACCCCATTCAAAGTCTCTTGAGCATTACCAAACCTTTCAAGATCCCTCATTCTGAGTCATGTAGACCCCTAAATCAAAGAATGCACATAAAGGAGGAAATATAGTTAGGACAAAACCAGTGGACATGCTTCTTTTTAACACAGAACCCATGGCAAGAGAGGCCTTTTAAAGAGTAGGGTGCCTCTTCTTTTGTTAGAAGATGCAGAGAGTCCATCCAGAGGTTGCAAGACAGTTTTCATTGCAGTTTGATGGTAAGAAAACTAAGGTTAGGGATTTGGAGTTTGAAGTGACTGAAGCCTCCATCTCAGTTGCAACAAGGATCCCCATTATAGGTGAAAGGTGGTTCAAATACATGTCTTTGAGTTTATCTTATAAAAAATATCTCTTTAAACCTAAATATCAAGCCAATGACCTATCCAAAAGTATGCCGAGGATCTAATTGATTGAACAATTTGATAGACTACTAAAGATCATACAAAGATATTTTACTTGTGAAGGGAGATTCAACACATTATACCAGTACCATATAAGTTTGTTGCTACATTTTACTTGTAAGGTTGAGATGAATATTCCTTATTACTTGTTGAGGAGTATAGGTAAGATGTTAGACAGGATACAGGCCAAATCTAAAGATGTGGATTCTAGCCCTTTTCACTCTGGATTAATCAGAATGCTAGTATCTGAGGAATTGGGCAAGAAAGATATTTCATGTGAGAATTTTGTGGTTAAATCTCATTTTAAGTTGGATATAGCACACAGTCCTCAATCACAGAGGCCAAGTCCTTTGTCACTTACTAGTGCTACCAAAGTAGGGACTAGTAGGAAGAGAAAGGACAGAGCCCCTGTTCAAGTGTATGAGGTCAACAAGCAGGTCATTGAAGCTGAGGAGGAGGTTTTTCCTTCTCCACACAGAGATTTTTCACCACCTCCTCCACCAGGGTTAGAAGAGGTGTCTCCTTCTACCAAAACTACATCTAAGAGAGGGAAGAATATTCTCTTTTCCTCTTCTCCTCCAGCAGTCGAAATCAAAGGTAAACGACCTTTCACAAGATCATCAATTCCTAAGGAGGATTATAGAGAGCAGTCCTTACCAGAGATCCCTATTCAAAAGAAGAAGGGGAAGAATATTGAAATTCCTATAGAGGAGAAATTAGAAACCCTTGTACAAAAGAAGAAGGGTAAAGGTGCTAAAGGACCTTTGGAGAAGAGAGATGAGACCTCTGAGAAAAGAATTGAGAAGCATGTCGAAAGAAAACAAGAATCCCTTGTACAGAAAGGTAAAGGTAGTAAAATACCTTTGGAGAGAGAAGAGGAAACCCCTGTGAAACACTTCGAGGATCCTGTGGTAAGAAATGAAGAAACCATTGTGCAGAGAAAGAAAGGTAAAAGTAAGGCCACTCAGAAACTTGATGAGGTGAATAGTACTTTTCCCATACAATTGGAAGAAGAGACTAAGAAGAATCCTTTTGAGATTGAGCATGCCATTGTCCCTACTAACATTCAGACCTACAAAAGACTTATCAATCAGCTTAGAGATGGAAGAAGAGAAATAGCTCGTCTTAAAGTAGAAGACAAGGTCCACTTGGCTCAGTTGGAAGAGCTCATGGTTGGATACAATCATACCCTTGACTTGGAAAGGTTTGCACAGAGAAAGGATTTGCCCCTTCATAAACAGCTGAAGAATCTGTTGGGGTCCTATAATTATAGGCGAGTCGATTCTTCGACTGTTGATTTGGCGTTTTCCCTCATGATGATGAAGTCTGGCTCAGGTGATTTTGTTTCCTCCCTCCATCCTTTTTCTCTCGATCCCCCATCACCCTGTTGCATCCTTCATACACACTGTGCCCTTTCCCCCCTTATCTTTTGTCAGCCTCCATTGTCCCGACACCTTCACCTGTCCATAAACAAACAGACTTAGGATAAAAAAAAATATTAGTAAAGTTAGTCTAGATTAAAATCAATAAATAAATGACTATTTAATAATTAATTAATTATTTTAATTAATTAATTAATTATTAATTAAGTTGAAAAACCTAGGTTAGTAATTAGTTAGTAACTAGGTTAGTAAATAAATTAGTAATTAGGATTAGTTTAACAATAAAAAACTTATGTTA
>JZKD02S1916562.1:71365-116704 GCA_000966675.3 Picea glauca
TCATTCAGTTGGTGCTGAAGTAAAAAGGAAGTTTGTGCTTCCACCCAGTAGGTGCTGGGATTCTGTGGGAGTTGGTGCTCTCAGCTAGTTGGTGCTGGCAATCAGAGGTTGTAGCTTCTATGAGTTGGTGCTCATAAAAGATAAGATGTAACGGAGTTGAAGCTTGTTGAACATCTTAAGAAGACGAGGTTTTTTTCCCTGTTTGGGTTTCCTCTTGAAAAATCTGTGTCTCGTACTCGTGAATGAATGCTGTGTCTGATTGTTGTTCTTTATACTATCTGTTGTATGTTTATAACTCTGGATTTCACAGTAAAGACTCACTGCCACTAAGATTCATGATTCAAAGTTGAAAATGAGAGTAAATGGTTAATAATCTACACTAACTGATTCACCCCCCCCCCTCTCAGTTAGTTCATACCTGTAACATAAGTACTAAGAGGCTTGAATTAGCCAATGTTGGTAGAAGTGTAAGAGCACCTTTTTGGTTGTATCAAAATTTATTTGTAAATTTTCTAAATCTGAATTTAATACAAATGAAGAATATTTTGAAGTCTCTATTAATCTATTTTGAAGTTTCAAGAATAACTCAGATTCATCGCCTTATGTAGCCTTTGTCCTCTGGAGAGTTATATTAGTCTATGCATTGTCTTCGTTCACTTTCATAATTTTGACTCCATAGCCGATAGTGTTCCCCTCTTCTTCTCCAACAACTCTATTAAAAATATCCCAAACAAATCAAATCTAGCTGCCGGTTTCCATAGATATATCAAGTGACATGAGAGAGCCCTCTCTGAGTTGGGAAGGCTAGTGCCTCAACTCTAAATCTGGTTGAAACAGTTACCTCTGTCATTTTTCTATTCATCCAGATAGAATTTATAGAGTGCTAACATTTTGGTGCCATTGCCAAGGACAAAATCGAAAATTTTTCCTTGGGAAAATGACTTAAAGCTTTAGTTTGATCCTTGAGGGTGACAGTGGACCAAATACCTTATTGGATGAAGATTATCTTTACCATGGTGACTTGATTACCTAGAGACCAGGTGTACTACATTTTCTGAGATAGAAACCCTGGCTCATAAGAGAATCCACACTAGGAGAAACACAGACCCCGAGCCTGCAGTCCCTGTCTCTAGTCCAAAAAATCTTGGCCGAAGAAGAAAAGAAAGGATAGTGACCCAGGTGTTACATCCAGACCAATATTCATCCTTACCTAGAGATGGATTGATCAACATCGATGACCTTGCATTTGACCTAAAGTTTGAACACTCCCTGTTCATAACCAGGTCTGAATCCTGTCTAGACGAGACCCTATTTGACGAAAAAATATTCCAAGATTTGATTCTAGCTGCTTCTGTTAAACCCGTAGTTCCCCCTTTCCGAAACTGATAGCCACTCCGACCTTTCACAACAACTATGGTGACCATATTTTCTCCTCTCATACTGCTTGCTGTATTGCATGACTTACCCCAGGAATACAACCTAATGATTAAGCTATATGATGTTGAGGGTAACATATCGGCCCAAAAAAAACTAGACTGGTTTAATGACTTCATAGACTTAGAGGAGGTGGATTTTGCAGACGTGAAAATGAGGTTGTTCACACAAATCTTTGCAGGATATGTAAGAAAATGGTTCAGAGCCCTGGCACCAGCAAGCATCGCAGATTTCACATCTTTTGAGACACTCTTCCTTGCCAGATGGGGAGATAAGAAAAACCCCCTTCAGTTGTTGACACACTACAACAATATGAAGAGGTCCCTTGATGAAATAGTGCAAGATTTTTTGCCTAGATTCATGAAGGTATATAATGCAATTCCTGATGAAGTAAAATCCTCACCTAAAGCGGCTCAGCTCAGATATGTCGATTCTTTCGAAAGTGATTTTGCTTTATTATTGAGGGAGTAAATATGTTCCATGCTAGATGATATGATTACAAATTCCATCGAAGTCGAAGTAAACCTAATGGCTTCAAGAAAAATGAAAGCTAATCCTGGCAGAAACATGGGAAAAACTCAGGATAAAGCACAAATTTCCATGTCACAAACATTAGAAGAAAGGTTCGAAGGGATGATGAGAAACATGGAAAGGATGATGGAAAGAATGGAACTAGGAAATATACCTAACCCTAGGGAATAAGACGATGGTCCACCCAGGAATCTGAGGAGACCCGCCGATCCACAAATCCAGAAAAGGGAGAAGAGGAATCAGGGTAATCAGACAACTCAAGCAAACCAAACAAATCATGGGAATCAAGAAAATCGGGGAGAACAACAAGTCATACCCCCTTTTCAGAATAATTATTTGAATGAAGATTATGATGAATATTTTGAAGATAATGTGAATTGCTATGATGACAAAGAAACTGAAGTGTTTTTTACCAAGGAAGAACACGACCAGTTCATGGATGCGAGTGAAATATTCTTGCAAGATGAAGAGGAGAGGTTATCAGTAGAAAAAGAAGATTACGAGACCGGATTGCAGAACACCATCATGCAATTCTAAAGGCAATACAATATCCAAAATCAAAAGGTGCCTCAAAATCCTCCAAAAGGTAACCTCCCAAAGGAAAACCTCACCAAAGACGCTCAGAGTAACGCGCCCTCTTCCAGTCAACCCCAAAAAGATTCCACTGTGAAAGACTCCACTGCAAAAGACACTACAAATAAGGGCAAGCAGAAAGAGGAACCATCGAAGAAAATATTGAAAAGAAAAGAAACTATCCCTAAAGAGGTAGAAAAAACCCAGTCCTCTTTTGACTTCAAAAGTGAGATGGCTAAGATTAAGATTTTGGTACACTTTAATGAATTGATCAGAAATAGAGAATACAGAAGTCAGATCATCAAGATTCTTAAGATGGGACAAACGTATGATACTCAGAACATACAAGATGACCACCTAGCCATTTTATTTGGGCCGAGAGTAGAAGAAATCAGTGAAAATGAAGAAGTTCACCCTTTCTATGTAAGCTTTAAAATACATGACATGACCTTACACAATTTTATGTTGGACTCTGGAGCATCTCATAATTTTATGTGTAATGTGGTCATGGACCAACTAGGCCTTGAGGTCACAAGGCCTTACAAGGATCTGTTCTCTTTTGATTCAAGGAATGTGCAATTACTTGGCATGATAAAGGACATGGTCATTTCCTTGGCACAAATCCCAGCGAAGAACATAGTGATGGACATAGTGGTCGCTGATATCCCTCCAAAATTTGGCATGTTGTTGTCCAAATCATGGGCTACAAAACTAAAAGGAACCCTCTAGATGGACATGTCATATGCCATGATTCCTATATTTGGTCAAGACAAAAGATTGTACATGGAAGTTCTACTGAAATATATGGTCAGCAACAAATCACAACCTACCAACCATCCTATATACTCGGTAAGCACTGAGCTGGGGTCTTCCATTTTCTTTAATGATATATGCTTGGGAGAAGAAGAGACATAAATAGTCCTGGAAGATAAAGGTATACCCGGGAAATAGTCGGAAGAAATCTCAGAACAACAGGGTGACCCAGAAGATCAGATATGGAAAATGAACTTCGATGGAGCTGCATGTAGAGAAGGAGATCGAGCTGGCGTGTGGAAAAATCACCCCACAGGAGATGCAAAATTATGCTCTTACAAACTCGTTTTTGAATCTACAAATAATATGGCCAAATACAAGGCATTAATAGTGGGATTGAAAGTCTTGTAAGAGTTGGGCGCCAAAAGGATCGTTATACTTGGAGATTCTGAACTCATCATAAATCAAATTAAAGGTATCTACCAGGCCAAACATCCTCGACTAAGGGCTTACAGAAATCTGGTATTAGAACTTCTTGAGAAATTTTCAGAATGCAACCTTTCAACAATCCCACCAGAGAAGAACCAAGTTGCATATGCACTGGCCACTTCAGTGGCAGTATTCAAGGTCCCATTTTTTCCTGAAAAAAGATACAAGGTTGAATTCAAGTACAAATCGGCGATACCAGATAATATGAAACACTGGCAAGTCTTCGAAGATGATAAACAGATAGAAAGCTTCCTCATGATGGAAAATGAGTTCGAGAATTTAAACATTGGTGAATGTTACGACGATGAAGTAAATGCATATGTTTTCACCAAAGAAGGATACTTTGACAATCAAATTGTTGGTAGAGATATCGTCCAGCTGAAAAGCAATGTTATCCCCATAGGCCTGGTACCATTGGAAAAACTTTTTGATAACAACAATGTGGCCAGAATTCCAAAGATCAGAGTAGATGAAGAGGACACGAAGGATTTTAAAATTGGTACTCCAGAAGACTCGAAGATCATTAAACTGTCCAAGTAGCTCATCCTTGAAGTAAAAGAGAGGTATGTAAAATTGATGAAAGAATTCCCTGATGTTTTTGCCTGGAGCTATGATGACTTGAAAGTTTATGATACTAGTATAATCCAGCATGTCATCCCAATAAAAGAAGATCACAATCCATTTAATTTTTTTTGAGAAGAATAAACCCTTTCTTGTTACCATTGATAGAGAAAGAAGTGAAGAAATTGTTTGAAGCAAAAATCATAGTGTCCCTAAGATTCTCCAAATGGGTAGCAAATCTAGTACCTGTCAGAAAGAAGAGTGGGGAGATCAGACTGTGTATGGACTTCAGAAATCTAAATAAGGTATCTCTTGAAGATAACTACCCTTTGCCTAAAATGGGCCACATTCTACAGATGGTAGTGGGATCTCAAAAGATGTCAATGTTGGATGGTTTCTCGGGATACAACCAGATCATGGTACATCCCAACGATCAAGAAAGGACAACATTCACCACACCTTGGGGAACATTCATGTATGCCAAAATGTCATTTGGACTTATGAAAGTTGGAGCAACATTTCAAAGGGATATGGACATAGAATTTGCAGATGAAAAAGTCAAATTCATCGTTATATACCTGGATGACATTACTGTGTATTTTGCTATAGATGAGGAGCACATCAAACATCTCAGAATGGCGTTCGAGAAATGCAGAAAATTTGGCATATCATTGAACCCAAAAAAGTCAAATGTTTCCATGGAAGAAGGGAAAATCTTAGGGAATATAATTTCTAAGGAAGGGATAAAATTAGACCCCGACAGAGTTGAAGGTATCTTGAATATTGGCATACCTAGAAGAAAAAAGGAAGTACAATCCTTTCTAGGTAAAGTAAATTTCCTGAGAAGATTTATTCCTAATTTAGCAGAGATCATAAAGCATATCACCAACATGTTAAAGAAACGAAATCAAATCAAATAGATTGATGAGGCTAGAAAGTCCTTTGAGGACATCAAAGTAGCATGGACAAATTCTCCTGTGCTAGCTAGTCCTAATTTTGAGAAAGATTTCATACTTTTCTCTTTTGCTTCAAAACACACAATTGCAGGGGTATTACTCCAGAAAGATGACCGGAATTTTGAGAAGCCCATAGCATAATACAATAAGACATTGAGAGAGAGTCCTTTAAAATATGACATCATGGAAAAGCAGACATATGCTTTGGTCAAAGCATTGAAAGAATTCAGGGTGTATATTCTACATTCACATACTATTGCTTATGTCCCTAGCAACTCGGTAAAGGAAATCTTAACTCAGCCCGATCATGAAGGAAAGAGGGGAAAATGGATTGCATTATTATTAGAATATGATCTCAACATCAAGCCCACGAAGTTGATCAAAGGACAAGGACATGCTAGACTAATCGCACAAACAAACTGTGAATTTCTAGGAACACATTTCTCTACAGACATGTCAGAAATTACAGCAGAGGAAGAGAAGGCGACTCCATAGATATCTCAAAAATTTCTTGATTCTGCGTGGTATGCGAACATTATCTTTGTGTTAAAAAATCTGCAAGCCCCTCCTAAATATAACAAAACAAAGGCTAGGTTCTTAAAACTGAAAGTAGAAAAATTCTGCATTGTCAATGGATTACTGTACTAGAAAGACCCAGGAGGAATTTTACTGAGTTATTTGATAGAGGAGGAAGAAGAAAGGACCATCAAATAATTCCATAAGGGAGACTGTTGAGGTCATCAATATTGGAAGACAATTGTACACAAAATGTTGAGAGCTGGTTTTTATTGGACTAGTATTTTCCGTGATGTTTACAAGGAGGTGTCAAAGTGCCATGAATGCCAAATCTTCGATGGGAAAGGAAATCTACAGTCTCTGTTGTTGAAGCCCATCTTGGTAGAAGATCCTTTCAAGAAATGGGGCCTAGATTTCATAGGAGAGATACACCCACAATCTTCGGCTCAACACAAATGGATCCTGACTGCAATAGATTATTTTACCAAATGGATTGAAGTTGTTCCTACCAGACAAGCTACAGATGACATTATCATTCGGTTTCTAGAAGAAACTATCTTATCTAGGTTCGAATGTTCAGCCAAGATTATAACAGATAACGCAGCGGCTTTTAAATCTAAAAAAAATGAGAAATTATGTTGTGATTACAATATTACTCTTGGTCATTCCACGTCATACTACCCGTAAGGAAATGGATTGGCTAAGTCTTCAAACAAAAGCCTAGTCAGAATCATAAAAAAAAAATTGCAGGAGAATAAAAAGGCATGGCACAAAAATCTCATTCATGCGTTGTGGGCGGACAGGATATCCCCAAAGAGATCCATTGCTACATCTCCTTTCCATATCATCTATGGTACAAAAGCCATCTTTCCTACGACACTCGGATTTCCAGTGATGAATTTGTTACAAGAGTAAGAAGAAAAGACGAATACCATTCAAAGAAGGGAGGATGAACTCATCATCTTGCAGTAGACCGGAGAAAAGGCTTTCAACAACGCCCAACTACGTCAAGAGAAAATCAAGGAAGCTTTCGACAGACATACCAAAGTGGACGACTTCAAACTTGGAGATTGGGTACTGAGGTGGGACTCCAAGAACAAAAACAAGGGAAAACATTTTCGTTTTCGTCCCCGACAAACTTTTCCATGGAAGAAGGGAAACTCTTAGGGCATATCATTTCTAAGGAAGGGATACAAGTAGACCCCAACAGAGTTGAAGGTATCTTGATGATTGGCATACCCATAAGCAAAAAGGAAATACAATCCTTTCTAGGTAAAGTAAATTTCTTGAGAAGATTTATTCTTAATTTAGCAGAGATCATAAAGCATACCACCAACATGTTAAATAAAGGAAATGAAATCAAATGGATTCCTTAGGCTAGAAAGTCCTTTGAGGACATCAAAGTAGCATTGACAAAGGATCTTGTGCTACCTAGTCCTAATTTTGAGAAATATTTAATACTTTTCTCTTTCGCTTCAAAACACATAACTGCAGGGGTATTACTCCAGAAACATGACCATAATTTTGAGAAGCCCATAGCCTTTACCATCCCAGGGAAACATTTTCGATTTCATCCCCAGCAATGGCGCCAGAATGTTAGCACTCTGTAAATTCTGTCCGACTGAATAGACAAATGAAAGAGGTGATTGTTTCAACCAACTTTAGAGTTGAGGCACTAGCCTACCCAACTCATAGAGGGCTCTCTCATGTCACTTGATATATCTATGAAAACCAGCGGCTAGATTTGATTTGTTTGGGAGATTTTTAATAGAGTTGCTAGAGAAGAAGAGGGGAACACTATGGGCTATGCAGTCAAAATTCTGAAATTGAATGAAGACAATGCATAGATTGATAGAACTATCCAGAGGACAAAGGATAAATAAGGTGATGAATCTAAGTTATACTTGAAATAAAAAGATGTGTAGGAAGATAAAGAAGACAAATAAATGCATCAGAGAATTATTGAAATGAATTCTGAATAAGTTAAGAAGACAATCACATAGTTTAAATTGCTTAGACCAAGAGTGTCACAGGATGAATTCTGGGCCTTTAAACTCTCCAATTTAAACTGAAGAAAATTTAAATGATATGATAGGCCACATGAAATACATATGATGAAAGGAAACAAAGCTCATATCATGACCCGTTAGAATCTTTTCATAGAGACTTCAAAATCTTCTACATTTGTATTCAATTCATATTCAGAAAATTTACAAATAAAGTTTGATACAACCAAAAAGGTGCTCTTACACTTATGCCAACATTGGCTAATTCAAGCCTCTTAGTACTTATACAATTTGATAAAAAATAAATGAAACTAAAACGTTTCATCTTCTGTAATAGTTTCAAATGTCAGTTTTGATATACGAAACGACTTACAATCATTAACAAAAAGAAACATTTCACCATCATGAATAATCTCTCTAACCGCCCGTTTGCTTCTACTACACCTGATCTTCTATGTACTTCCATTAGGTCTGGTAAGATGGGTGACAGCTGGAGATCATCTGTTGGTTCCAGGGATGTGGCATTTTGTCGTTCCAAACCGTATAAGTTCCTTCCATTGCACGTCAAAGGGGATTTCGTAGTCCATCATTTCTTTAATCAAAATTTACAGGTCGATGCACGTTGCGTAGGACATGATTGGCACATCGAATTTCACTGTTTTGAATTTGTTCAGAATTTCGAAATCAGTAGCTAAGTGTTCTACCAAGCTAGGACCCTTCATAATTTCTTCCATATCTTCAAACCTAGAATGGTCCATCCTGAATTGCATGAGAAGAGTGTGGTAATATTCCTGCTTGTATAATGAACCTTTACCATCCTAGAATGAGGGGAGGCCTTTACCAAAAAATTATTGGAAGGCATCTTTAAACTCCTATATGCTATGGTCCATTTTCACATCTTTGTTCTGAACTGATCTGAGAAGGTTGTGTTTGGCAATGATTCTCCTTGCTAAAATGATTAAAGCGGTCCTTTATTTCACACTAATGGTCTGAAGATCGACGATTCTTATGGCATTCAACAAGTCGATGGAATTTTGGGCCCATTCTGAGGGCTTCTTCGCTAGCACTTCATTTACAACAGTGAAGTTGTTTCGAGCTGTAGCAACCATGTTGTCCTTGTCATTGATAAAGTTCAGATAAATTCTGAATTTAGCAACCTCCATAGAAATCGTGTCCCATATCACATGTTTGGCTCCCTACAGTAGTGTTTTACCCTTCAATGTGGTTTTTAGCTGGTTCACTCTTTCCTACAGGTCTTGGTTCTCTCCGTAGAGTTGAGATAATTTCTTTTCCTTCATATTAGCCTCTTGTTTTAGTTTTTCTAAGTTTTCTTTTAGATCCTTGATCTTGCCTGTCTTCAAACTTATCTAGGACATAGCCTGAAGTAACCCCTCAACATTTGATCCATCCTCTATATTAGCAGGAATGATAATCTCCATATCTGATGTTGTCGCCTGCATCTGTGACCAACTCTCCTTCTCTTTCTCCAACTGCAACACCTTAGCCATGTATTCTAGAGCCTCTTTTCTGAAGGTTTCTTTTTCCTGCTCCAAAGTAGTTAACTGTTTTGTTTGTGGATGGTCTGTAGGTGACCTCTTCAAAATTTGAATCATTTTATCATTTTTTTCCAGAGAAGCCTTCACCCCTTGTGGACCTTTAGACTCTAATATTTTTACCTGCATCATCCAAGCTTTGTTGGACACCTTTTCTTGTTTTAGTTGTCCATATAGTTTCAATACATGTGTTGTCAACCTTGCAACCTTCATATCTAAGTTTAGGTAATCAGTGTACAACATATCACTGACATTTCTGTGGAATCTCAATTTGTCAGGAGCGTTGATGTGCTCATAGTGTACCTTGAACTCATATACCTTATCATTATCAGCCACTACAATGTTGAATTTCTTTTTCTCAACATCTCTTACTGAGAGTAGGTGAGCTTTGCGTTGAGATGTCCCTTCCACTTCGGGAAAAATCTCCTTTATCTCGTTATTGGACATACTCCCTTTCACTGCATACTGATGTAGAAAGTCTTCCTTAGATTGATAAACCATCCCGGGAGTCTGGCCAAATATGTGTTTCTTGCTGCTGAAAACCTTCATGTTGCCTTCATTTTGTGGTTTGTCTTTGGGATTGATCTATTCGTTCTAGACCTTAGTGTCCACCATCTCCATGCACATATTTCCTTTCTGCTCTTCTTCTTCCTAGTCAATAATTGGAAAAGGTGATGTGGCTCTTATTTTATTGAGGGTGTCTTGTTGGCCACTAGCCCCTAGGGATTTTGAACTGCTTCTCTTATTGAAGATGTTCATTTTATGAGCCTTGATAATCAACCTGGGTGAGGGTTTTTGTGGTGAGATTTGCTGGGAAGTAGTCTCTGTTTTCTTTTCTTGTTCATGCAGTGTGATGACCTCCATTTCTGTGTAGGTCTCTAGATTGGCCAATTTATCTAGTTCTTCAACATGCTCATGTTCATAAGGGCCTTGTCTACTTGCCAATATTCTCTTTGATATAACCTGATGTGGATCATATCTTCTTCCTTGCAGCTGTGTGAACCCAAATTCATTGAGTTTAGACTAAATTTGAGGCAAACAATACCTTCTCTTCACCACAAAAGGACCTACCACAAACGAGAATTTTAGATTTGAAGCCTTGTGATCTTTGCGGAAGTGTTCAGTCTCTGAGATGATCCTCTATATTATAAATTCCAACACAAATATCCTACAAGTCAGGAAAACTGGTAAAAGGTGAGGTCCTTCTTGGCATCCGTATACCCAAATCATGGTGGACTGAGTGAAAAACATCCAGTCTCCCATAGCATTCTCTGGACTCAGTTGCAATGAAATTTTCTTCCAGGACTCTTGGAAAATCTAAACTGAAAATGAGACTGTATATTCTGAACATGATTTTGTTGATGAAAATGAGCATGGTGATCTTTTTACACTCGGTCGAAATAAACGCAGCTTCAGGAAGCTCGGTATTGTTAGATCCCAGAAACATTCTCAACAGATGAGAGTAGTATCTGAAATGTCTCAATGAGTTGAAATTAACCAGTTGTTGATGTATGTTCTCTGCAATAAATTAATCAAAACTGACAAGGACTGATTGCCCAGATAGGAAGAAAATTAACAGGATTCCTAACATAACCTCCACCACAAACTTGTCATTGTCTAGACCTAGAATTTGACTCAACAAAGAGAAAGCCCACTGGACTTCGATAATCATGATGCTTAGATTGGTAGGCAGGGATAGACTTTATGAATGATGTTTAGGTTTGACTATGGTTTTCAAAAATAGGTTTTTTTACCTCGGGAAAGAATTCCCTATAAATCATAATCATTCTTTGTTCCTCAAAGGGTTCTGACACCACAGGGGAGGCATCTGTTACATTTAGGCATTTCAGAGCGAGGGACCATCTACTTTACACAGGACTTCTGACCCTAATTTGTTTAGGATGTCTCTTTCTCCCTAGGAATATCTTGCAGCACACCAGTTCACAAATTTGGGGAATGGGAAAATTGTTTCTACAACATAAGGGGTGAAAGAGGCTCGAGTTGCTTCAAGAAAGGATATGTGGGATCCGACATTGTTCAGAAAATTCACTTTGGACACATAAATGGGTGATATCATTGTCACTTTGTCGAAAACGTCAGAATCTTTTTCAATTAAGGCATCTTCCCTGGAGGGAGTATCTAGTTCACTCACAGATAAAAAAATAGGATTGGTAGCCATCGTGAAGAATACCTGTTAAGCGACGAGAAAACTGATCTGGTTCGGTCCTAAATTTTAAAATTTGGATGGAATCTTTGTGCCAAATCTCTGAATGCTCGGTTGCTTCAAATACTCATAGAATAATGCCCGGGGTCCCTCCTTTTATAGGTGTCTATTACCATCGGGGTTTGGAGAAAATCTATTTTAGATGAACCACCCTTATCCTCGATGTGTCTCAGAGAACGCCATGTGTCCATGATTTAAACCAGGATAGTTTTCCCTGGTCCGCCCCTTGTCAGCTAATTCCCATGCTACTTCGATTGCCAAATTGTACCTCGGTTGTTGATCTGGGTCGTTTCATGATATACAATCAGTGTCTTTCCCGATGAATTTGACATCGGAGGTTGAAAAAGGTGGTTTTGGTCAGACAACCCTCCTTTTCTATATACTTCTAAGGGTGCCACGCGTCCCGCAAAAAACTGTGATGGTTTTCCCCAGCCTGCCCTCGACCGCTTAATCTTCGTGCTAGTTGTATATACGATACATGTCTCGGCCATTGATCTAGGCTTCCTTTGAGATCGACAGTCGGTTGAGCTTTATTCTTCATATCTCTACTATTTCGTCCAAACGCTTCCAGATATAGACGGGTCCTCTAAATTTATCATAGCTCTTCAGTGATTTAATCCGTCATAAAATTTCTTAAACTAGAACACCAACTGAGAATTATATGGTGATAACATTGGCTCCAACTGGGGATGCTATCCTCCCCGTGAGGTAGAAAATAACTGTAGACCAAGTGCCTACCCATTGGACTGTAAGATTATGTCTGTGATATGAGTCTCTTCATTTTATTCAAAAACTTCAAACTACTTAGCATGGCTCAGGGCCTTCACCTCGGGCTTCAACCATGTTGTTTTTGTCTCAATCTTCATACTTAAAGAAAAACCAAAATGCAAAGCGGTCATGTACAATGGATGGTGGGTGATGATCTTTTAAATGACACAGTGCTTGAGGAACCTTCCATTCACAGGCCCTCCTCTAGTGGGTTCTCCATTACTCTCCTCCAACAAATAGGCATTGTTCCCGCAGTAAGATGTAATTTTGAATGGGCCCAACCACAGGTGATCAAATTTTCCATGTTTTCCCTTTTTTTTGTTCTTGGCATCCCACCTCAGTACCCAGTCTCCAATTTTGAAGTCATCCACTTTGGAATGTCTGTCAAAAGCTTCCTTGATTTTCTCTTGACGTAGTTGGGCGTTGTTGAAATCCTTTTCTCTGGTCTACTGCAAGCTGATGAGTTCATCCTCCCTTCTTCAACTTGCATTCGTCTCTACTTCTTTCTCTTGTAACAACTTCATCACTGGCAATCTGAGTGTCATAGGAAATATGGATTTTGTACTGTAGATGATCTGGAAAGGATATGTGGCAATGGATCTCTTTGGGGATATCTTGTCTTCCCACAACGCATGAATGAGCTTCTTGTTCCACGCCTTTTTATTCTCCTGCAACTATTGTTTTATGATTCTGACTAGGATTTTGTTTGAAGACTCAGCCAATCCATTTCCTTTCAGGTAGTATGACGTGGAAAGGCCAAGAGTAATATTGTAATCACTACAAAATTTCTCTTTTATTTTATATTTAAAAGTTGTTGTGTTGTCTGTTATAATCTTGGTCGGACATCCGAACCTGGATACTATATTTTCTTATAGAAACTTAATGATAACATCATATGTATCTTGTCTAGTAGGAACAACTTCAATCCATTTGGAAAAATAATCTGTTGCAGTCAGGATCCATTTGTGTTGAGTCGAAGATTGTGGGAAACTTTTCCATGGAAGAAGGGAAACTCTTAGGGAATATCATTTCTAAGGAAGGGATAAAAGTAGACCCCAGTAAAGTTAAAGGTATCTTTAAGATTGGCATACCCAGAAGCAAAAAGGAAGTACAATCCTTTCTAGGTAAATCAAATTTCCTGAGAAGATTTATTCCTAATTTAGGAGAGATCATAAAGCATATCACCAACATGTTAAATAAAGGAAATGAAATCAAATGGATTCATGAGGATAGAAAGTCCTTTGAGGACATCAAAGTAGCATTGACAAAGGATCTTGTGCTACCTAGTCCTAATTTTGAGAAAGATTTCATGCTTTTCTCTTTCGCTTCAAAACACACAATTGCAGGGGTATTACTCCATAAACATGACCATAATTTTGAGAATCCCATAGCATACTATAGTAATACATTGAGAGACGGTCCTTTAAAATATGACATCATGGAAAAGCAGGCATATGATTTGGTCAAAGCATTGAAAGAATTCAGGGTGCATATTTTACATTCACATACTATTGCTTATGTCCCTAGCAAATTGGTAAAGGAAATCTTAACTCAGCCTGATCCTAAAGGAAAGATGGGAAAATGGATTGCAGTGTTATTAGAATATGATCTCGACATCAAGCCCACGAAGTTGATCAAAGGACAAGGAATTTCTAACTAATGGCACAAACAAACTATGAATTTCTAGGAATACATTTCACTACAGACATGTCAGAAATTACAACAGAGGAAGAGAAGGTGACTCCACAGATATCTCATAAATTGATTGATTCTGCATGGTATGTGGACATTATCTTTGTGTTGAAAAATCTGCAAGCTCCTCCTAAATATAACAAAACAAAGGCTAGGTTCTTAAAACTGAAAGCGACAAAATTTTGCATTGTCAATGGATTATTGTACTGGAAAGACCCAGGAGGAATTTTACTGAGTTGTTTGATAGAGGAGGAAGCAAAAGGGACCATCAGAGAATTCCATAAGGGAGACTTTGGAGGTCATCATTATTGGAAGACAACTGTACACAAAATGTTGAGAGTTGGTTTTTATTGGACTAGTATTTTCCCTAATGTTTACAAGGAGGTGTCAAAGTGCCATGAATGCCAAATATTCAATGGGAAAGGAAAGCTACAGTCTCTATTGTTGAAGCCCATCTTGGTAGAAGATCCTTTCAGGCAAAGGGGCATGGATTTCATAGGAGAGATACACCCACAATCTTCATCTCAACACAAATGGATCCTAACTACAATAGATTATTTTACCAAATGGATTGAAGTTGTTCCTACCAGACAAGCTACAGATGACGTTATCATTCAGTTTCTAGAAGAAACTATCTTATCCAGGTTCAGATGTTCGGCCAAGATTATAACAGACAAGGCAACGACTTTTAAATCTAAAAAAAATGAGAAATTGTGTTGTGATTACAATATTACTCTTGGTCATTCCACGTCATACTATCCTCAAGGAAATGGATTGGCTGAGTCTCCAAACAAAATCTTGGTTAGAATCATAAAAAAATTGTTGCAGGAGAATAAAAAGGCGTGGCACAAGAAGCTCATTCATGCATTGTGGGCGGACAGGATATCCCCAAAGATATCCATTGCCACATCTCCTTTCTAGATCGTCTAGGGTACAAAATCCATCTTTCCTACGACACTCGGATTTCCAGTGATGAATTTGTTACAAGAGAAAGAAGTAGAGATGAATGCCAGTCGAAGAAGGGAGGATGAACTCATCATCTTGCAATAGACCAGAGAAAAGGCTTTCAACAATTCCCAACTACGTCAAGAGAAAATAAAGGAAGCTTTAGACAAACATACCAAAGTGGATGACTTCAAACTTGGAGACTGGGTACTGAGGTGGGACGCCAAGAACGAAAACAAGGGAAAACATGAAAAATTTGATCACCTGTGGTTGGGATCATTCAAAACTACATCTTACCATGGGAAATGTTAGTGTTAGAAGTCACTCCTGGATTGCGACAGGAGCAGAGCCCAACACCCATCAGTTTATGTCACGAATAAATTTAATGGGTGATCAAATGGGTAAAGACCTAGGAAGGTATCATTCTAACTCAGGGACCAGGCCTGGTATGTAAAGAACAAAGGAGGTCTTGATCTAACTTCCATCAGTGAGTTGATTGTAAAATGAGTAGGTGGAAGACTTGGTGAGGTGAGTGAGAAAGACTACCTTGGTCATCAGGCCTTTCAATAGCTTGGGGAAGAAAAACTCAGAATACAAGATATTCTTGGTTCTGAGTTTCAGGGAACTGAAGGGTGACTTGACTGGATCCTCTAATTCCAAATCATTCAGTGCTGAGAAAATACATGAACTGATTAGAGACAATGCAACTATTACAGTGATCCAACCTACATCATTCTATAACAGCGCAACTCGACTGGATCCTCCAATTCCGAGCTGTTCTAACACAGTGTAAACAAAGAGATCGAAAGAAGCTGACATTCATAAGGCAAGAAGTCTCAAGTGCCAATACATAACCAGAGAAACCAATGCTTCATTAAAAATTTACAATCGAGATCCTGTCTCAACCATCGATCCATTACAAAATGGCGAAAACATCTACATATACTCAAAACAAAACAACAACAACAACAACGAAAACTAGATGTTGCATTAAAAACATTGTGTCTGCATGTCTTCTGGTAGTCTGCGCATGCAAACTCTGGACGATCATGCACCTATGATAGATGAAATCATACTCCTGACTTTCATGTAGATGAATTGACATGCTTTTAATATTTTTCCATACTTTCCATTTATGGCGGAGACGATGTCTAACTACCTCCAACAACTTCAATAACTTCTTTCTTGGGATCGGGAACATGTCGGGTCAACTCTGCCCTCTGGGATGTGGAGGTCTTCTCACGGTGCCACCTGGATCATCTGAATGGTCTAATGGATAGGTCGTGGAGGATCTGGAATGATTTACATGGAACGGGGAAAGGGAGTGATCATAGAAACAACAGGGGTGAGACACATGGAAAGAAGAAGAGGTGAAGGTGACGGTATATAATGGTAATGGGGGACACATTAGTTATGGGAGGCTAACGTGGAAGGGAGCAAGACAGATGTCGGAGGATGAGGAGGGGACAAAGGGAATGGTCCCCATCACATGGTCAAGTGGAGAACAGATGGTAGGGGAGGAAATGGTAGAGAAGGTGACATGACAGGAAGGGGGCCCCATGTCAATACCACATCATTTCGGACCCCCCCCTATTAAAGGCAAAATGGTAGGGGGGGTCCAGAATGAAACCTTAGCCGTTGATCTAGGCACCTTGATCTCGACCATTTGAGAGATGCGCGCCCAATTCCGGACCCCCCCCCCATTAAAGGCAGAATGGTGATGGGGCTCTGGAATGAAACCTCAGCCACATATCTAGGTGGGTAGATCTCGACCGTCTGAAATTGCCTTCTCATTAAAATGATGCACCCACCCTCATACTTTGTAAAAAAGGGTTTTCCAGATCTCTTTCTTTGCCCAAGGGAACGCTTCTTTTAGGAGAGCACCCCCTACATGATTATGTGCTAACATTAGGCTCCATGGGGGACGACACGCCCCCTGTGGGCTGCCGAGAACTCTTTTGCAGCTTTAGTGCCTTGTTGTTGGGATATGGAGTCATTATTTAAAACTTAAAGATAAAATAAAAACAATATATACAACCACATATGAGCCATGTGCGACTCAAGAAAAACATCTTTTCAGAAAATGCCCATTCACAGGGCCATTGAAAACTTCTTGATTCTTCAAATCTTACAACCTGTAGGTATTATTTGAAAATACTTCAGAGATTTTAAAGGGCCCGACCCATAGGGCTTCAAATTTGTCGTGTTTTACTTTGTCTTGTTTAGGAGCATCCCATTTCAGTACCAAGTCTCCTATCTGAAACTCTTCCTTCTTGGCCTTCTTATCAAAAACCTCTTTGATCTTCTGCTGATGGTCCTGAATTCTGTTCATTAACTTCTCTCTGGCCTACTGGACCTCTACCAGTTGATGAATTCTTCTGATCATATCATCAAGTTCTTCTTCATAATCCTGGAAGAACTTTGCTACAAGAATGGCTAGCTGAGAAGGGAAAATAGATTATGCCCCATAAACTAATTGGAAAGGGAAGATGCCTATAGATCTCTTTGTGGTCACTCGATCGACCCATAGAGAGAATTCCAACTTTGAATCCCAGGCCTTTTTGTTGTCCTCCAACAGTGTTTTGATGATCCTTATCAGGCTTTTGTTGGAGGACTCTGCTAAACCATTTCCCTGGGGATAGTATGGGGTGGAGTGAATCAGTTTGATTCTGAATTGCTCACATAACTTGGTTAACATCTCAGCATTGAAAGAGGTTGTGTTATCAGTGACAATTTTGTTTGGGTAGCTGAATCTTGTGATGAGGTCTTCCAAGAATCCAATGATTACCTTGTGGGAAGCACTCGTGGTGGGAATGGCTTCTATCCACTTAGTAAAGAAATCAGTGGTAGTTAGGATCCATCTGTGCTGCCCACTGGAAGTAGGGTGGATTTCTCCAATAAAATCTAGGCCCCATTGCTGGAAAGGTCTCGAAACAACTACAGTCTTTAAAGGTAGAGATTTAAGTTGTTTCTTTCCTGAAAACCTTTGGCATTTGATGCAGGCTCTGACCTTTCTTCATACGTCAGTGAATAAGGTGGGCCAGTAGTACCCACCCCTTAGGATTTTGTAGGCTGTAGTCTTCCATAAATGATGCCCTCCACATAGGCTGCTGTGAAATTCAACCATGATCATGTCAACCTCTTGTGGATTCATACATTTCAAAAGCACCCCCAGGGGGTATTTCTAATATAAAACTTGATTGACAAGGCAGTATCTGACTTCTTTGAGCTTCAGATATCTTACCTTGTTTCTTTTCAAGCCATTTGGAGGCCGCAACTCTTTCAGAAAATATATGACATCCTTATACCAAGGACATCGATCCAACGGGAGTTTTGCTTGAGGTTTCACATCAGATAGTTGATCCTGCTGATTTCCTGAGCATTCATTGATGAAACCTACCCCCAAATCTTTTCAATTTTCTTCAGCCAACAGCTTGGCTAAACCTTGACCTTTGATTAATTTGGTAGGCCTTATTTCCAAGTCAAACTCAAGGATCTTGGCTATCCACTTACTCCTCCTTCTGTCTATATCAGGATGAATAAGAATGTCCTTAACAACATCCGAGGGGACATAGGCAATGATCTTTGAATATAGGACATAGGTTCTAAAGGCTTTGAGAGCCTTTACCAGGGCATAGGCCTGCTTCTCCATAATGTCGTACATGACCTCGGAATCCCTTAGGGCTCTGCTAAAATAGGCAATAGGTTGCTCTAGCCCGACCTCGTTTGTCTGTAATAAAACAAAAACCATTGTGTCAGATGAGGAAAAGGAGAAAATAAGGAAATCCTTTGAGTAATCGGGACTGATAAGCACAAGAGATATTGTCAAGGCCTTCTTTATCTGCTCAAAGGAATTTCAAGATTCATAGGTCCACCTTACTTCATTTTCCTTTCTCAACATGGTTGTTATAAGCTTTACCACCTTAGCAAAGTTAGAAACAAAACTCCTTAGAAAATTAATCTTACCAAGGAAAGACTGGACTTCTTTCCTAGATCTTGGGATTGCCAAGGCTTGGATTGATTCAACTCTGCTAGGATCAATTTTGACTCCTTCTACTGATACTATGTGGCCCAGTAACCTCCCCTCCTTCATGGCGAACACAGATTTTTTGGGATTCAATGAGAGGCCAAAACCCCTACATTTCAGAAAAACTTTCCTAAGATGACGACAGTGTTCTTTATCAGATTTGGAAAATACTGTTATGTCATCTAGATAGATGACCACAAATGTATCCTTTTCCCAAATGAAATCTATGTCCATGGCTCGTTGAAACATTTCCCCTGCATTCATCAATCCAAAAGGCATTTTAGCATACATGAATGTGCCCCATGGAGTAGTAAACGTCATATTTTCCCTGTCCTCAGGTAGAAGAGAGATTTGATTGTATCCAGAGAAGCCATCAATCATGGAAATCCTGGATGCTCCTATTACCCTCTGCAATATATGTTCCATCTTTGGTAAGCGGTAGTTGTCCTTCCGTGAGCTCCTGTTCAGGTTTCTAAAATCTACACAGAGTCTAATTTCTCCACTCTTCTTCCTTACAGGGACCAAGTTGGCCACCCACTCTGAATATCTCAATGGCACAATGATCTAGGCATGTAGTAGCTTCTTCACTTCTCTCTCCATGATAGGAAGTAACATAGGATTGATCTGTCTTAGCTTTTGCCTAAATGGATTCGCCTCCCTTTTCAACGGGATTTTATGCTCAATGACAGAAGTGTCATAAGTTTTGAGATCTTCATAGGTCTAGGCGAAAACATCAGCAAACTCCCTCAATAGTTCAGTGTATTCATCCCTCTGTTCCTTTGTCAGACTTCTTGACAATCTGACAAACTTGGGTTCATTCTCGGTGCCAATGTTGCACTAAGTTGTATCAGCTTCACCCTCTAAGATTTTCCCTTTTAATGCCACATCATTTCTATCAAAAATCCTTTCCAAAGGAACCAATCCTCTTGGAATATGATTGTTGGGTAGCTGCACAATGTCACGCTCTACAATATTACTCAGAAAATTACCACCATGAGGCCTTTCTTCAGAAACAGAATCTTGGTCAATATGCATCTTTGAAAATTCTTCAATGGTTTCCAAGAATCTTTTGATCTCAAGATCATCCTCGAACACCTTCCAATGTTTGACATTGTTAGGTATGGAGGGCCTATATTTCACTTCTACATCATATCTGAATTTAGGTGGCAGGGGCACTTTGAAATTGCTTGCTGACATAGCCAAGGAATCTCTCATTGTGTTCTTCTCTCTTGGGACAAAAGAAATGTTAAATGTTGAGAAGAAACTATCGATTAGGTCCCATACCTCATTTCTGTAACTCCTGAGTCGAGGGTTCTTGACCTGATAAGAATTTCTGATATGTTCGACTATCAACTCTGCGTCTCTGAACACTGCTACCTCCTGAATTCCCATTTCCTTTGCAGCTCTTAATCCTAGAACAAGAGATTCATATTCTACCACATTGTTGGTTGTTTCAAATTCTATCTTGTATGACAGAGATATGGTTTCTCGAGCAGGTGACACAAAAAATACTCTGGCACCAGTGCCTTCCCTGGAAGAGGCTCCATCAAAAAAAAAATTCCAGATGGAGGTGATGGGGGGAGAAAATTCATGAGAAGTATTGGGTTGCTTTCTTAGTTTTAGAAGAGGTTCAAGAGCATTAGCGAGTTGTAGGAGACTGGAACCTAAATTAGTATCAAGGGAAAAGATAGGATGGTTGGTAGGACTGGCTTCGTCACTGATTATATAGGCTATCTGGGATTCTCTGTATAGTCTCCTATGTTCTCCTTCGAACACAGGAATTGTAGAATAGGTTAGGTCCATCTACAGAGTTCCCCCCAGTATTTTTATCCAAGATCTCGATAACAACATACCAAACTTGGGGGGGACATCGACCACTGCAATGTCCATAACCACACTTTTCATGGGCAATTGAAACAAGATTACGACCAGGTCTTTGATGACTCCTAGGCATTTAACTTTCCTAGATTCAAAGGAATAGAGGTCATGATAGGCTCTGGTGACTTCTAGTCCTAATTATTCCATGACAGTTTTGGGCATGAGGTTGTGGGAAGCCCCTGAATCCATCAAACTATTGTGCAGTACCTTGTCATGTATGTTCAAGGATGTGTAGAAGGGAGGGGATGAATCATTCATGTCTTCTACCATAGGACCTAGAATGACTACAGGATTTTCATATTGCAAATTGATGGAGTCTGTGGGAAGGCATGAGGCTTCAGACTGTAATATCTCGAAGAGTCATTTTTTGAATGCTTCATGTTTGATCAGTTCGAAGAGGGGCACAAGGATTCTAATTTTCTTAATTTCATGCTCAAAGTTAAAAGAAGATGTAAGCTTTGGGATTTCTCTTACTTCAAGAACATGACTCTGGACCATTGGACAGAGGGGTTGGGCCTTCTTACCTTCATTGTTGTCTTCTGCTTCATTAACATGTTTCTTTGTTCTAGGGAGCTGTCCAGGAACATCAGGTGCTCCTAGATTTTTCTTGGATCTCAGGTTATACCTGCTTTGGATGTTGTTATCCTTGTCTCCCTTGCTAAGTTCATTTAGCTTACTGTCCATGAGAGATTCCTCATATGTTGATTGAGTGAGATGAGGGAATAGAGGAATTTCACCGAAGCAGTGGATTTTGGGATTAAGCCCATTTGTTTCCCCTTCTTCCTCATCAGTCAGAAAATTATTTTGAAGAGGGGCCTGAATTTTCTGGTCTTCTCTATCTCTTCCTCTCTAGTCTCTTTTCATAGTCAAGGGAGCAATATTGTTTGGCCTCTTGAAGCTTCCTTTGTTTTCGGCATTTTGAGGATTTATGTATGCTTTCTTCCCCTCCACCTTCATTTTCTCCATCTCTCCAGAAAGAGACTTCACTATCTTGGTGAATTCCTTCACTTGAGGGTGGGGCACAGAGGTGCCAGAAGTCGAGGCTTCGGATCTTCCATTTCTCATGTCTGCATCAGTCTTATTCCTCAATTTGTCAACTGCCAATACATTAGATTCCACCTCTATGGCCACATATTGCATTTGAGCTAGGGAAGTAGCTCTTCTTTCTCTCAATAGAAGACAAAAGTCAGGGTCAAATGCACTAGCATAAGAAATTTTGGCAGAGGCTTCTATGGGATTTATCTCAATAGGGATCTTATTATACATCTTATTGAATCTTTTGGAGAAATATGAGACAGACTCTCCTCCCATTTTCTTCAAAGACCCGAATTTTGTCATGTAATACATGAAATCCTTCTTATCTCCCCATTGCCTCAGGAAAGAACTATCTAGAGCTTCAATCCGGGGGCCAATCTCCTAAACTACTTTCTCACCTCGCCATCCAGGCTTTGGACGAAGATCCGGGGGCCAATCTCCTAAACTACTTCCTCACCTCACCATCCAGGCTCTGGACGAAGACTCTCATCTAGACATCTTCATTTTCAATGTCTAGGTTGTCTGCATAACTATAGAAAGCAGCCAGGTTCTCTTCTGTAGTTATGTCCTCTTCCCTAGTGAACTTAGGCATATATTTCAAGTAATCTCTAGCAGGGAGAGGATTCACAGGTTGAGGTAGGATTAAGGGAGCATATCTGGAAACTACTATGGCATCCATTCTATTTAGAGGGTGATTAGCACCAGCCATAGGAACAACAGGTGTGGGGGAACTAGGAGGAGATGAGGTTTGAAGTGGAAAGACAGGAGATGAGCTTACAGAATGGGAGGGGAACTGTAGAAAATATGGAGAACAGGCTTGTGGACTCAAAGGCACAGAAATTTCCCTTCCCTCAACAACAGTGATAACAGGAGGAGGGGTAGTAAAACTCGGGGTAGGAGAATGTTCAGAGGTGTTGGGCCTAAATCAGGGCACCACCTCGGCGGAGAGGGGAGTGACAAGAGTTTCTCCTACTAATTCGAGACCAGGAGGAGAAAATCCAGCAGGAACACTCCCAAAATTTAGA
Organism: Picea glauca; assembly: GCA_000966675.3. NCBI lineage: Eukaryota > Viridiplantae > Streptophyta > Pinopsida > Pinales > Pinaceae > Picea > Picea glauca. Next base: position 94,332 of record JZKD02S1916562.1, read on the forward strand.
CTACGAGAAACTCCGACAGACGGTAATAAAACAGGACGAAATGAAGGAGTTGGAGTTTCTACAAAATCTTGAAAATCACCAGAAATACCTGTTTTAGTAGTAGAAGTACCACATCCATAGGAATTTCCCTTTCTGATGATCTTCTCTGGGTCAGCTTCAGGTGGCGCTAACGACATCAGAGGAGTAGACCTTATGTGTCTGCCTTTAGAAGCCACGGCTGAAACAATGGAATCCCTTATGGATTGGAACCAGTGGGGTCACCCAATGGAGTCGCGTCAGTGGAGTCGCCAGGTGCACAGTAGAAATCTTGATAGTTTTGATATTTGATGCACCTTCAGAATCAGTTAATCATTGCCATTCAATCCCGGGGAAAATATTCAACTTCGTCCCCGACAACGGCGCCATAAATGTTAGCATTAGAAGTCACTCTTGGATTGCAACAAGAGAAGAGCCCAATGCCCATCAGTTTATGTCAAGAATAAATTTAATGGGTGATCAAATGGGTAGAGACCCCAGAAGGTATCATTCTAACTCAGGGACTAGGACTGGTATGTAAAGAACAAAGGAGGTCTTGATCTAACTTTCGTTAGTGAGTTGATTGTAAAATGAGCAGGTGGAAGACTTGGTGAGGTGAGTGAGAAAGAATCCCTTGGGCATCAGGCCTTTCAATAGCTTGGGGAAGAAAAAATTAGAATACAATATCCTCTTGGTTCTGAGTTTCGGGGAACTGAAGGGTGACTTGACTAGATCCTCCAATTCCAAATCATTCATCGCTGAGAAAATACAAGAACTGATTAGAGACAATGCAACTATTACAGTGATACAACCTACATCATCCTATAATAGAACAACTCGACTAGATCCTCCAATTCTGAGTTGTTCTAACATAGTGTAAACAAAAAGATGGAAAGAATATGACATTCATAAGGCAAGAAGTCTTAAGTGCCAATACATAACCAGAGCAACCAGTGCTTCATTAAAAATTTACAATCAAGAGCCTAGCTCAACCATCGATCCATTACAAAATGGAAAAAATGCCTACATATACTCAAAACAAAACAACAACAGCGAAAACGGGATGTTGCATTAAAAACATTGTGTTTGCATGTCTTTTGGCTGTCTGGACATGCAGACTCTGGACGATCGTGCACCTAAGAAATACGCAATCAGACTCATGACTGTCCTACAAATGAATCAACATGCTTTTAATCTTTTGTTGAACTTTCCATTTATGGCGGAGACGATGTCTAACCACCTCCAACAACTTCAATAACTGCTTTCTTGGGATCGGGAACAAGTTGGGTCAACTCTGCCCTCTGGGATGTGGAGGTCTTCTCATGGTGCCACCTAGATCAACTGAATGGTCTAATGGATAGGTCGTGGAGGATTTGTTGTTCTTGACGTGGAATGGGGAAAGGGAATGATCACAGAAACAATAGGGGTGAGACACATGGCAAGAAGAAGAGGTGAAGGTGATGGGATATAATGGTAATGGGGGACACATTAGTTATGGGAGGCTGAAATGGAAGGGATCGGGACATATGTCGGAGGACGAGGAGGGGACAAAGGGAACGGGCCCCGTCACATGGTCAAGTGGAGAACACATGGCAGGGGAGGAAATGGTAGAGAAGGCCACACGACAGGAAGGGGGCCCCACATCAATAACACATCATTCCGGACCCCCCCCTATTAAAAGCAGAATGGTAGGGGGGGTTCAGAATGAAACCTCAGTCGTTGATCTAGGTTCTTCGATCTTTACCGTTTGTGATATGCGTGCCCAATTATGGACCCCTCCCCATTAAAGGAATAATGGAAAGGGGGCTTTGGAATGAAACCTCAGTCGTAGATCTAGGTGGGTAGATCTCGGCCGTCTGAAACTGCCTGCTCATTAAAATGACGCGCCCACCCTCAAACTTTGGAAAAAAGGGTTTTCTAGATCTCTTTATTTTCCCAAGGGGATGCTTCTTTCAGGAGAGCACCCCCTACATGATTATGTGCTAACAGGAATAATGCCTATTTGTTGGAGGAGAGGAATGGAGAACCCACCGGAGGAGGGCCTGTGAATGGCAGGTTCCTCAAGCACTACGTCATTTAAAATATCATCACCCACCGTCCATCGTACATGACCGCTTTGCATTTTGGTTTTTCTTTAAGTATGAAGTTTGAGATAAAAACAACATGGTTGAAGCCTGAGGTGAAGGCCCTGAGCCGTGCTAAGTAGTGTGAAGTTTTTGAATAAAATGAAGAGATTTATATCACACACATAAGCTTACAGCCCAATGGGTAGGCACTTGGTCTACAGTTCTTTGCTACCTCATGGGGAGGATAGCATCCCCAGTTGGAGCCAAATTTATCACCATATAATTCCCATTTGGTGTCCGAGTTTCGGAAATGTTATGACAGAATAAATCACTGCAGAGCTGTGATAAATTTACAGGACCCATCTATATTTGGCGGCGTTTGGATGAAATAGTGGAGATATGAAGAATAAATCTCATCCGACCATCGATCTCAAAGGCGGCCCAAATCAATGGCCGAGATGTGTATTGGAGATACAACTAGCACAAAGATTAAGTGGTCGAGGGCAGGCCGAGGAAAACTGTCAGTTTTTTGCAGGACGCGTGGTGCCCTTAGAAGTATATCGGAAAGCCAGGTTGTTTGAACAAAACCACCTTTTTCAAACTCCGATGTCAAAGGCATCGGGAAATATGTTGATCGTAGGTCTTGAAACGACCTAGATCAATGGTCGAGGTACAATTCGGCGATCGAAGTAGAGTGAGAATTATCTGACAAGGGGAAAACCAGGGAAAACTGCCCTGGTTTAAATCATGGACACACAGTGTTCTCTGAGGCACATTGTGGGTAAGGGTGGTTCATCTAAAACTGATTTTCTCCAAACCCCGATGGTAATAGACACCTATAAAAGGAGGGACCCTGGGCATTATTCTATGAGTATTTGAAGAAGTCAAACATTTGGAGATTTGGCGCAAAGCTTCCATCCAAATTTTGAAATTCAGGACCAAACCAAATCAGGTTTCTCTCCACTTATCAAGTATTCTTCATGATGGTTTCCAATCCTATTGTTTTATCCATGAGTGAACCAGTTACTCCCTCCAGGGAAGATGCCCTAATTGACATATATTTCGACGTTTTTGACACAGTGACAACAGTCTCACCCATTTATGTGTCCAAAGTGAATTTTTTGAACAACGTCGGATCCCACATATCCTTTCTTGAAGTGGCTTGAGCCTCTTTTTCCCTTTATGTCATAGAAACAATTTTCCCATTCCCCGAATTTGTCAACTGGTGTGCTAAGAGATATTCGCAGGGAGAAAGAGTCATCCTAAACAAATTAGGGTCAGAAGTCCTATTTAAAGTAGATGGTCCCTCGCTTAGACATGCCCTAAATGTAACAGATGCATCCCCTATGGTGTTAGAACCCTTTGACAAACAGAGAATGATTATGATTTATAGGGAATGCTTGCCCAAGGTAAAAACCCTATTTTTGCAAACCATAGTCAAACCTGAACATCATTCAGAAAGTCTATCCCTACCTAACAATCTAAGAGTCATGATCGTCGAAGTTCACTGGGCTTTCTCTCCGCTGAGTCAAATTCTAGGTCTAGACAATGACAAGTTTGTGGTAGAGGTTATGTTAGGAATCCTGTTAATTTTCTTCTTGTCTGGGAAATCAGTCTGTGTCAGTTTTGATGAATTTATTATGGAGAACATACATCAATAGCTGGTTAATTTCAGCTCATTGAGACATTTCAAATACTACTCTCATATGTTTAGAATGTTTCTGGGATCTAACAATACCGAGCTTCCTGAAGCTGCATTTATTTCGACTGAGTGTAAAAAGATCACCATGCTCATCTTCAAAGACAAAATCATGTTCAGAATATACAGTCTCATTTTTGGTTCAGATTTGCCAAGAGTCCTGGAAGAGATGAAAATTTCGTTGTAGCCGAGGCCGGAGAATGCTATGGGAGACTGGATGTTTTTCACTCAGTCCACCGTGATTTGGGTATACAGATGCCAAGAAGGACCTCACCTTTTACCAGTTTTCCTGACTCCTAGGATATTTTGATTGGAATTTGTAAGACAGAGGATCATCTTAGAGACTAAACACTTCCTCAAATCTCACAAGGCTTCAAATTTGAAATTCTCATTCGTGGTAGGTCCTTTTGTGGTGAAGAGCAAGTCTTGTTTACCTCAAATTTAGTCTAAACTCAATGAATTTGGTTTCACATAGCTGCAAGGAAGAAGATATGATCCACATCAGGTTATATCAAAGAGAATATTGTCAAGCAGAAAAGGCCCTTATGAACATGCGCACATTGAAGAACTAGATAAATTGGCCAATCTAGAGACCTGCACAGAAACGGAGGTCATCATGCTGCATGAACAAGCAAAGAATATAGAGACTACTTCCCAGCAAAGATCAGCACAAAAACCCTCACCCAGGTTGATTATCAAGGCTCCTAAAATGGGCATCTTCAATAAGAGAAGCAATTCGGAAGCCCTAGGGGCTAGCGGCCAACAAGACACCCTCAAGAAAACGAGAGCCACATCACCTTTTCCAATTATTAACTTGGAATAAGAAGAATAGAAAGGAAAGATGTGCATGGAGATGGTAGACACTAAGGTCCAGAACGAAGAGATCAATCTGTAAGACAAACCACAAAACGAAGGCAACATGAAGGTTTTCAGCAGTAGGAAACACATATTTGGCTAGACTCCCAGGATGGTTTATCAATCTAAGGAAGACTTGCTACATCAGTATGCAGTGAAAGGGAGTATGGCCAATAGTGACATAAAGGATCTTTTCCTCGAAGTGGAAGGGAAAGATCAGCACAAATCTCACCTACTCTTAGTCATAGATGTAGAGAAAAATACACTCAACATTGTAGTGGCCGATAATGATAAGGTATCTGAGTTAAGGGTACACTATGAGAACATCGGGGCTCCTGACAAAGTGAAATTACACATAAATTTCAGTGATATGTTATACCTTGATTATCTAAACTTAGCTCTAAAATTTGTAAGGTTGACAACACATGTATTGAAACTAGATGGACAACTGAAACAAGAAAAGGTGTCCAGCAAAGCTTGGATGATGTAGGTAAAAATATTATAGTCTGAAGGTCCACAAGGGGTGAAGGCCTCTCAGGAAAAAAAGGATAAAATGATTCAAAGTTTGAAGAAAATATTGAATATGTCACCTACATACCATCCACAAGCAGTAGAGTTAACTACTTTGGAGCAAGAAAAGAAAACCTTCAGATAAGAGGCTCTAGACTACAAGGCTAAGGTGTTGCAGTTGGAGAAAGAGAAGGAGAGTTGGTCACATATGCAGGAGACAACATCAGATATGGACATTATCATTCATGCTAATGTAGAGGCTAGATCAAATGCTGAGGGGTTAGTTCAGGCTATGTCCCAGATAAGTTTTAAAACAGGCGAGATCAAGGATCTAAAAGAAAACTTAGAAAAACTGAAACAAGAGGCTAAGGTGAAGGACGAGAAATTATCTCAACTCTACGGAGAGAACCAAGACCTGCAAGAAAGAGTGAACAAGATAAAAACCATATTGAAGGGTAAAATGCTACTGCAGAGAGCCAAACATGTGATATGCGACACGTTTGTTGCGTAGGTTTCTAAATTCATAAGTTATCTGAACTTTATCAATGATAAGCACAACATGGTTGCTACAACTCGAAACAGTTGTGTTGTTGTAAATGAAGTGCTAGCGAAGAATCCCTCGGAATGGGCCCAAAATTACATCGACTTGTTGAATGCCATACCAACCATTGATCTTCATACCATTGGTGTGAAAGACATGACCACTTTAATCATTTCATCCAGGAGAATCATTTCCAAACACAACCTGCTCAGATCGGTTCAGAACAAAGCTGTGCAAATGGACCATAGAATAAACGAGTTTAAATATTCCTTTGAACAATTGTTTGCTAAAGGCCTCCCCTCATTCCTGGATGGTAAAGTCTCATTGTACAAGTAGGAAGATTACCACACTCTTCTCATGCAATGTAGGATGGACCATTCCAGGTTTGAAGATATGGAAGAAAGTATGAAGGGTCCTAGCTTGGTAGAACACTTAGCTATTGATTTCAAAATTCTAAACAAATTCAAAACAGTGAAAGTCAGCGTGCCAATCATGTCCTACGCAACGTGCATCGACCTGTAAATTTTGATTAAACAAATGATGGACTACGAAATCCCCTTTGACGTGCAATGGAAGGAACTTGTACAGTTGGGAAAGACAAAATGTCATGTCCTCGGAACCAACAGATGATCTTCAGTTGTCACCCATCTTACCAGACCTAATGGAATTACAGAGAAGACCAGGTGTAGTGGAAGCAACTGGGTAGTCAGAGAGATTATTCATGATGGTGAAACATTTATTTTTGTTAATGATTGTAAGTCATTTTGTATACCGAAACTGACATCCAAAACTATTACAGAAGCTGAAACGTTTTAGTTTCAGTTATGTTTTATCAAATTGTATAAGTACTAAGAGGCTTGAATTATCCAGTGTTGGTCGAAGTGTAAGAGCACCTTTTTGGTTGTATCAAACTTTATTTGTAATTTTTTTTGAATCTGAATTGAATGCAAATGTATAAGATTTTTAAGTCTATATGAAAAGATTCTAACGGGTGGTGATATGAGCTTTGTTTCCTTTCATCGTATGTATTTCCTGTAGCCTGTCATTTCATTTAAATTTTCTTTAGTTTAAATTGGAGAGTTTAAAGTCCTAGAAATCGTCCTGCGATGCTCTTGGTCTAAGAAATTTAAACTATGTGATTGTCTTCTTAACTTATTCAGAATTCGTTTCAACAATGCTCTGATGCAGTTATTTGTCTTCTTTATCTTCCTACACATATTTTTATTTCAATAATAACTCAGATTCATCACCTTATTTTTCCTTTGTCCTCTGGAGAGTTATATCAGTCTATGCATTTTCTTCGTTCACTTTCATAATTTTGACTCCATAGCCCATAGTGTTCCCTCTTCTTCGCCAACAACACTATTAAAAATCTCCCAAACAAATCAAATCTAGCTGTTGGTTTCCATAGATATATCAAGTGACATGAGAGAGCCCTCTCTAAGTTGGTTAGGCTAGTGCCTCAGCTCTAAAGTTGGTTGAAACAGTTACCTATGTTGTTTGTCTATTTAGCCGGACAAAATTTACAAAGTGATAACACATACCATAGGGTCAAGAAGGAAGTTTTTTGGGATGTCCTTGAAAATTATGTTCAAAAGTTTGTGGCAAAATGTTTGGTTTTCCAACAAAACAAGGTGGAAACATTTAAGACCCCAGGTCCAGCGATTTCATCACAGGGTTACCGAAGTCTATAGGAAAGAGTCTCATCATGGTGATTGTTGATAGACTGACCAAGTGTGCACACTTTTGTTCACTCTCTCATCCCTTCAAATCCAGTACAGTTTCCATCGCATTCATGGAGAGAGTTCAAAAGATACATGGAAGCCCAAAGATTATTGTAAGTGAAAGAGATCCCATATTCACTGGACATTTTTGGACAGAATTATTTTCTTGTTTGGGTACTCAATTAGCTCATAGCTCATCCTATCATCCTCAATCTGATGGACAAACATAGATATTGAACAAATGTCTGGAAGTCTACCTTTGTTTCTTTGTCTCTGATAAAAAAACACAATGGTTCAAATAGTTACCCTTGGCATAATGGTGGTATAACACTTCCTTTCATATTGCAACAAAAATGACACCATTTATGTTACACGTTATTTTGGTCACCCTTGTGATCAACTGACGATATATGCATAACTCAATTCTATGTTCCCTGGCGATACTAAATGGGACTTTCTCCATGAGGAAAATGGATCATATTTATTTCCTTAAAAACCATATCAAAGGATATCATCACAACCTGCTAATGCTTGGGGTGCGAGGATGCGTGATCGTCACATGCTTCACCAAAACTAGACTGTGGTGTTGTCACAGACTACTTGTGCATAGGGTGTGACGATGCTCAAACAAGAGGAAAAGATGAAATTCAAGAAAGTTCTAGAAGGGAATATTCTAGAAGATGAGGTGGCCTATGATTAGTTTGGATCTTACTCACTTCTTTGATCTAGTGGGATCATCCTAATATCCTCATTCATCCCTCTTTCACCCTATATAAATATGGATCTCTCATGGGAAAGGCTAGTTTGGCTTATGCATGAAGAATTTTATTGAAGATTGTACTTGTGATAGCTTTGCTTTAGCTTTCCAAGTCAGGTTGTGAATGATATTCATCAAAATTATTGGAGAAAAGGTGTGTGTATTGAAGCAAAGGGCCATTGGAAGGGACCTTGAAACACCAAGGCATGGGTTGTATTCTCCACTTTCATTCAATATAATGCAGTAATACATTTATTCCCTATAAAGGTGTCTCTACTTTTATTGTATAACTCCTTGATCTTATACATAGACTTCATTAGAATATATATATATATATGTGTGTGTGTGTGTGTGTGTGTTTTATCTCACTTTGTTGGTTTGTGCTTCTTAATGGGTTCACCATCCCACAAATACAAATATGGAGCAAGGACGACACTAGCGAGGATCAAACATCATTTAAATGGTATGTCATTTGTCCCTCTCTAAACTAGTTTATATGACAATGAAATCTAAGGAGAAACTTGTATTTTTCCATGTTTTATTCTAGCTTCTTGTTGAAGTTAGGGACATTAGTTTGTGTCCACACTTATCGATTTTTCCAATAACAAAATTGGCAACCATAATGGGGAACATCCTCTTTTGGTTTTTTCTTCATTTTTTCTTTTAGCTTGCCTGCTTTTGGTCAATTTCATTCTCTGAGTCTTTGTGTGATCCATTTTGACTCTTGGGTCCTGAAAGTTCATTGAGAAACTCTATCCTATTTCCATTTTTTCCTTATGTTCAGTCATCATCGCACCATTCTTGTGTAAACCATAGCGATGAAGTCGCACTGTGTTTTTTCTTTTGTCTGCAACGATCCTTGATCATCACATTGTGCTCTTCTGCAGTGTGCAACAATTCCTGTAGAAATCTTTGGAGGGACAGTCAACTTTTTCTCCTTGCCCAAATTTGTCATTACTTCTTGGGGTGAATTTTTAGTCTTGGTGGATGATTGGTTTGCATCTTTTAGCCTGAATTTGATTGTTTCTCAAGTGATTGAGAGTCTTTTTCATAAGCTTTATAAGTTTTATCTTTTACTTCTTATTGCAAGGGTATAATCCCAAGGCTTTGTCCCTGAGTGCTTGATAGATAAGTTGGTATTGATCTTTTTCAAGTTTTGGATTGTTGTTCATTGGAAAACGACTTTTGTTTGCATTAGAAAAATAAGTTTGTCTTTCTTTTTCATTTTTTCTTGCATTATGAGTCTAGTTTGGGAAATAGTGTTGTGAGTGCACTGATATTCTTAGACAACTCTTTCTTTTTGAATTAGATATTTGTTTTTATTTGAAAAGAAAAGTATTGAAGTTTGTTATTCTATTGGTAGTTTTTACAAGAAATGTTTGCATTCAAATATTTGTTGAAAAAGAGAAAATTAGGAAATTCAGTAGCTTTGATTGTTTGTGTTTTGTAACTTGTTGTATTCTAGAAAATGAAATTGTCTCCCTTATGTAATTAGAGTTCATCGAATGAAAATATTGCATCTCATATCTCATTGCATTTTGTTGGGTCAAATCAAATACTTAATCAAGTTTCATCTTTGTTTCCATTTTAGAGTAAGCAATAGCCATTAAAATTTAGCATAATTTTAAAATCTATTTAGAAACTTTTATTTTCTAGAATTTTTATAGAAAAACATTAGCTAGGATAGATCTTTGGAATAGGTCATGAGGCACACTCTTTAAAGAATCAAAACACACAATAGTATCTTGCGATAGGGAGATTTTAAATCCACTTGCTACATTTTGTCCTAGAAAGCCCTTCTAACACAAGGGTCAATCACGAGGTCGCATTAGGGCCGACAGAGTTACTCACCTTTATTTGTTGGTCTTAGTGTAGAGATTGTGTGTATTATTGGAGGTCGCTTGATAAGAAAATCTTGTGAGGACCTTCTCTAGGCGATTTCGAGCTTAGATACCCTGCCCATGCACATGGATTGGACTATCGATTGCTTCCCCATAAATCATTGTTGTAATTGGTAACCTTAGTGGCCTCTCTCTTTAGATTATTTACACGAGGTGACTGTGGAGGGGCAAGTCTTCATAGTACCTATAATTGACATTGTCCAAACTCACTCGGGCTCCTTGGAGGGTATACCCAATATTATGTGTGGGAGCTTGCACCAGGGTGTAAGTCCGTTAAGCAGGTCATCAACGTAAATTTTCCACCCACTTTATCCCAACCCCTTCTTGTCTTGATTTCATGAAGTCGGATTTCATCACCAACTAGTGATTTCAAAATAAGAATGTTTGTTTGCATGTTTGATATCTCTATTTTGTTAGTGGAGTATTGTTTGTTTCTCTAGTTGATCATAGATTTATTTAATTCTTTATTCAGTGCAACCAACATTGGCCCTCACCATTCACGTAGGATGCAAGGGTTACATCCAGAAGAGTTGGAAGAATACACTCCTTTGCTTCCTAATTCACCAAAGGGTCCTTCTCTTGAAGGAGCAGTTAATACTGACGCGTCCTCTGAGATTGGAAGTTCTACTCCATTGGTAGAATCAAAACGTCTTATAAATCAGTTATTGAGTGTTATACAAGATCCACTCTTTCTTCGAATAAACTCTTCAGGAGACATTGTTGTTGAATACTATAGTATAATACCTATTGGACCTTACACAAATTCTGATGTGGATGATCCACCCTTTCATAGTGAATCATTTAGAAATATGGTTCATACTGCTAGAATTTTTAATCCTAGCTCAGTCCATGTTTGTTATTTTTGGAGGACCTCCTCAGGACATGATATTTTTGATAAACTAAGAATGGTCCCAAATCAACATATGTCATCACATACACTTGTTACTCCCACTTCCTATACAGTACATTTAGATCATTTTACTGGAACGACCAGTAATATTGTTACAGTTTCAGACTCGTTGTTGGTTGGTACTCATACAATCCTTTCCCTCCATCTCACTAGCTCTACTGTGGTCCCACAAGTTACACATTGTTATGATGGAAGTTCGATCATAACTCAAGTTCCTATTGGAACGTTTCTTCCACCTAGAACAATTCCATCACTTCCACCTGGGTATAAATATCTTAATACTTCTATTGCTAATCCTTCCCAGAGTCCATCTAGAGGGGCTAATATTTTTGTTCCACCTAGGTATAATGTTTTTAGTGGTTTTGTTCCCACACCTACCCAGGTTCTCTCCAGAGGGCCTAGAATTACTCCTCCACCTCCACCTGGAGGATCTAATCATCCTAGCCCAAGTAGCTCCAATCAAACTGGAGGCATGATTCATTCTTCCACTTATGGTTTTCAAATTCCTGGGAGGTCAACCTCAAGTTAGGGTACAACCCCAAGTTGGGGGTCATAACCCAGTTTATGGACAATATATACCTGGATCACAAACTCAACCTTGGAGTTTTTCTTTCCAAGGAAATCAAAAACCTCCTGGGGGAAACCTCCTCAATTAAATTAATTTGTACCCCCAATTAAATTAATTTGTACCCCCTACTCTCGAAAAACCATATCCATCCTCTGTAAATCCTACTTGGGGTCAAACTTTTCAGTATATTGTTCCTTTCCAGGGTAGCATACCAAATCAACCAACAAATGTTGGATACTTGACTCATAACCCTCCTCCACTAAATTTTACAAGACCCTCTAATTATTTACAAACTGCTTATGGTCCTATTGGTATACCTATGGGATTGCCTCCTCAAAATTACCAGTTTCCGCAAGTGAACAAATAGTTGTCGTTTCTAGCTACTTTTGATTTACCGGATTTGTCTAGGATTTCCAATGATCTTATTTTGCATTCTCCTTATTGGACGGTCATACCTACCGAATTACAATCAGACATTCCTAAGTTTTATGGTCGATCAGGAAACGACCCAAACAATCACGTCATGAAATTACATCTTTGGTGTTCATCCAAATCCTTGATGGACGACTCCATTCAATTACGTCTTTTCTAACAAACTCTTACAACTTCGGCATCCAAATTGTATATTTAATTGCCATGAGGATTATTCAATGATTTCAACACTTTACCTATGGATTTCTTAACACATTACTAGTTACCGATATGAGATGAGACAAGACCCAAAATTTTGAATTCATTTAAACAATATTCTTCCACTTGCATTTCAGATCATATTCATGAGTGGAGGAGGAGAAGATGATTAATCAAATTCCCCCTTCTTGATCAATTATTGGCTAAGTGGTTTACCAAATCACTCATCAGTCATATAGCCCATGATTTTTGCATGGTTGGTGTCTTCATTGAAGAGTAGGTGATTAGGTGTGCTCAATACTTGGATCTCGTTTATTCATAAACGAGCACGTTATATGACTTGATCCCTAATTCTACTCGCCTGTCTACAAATCCAACACCAACGCCTCCAGTAGCTTCTCATGTTGTTGATAATGTGATTGGTTCTTTTCACGCTGAGACTCAATTCAAACAAGCTAGTCATTCCAATCCCAAATCTACTACTACTAATGTACAAAATGCTACTCCTCTGACTCCTTCTCCCGGTAAAACCTCTAAGGTTAATATGGTTTAGTCTACATCTACTGGTAAAAATAAAAATAAAAAGAAAGGGAAGGGTAAGAATATAGAGGATAAAAATAATAATCAACAATCTAATAAACCCAAGACTCATCCTACCGATGATAAAGAAAAGTGAAAACCTCGTTATCCTTGTCTTATCTGTAGTGAGGATCATTATACGAAATATTGTCAGAGATGTGTTGAGGTTAATAAGTTCTTGCAAGGGACCGGGACACCTCCTACACCCACCGTTTTGTCACAACCTTTTTTTTCTTAATAGCAGGCCCAATTGGTTATCCATGACAAACCTTCTCCCTCTACCACATCTTATGCACTTATGTGTATTGGTGGATCCAAGAAGAATGAAGTTGCAAACACTACTCGAACCAAAGATTATTCTCCTTATAAAGAGAAAGTTGGTGATTCACCACCTCCATTGGTTCAACCTCTTCCATCGACTTCGCCTCCCAACGACCCTCTTCATCTTGAATGATCGAGTCTAGATACATTTATTCATCTGCCTCCTAAAGGCGTTGTTTGTAAGTTGTCATTTAACCCCCATGAATGTGCCACTCAAAACTATAGTAGTGTAGAAGATCTTGCACAAGCACCTTCTGCAATGTCGGCTCTCGAAGTCCTTCAAAGTTTTCCTACACAACAGAAGGAACTGTTAAAGGCTATTGGTGTAATCAATCCTACCGAAATGAAATTGATAATATTTGAATTGGAAGATCACATTCCAAGGCTCCCTCATCAATTAGCATTTCAAATACCAGTCATTGTGGAAAATAAAAATATTTCTCAAACTATTTTTGATGGAAGAGCTTTGACTTGCATCATGTTTGTCACTTGTTGGACAGTTATTGGCTCTCCCACCCTTACTGAGTCACACAATATTTAAAATTATTTTAATGGTACAGGGTTTAAACATTATGTTGTTCTTCCTTCGTTATATATTGTGTTAGAAGGAATAGAGGTTACTATTGAGGTTTAGGTGTTTCATGCACCTCTCGATTACAACCTTCTACTTATTCGTAGTTGGATCGATTCTATGTGCATAGTTGTTTCTACTCTTTTTTGTGTGATATGTTTCCCTCAACAAGGTAAAGTTGTTACCGTAGATCAACTCACCTTTTTTAGTTCTGATTCGTGCACTACTAACGTTCCATTCATAGAAAAAACACCTCTTGGTTATGAGAATGTCAGTGTGGGTCTTTTAAAGGATTCATTGTTAATGGGTACTTTCCTTGTTCCACCACTCGATGTTCCTCCTCCTTTTGTCGCTTCTGTTAACATGATTTCGACCACTGTTGGTGAAACCCCTGAGTCTTATGACCCTTGGATAGTACCTAGCTTGGATGTTTGTCTTCATTATGGAGACTGAATGCCTTTAAGTTCGGTGGAATTGGCATATCAAGCTATTCAATCGACAACTCCTTCTCCTCATTATCTATTAGATACGTATCCTAATATGTTTCATGTGGTATTTCACACCGATTAAATGATCATGACAGTTATGTCCATGTAAGATACCCCATGGGATGATGGGCATCATCATTCTATCATCTTCCTGGAACCCAAGATGTAACATCCCGCTCTGGCGCACTGAGAAAACATAATCTTTGAGGACACTTGCTCGCAAGTGATCTGGACTTTTATGATGTTAAACTATTTATCCTTGATTGTGATGCGTTATGATAGATGACATGATGTTTTTACTACTTTTAATGTAGACAGGTGCTGCTGACTCAGTTTCATTGAGTGTGTAGGGTTTCGTACCTTGAGGATGCAGAGGCATCGGTGGAACCCCCTTGGACTCCGGATTGATTCAGGGAGTGTGCTATTTGGGTTGATTTATTTACTGTGATATTTATTTGATCTGATGATATGATGTTGACATGTTCTGAAACGATTGTTGATGATGCAGGCTGGCGATAGCTTGCCGACCAGACTCACATATGGAGTAAAGGGGCCACACACAATTTCCAGAGAGGTTGAGGGAGAGGGGTGGACATTAGCCCTGCCATTGCCTACTAGCACTTCTGCCATGGCTCAAACTATAGGTTAACGATTACCTAGTTTGAGAGGATCCACGATGCCGTGAGGGAAGACTACGACAGTCGCTCACATTGATTCTAAGGGGCGCGCAATAAGGCGAGGGCCTTATTCCTTAGAGCCCTTAGTCTCCCACAAGTTCACCTGGCGGAGTGTTGACTCCAGGGGTTATAGATGTCTACCAATTAGTCCAGTTGGTGAGTGGCACCCTTGGAGAACGTGGTGCATCCTGAAGGGCACGTCGCACAAAAGAAACACAAGAAAAGAGTGGCACCCTTGGAGCACGTGGTGCATCCTGAAGGGCATGTCATGCAAAGGAAATGAATGAGGCGAGTGGCACCCTTGGAGCACGGGGTGCATCCTGAAGGGAACATCGCATTGGTGTGGATGAAGGAAACAAACCTAAATAGCCCTAAGAAAATAATGCCTTAATAAATTCTTAAAACGACTCCCCTAAACAATTGTCGTCCAGTTCAAAATCTAAACCTAAGTAAAAAAAAAAAAAACTTCTCTAAGATAAAAATTTTGTTTAACCTTGAGGAAAGAGGCCCTAACTCTAACTCTAAAAAGAGCCTAACCCTAATTCTAAATGAAATAGCTCCAATAATTATTGACCTAATCCTATACCCAAATATTATTATTAATAGCAATTAACCCTAATAACCATTAAAATAATTAAGAAAAACATCATTATGAGATTTTAGGCTAGAGTTCACACCTCAATGCAGTGCAAGGAGAATACAATTTTTAGAACGTACTTGAGCTCTAGTTCTTGGATTTATTAACGTTAACTTCATCCAACTATACAACCAATATATCAAYGGATRCAAKATTTCATAATCTTTTTTTTTCAACCATTTAACTTTTAATGAACTCATAACTTTTATTCAAATTGAAACATAAATTTTCTTAAAAATAAAAATATACATAAATTACAGTTTAGTTAACTCAGACAATAAATCTCACTGAAGGCATCTCCTTCTTTAAACACAACTTGCAATGAGAGTTCATTAACATTTTAAAGCATAACTTTTATGAAAACCCTTCTGTCAAATACATAACCTTATAAAAACTTTTAAAGAATAACTCCCATATGAAGGCAATAGTTTTTCAAAAATTAAACTAATTCATAAATAAACGAATACCGAAAGCCATAGTTTTGATTGACAAAACGCATAACCTTCAGTGAATAAATTGAATGCTTAAGGGACTAAACTATTTTCCATAAAACTCATACATAAACTAAGACTGAACCAATAGTAATAAAATTATTTAACGAGCGGGAGTATAAAAAGTATGAATTTAAAAATAAATTGAAAAGATGCATTGGCACATTTACCTTTTCGGTTTAAAAAAAAAAAGAGAGGGAATAATAAAATAGGGAAATGAGCCTTTTAATAAATTTAAAGAAAATAATTTTGGGAGTAACGTGGGGGATGAGTGACACTTGTAAGACAGAGAATGTTTGAGGGTTTTTCATTAAAACTTAAATTAAATATGATTTAGGGAAAGGGCGCTCAAAACTCGATAAAAGAAAGGGGCATGGAGGGAAAAGGGGAGGGGCTGTTAGGTATCGTTATGCTGCCAAATTTGGACTGCACTGATTGCTTGTGAGGAGTTGGGATTTTCTCAGTTGGGATTAGAGTGGTAGCTCAGCCTTGGAGGAGAGTTGGGAAGCTAGGTATACTATCTGGAGTGTGTGTGGCCCCTTTGCAGCTCGGGGGGCTAAGGGGGAAGCAAAGTACCGCTAGCGTTTGGCTGGGAGGTACCGGTCTAGTCTCTACGGTCGGCGAGCGGGACAGGCATGGAGAAACAATGCGGGATAGTGTCTTCGATTTGTTCGCCGCCAGTCCCAGGTACGCATGTGCATTGTTTAAAAAAAAATAAAAATGTTGAGTTGTATATGAATTCTTGATGGATTAAATTTAGAATGATTATGTTCCCTTTGTTATTCTCTGTGTTTCTGTTTATTGTCCATTACACTGCCATCCTTCTCTGCTTTGTTGTTTATCTCGGCGTGGACTGTTTTTTTTTTTAAATATATATATGTATATATTGCGTTGGGGTTTAAGTGCTTGCGAATCTAATTTCTGGCATGTATGTCGTTCTTGACTGTGTAAATTTTATTGAATGTGCAGGACTGTGTAAATTCTTCCAAATTATTGTTCTGAAAATTTTCGTGTGACTGTGGGCATTTTCATTTAGATGCATGGGATTTTTATACCAGTGTGGGCATATTTTATATTACCAGGGTTTTTGTAACGCCGTGGGATTTTTATACCAGTGAGGGCATATTTTATATTACCAGGTTTTTTGTACTGCCGTGGGATTTTTATACCAGTGTGGGCATATTTGTATTAGTAGGATTTTCTTTTTATTCTTCCATGGGCATTTTATTTATATGAATGGGGGGCATCTGATGTTAATGGGGGCATTTTCATATTTCATTCCTCTGTGTTTTGATTTATTAGATTTGGGCATTTTTGGATGACCGGGCATTATAAATCTCTATGTGGGCATTTTACCTTGCTGCAGATGTTTAAGAACTTCGATGGGCATGTTTATGTAGGTGTAGGGGAAAATCGTTTGTAAAATCGCCCTGGCATTCATTTTTGAAAAAAAGGTGGTTGTAAAGGCGTTCTGGCAATTTGTTTTCTTTCCTTCTGTGGGCAATCCGTCCGGCAGGATTTAAATGAATTTGTTCCTATAATAGTACCTGGGCATTTCGTTTTTGTCTTATGAGTCAGTGTTATTACCGGTAGATTCTCGTTGGGGGTTTCATTTGGCTGTGTTGGGTTTTCTCTTTTCAATTTTTAATATGGATGGGATACTTCATTCTGGCATTAGTCGTATGGGCTTTGTTTGATAAATTTTAGAGTGAGCTTCTGACCATAACCCGTTCTTGCTTCCATGCTAATCCTTCCCACCCTGGGCCTGCGTGTATTATCACATATCCGTTGTCAATTTCATCCTCTTAACCACCAGAACAACCATGCTGCTAGCCAATGACACCATGTGGCCTGATTCGTCAGGCTTTCTAAGAGACTGAGGCGTAAGCCTGGCGAATGAATATCCAATTTGGCGCAGAACCTTGCTCTCCCTCGCTGCCGATGGAACTTCCTGACTAATTCATCTGCTAGAATTGCAAACGGAACCTAAATTCCATATTTAGTGTAAAGGCTACGCCTGCGACTTATAGTTTTTATTGTTTGACAGTAAACCCTAAACAATAATTTATAGTTTTAAAAATGGATTTATGCTCGAATTAAAATTTCAAGTTTTCTAAAGTGAATTTATTACAAGTTAATTTGTATGGATTTATCTAGATTTGGTTAAAATTGTTGAATATGAAAAATTGTTAGAATTTACTACCAGTTAATTTGTATGGGTTTATCTATATTTTGATATTATTTTGGTTAAAATTGTTGAATATGAAAAATTGTTAATTAAAGGTTGGTTGGTCGATAAAGTAGGGATTTTTTTTATTGGGCTATGAATTTGTTAATAAGTTATTTGTTAACTTGTTAATAGGCTATATTTCTAAATTGTTAATGTTAGGGAACAATTCATTTACAATGGTTAATTGTTAAATTATATTGTTGTTTGTTAAATGATTCACTTTTACAAATTGTGTACCATAGATAACCTTGCTAATTGCAAATAATGAGGGTTGCGTTGCTGTCCTGATTATTGTCGAACTTGCTTTAACAATTGTTGTGTTCCGTAATATGATTGCTATTATTGCAAGGTCATGGTAATTTAAAATGAAATGGTGTTGTCGGTTATGGTAATGATCTCGTAGATTTAAATGTTTGTGGTTGTGATTAATACCATTATTTACGGGATGCTCACTCCCAATACTATCAATGTTCATGATAATGTTAGTGTAGTGAAATATTTTAATTATATATTTTCATTAGGGTAATATGATTACCCTGTTGGAAGGGGTATTTTGGCTCTACGGTTCTTGATGAACTAGACTTGATCATAGTGAGCAATTTGTAATTTATATTTTAAAGTTTAAACCAATTGAAGGTGAGACTTGTTGCACCAATTGTCTTTGCTTGTCAATCGATTAAAAGTACACCTCCGATGCATTACCGTAATGAGTAATTTAATGAGTTATTATTGTTTTACTGTCGCCAATTGCCTTAATGTGGATGACCATGTTGACTGAAATCTTGATGATTAGGTTTTATCTTTGGCTTGTAGGCGTGGTCTGCTTGTGTCGGGCGGGATGTAGACACCTCCATGTTCCTCAGAATAGTCGCCCGCCCTTGAGACCTTAAGTGGTTAAAATCAATGGGAACCTAGGATTGAGCATTGATTATGTGTCTTGGAGGTCCTAACCATTGCAGGGTAGGACGGGCGGGTAGTCATTCCTACTTATTGTCGTTTGATCGTCGTTAAAAACATGTTGTTATGGTTTTACGGCGTACGTCGTCTTGTGGTGTTCATCTTGCTTGTGTCTTGTTCATAGTTGGGTTACTAGTTTCTTCCTGAGCAGTTGGCCAGGAGCCTATCTGACCTTCTCTCTCTCAGGAGCAGAGAACTAATATTAATCGCCCTGCTTTCCTGTCTAGAAATAGTAAGATCTACTACTATGGATCCTTCCCTCTGTGTTCATACTGTGCTTAACCCAGTATGTCATTAAATTTTTGTGTTGTGCGCCTTGTGTCTATGGTCGTTTATTGCTTGTAGTTACTCGTTCTGTGCCTTCATTTTTCTTGTGATGAACATCGTGGTTGTGTCTTGTTGGTTGTTGAGTGGCGATGTAGATTCAAGAGTGTCTGTTACTTCTACACGCGTGCACACACCTTAAACACAAAAAATACACAAAAAGAAATAAAAAAAATTCCCACCTTTTATAAGAGTTTTTGTCATAACGAGGGGTTCGTTACATATGGTATCAGAGCCGGTTCGACCCATGGCTTGGTATTCGCTATGAATTTCATGGACATGATTATATTTGATTATACTTTTTTTGATTGAGTTGATTGTGTGCGTGCAGGTAATCATGGTTAGAGGACGTCGCGGAGGCAGACGACGGGGTGCTAGGGGAGGAGGCGTGACGCCTCTAGTAGCATCCATGTCTGAGGGGTCTAACCCCCAGGGAGGCGAGCAGGTTCTCGAACAGGAGCAGATAGCAGTTGGCGATATTATTGGGATGATGAGATCCTTCCAACGCATGTCCAAGGCTCTAATCAGCTGATTGGACAGAGACGAGGCCAGGGCACCGGCACCCACTAAGGTTCCAGCGCACACACTGGCTATTACAGGTAGCATTCACCCTGAACTCGAGAAGGTAAAATTTCTCGAGTTCTTTGGTGCCCTGGACGGAAGAACCACCGAGGCATGGTTGGAGAATATGGCGATGTGCTTCACACTTCAGGATTATACCTCCAACATGAAGGTCCACATGGCGATCTTTCAACTGAAGGGGAGCACTCTTCTATGGTGGAAGACGCTCCTGCCGTAGCTGAACATAGCCATTGAAGATGTTTCATGGGAACTGTTCGAGGAACATTTCTGAGAGAGGTACCTTTCAGAGGAATTCATTGAGTGTCAGCTCAATGAGTTCAATGCATTACGATAGGGAGGTCGTACGGTTCCCGAGTACGAGGCACGTTTCATGGAGCTGCTCCGGTATGCTCCACACCTTAACACTGAGAAGCTCAAGGTCAACCAGTTCGTGTTTGGCCTTAACGGTAGCCTGCGTGCAAAGGTTAGGATCTTGATGCCTCAAACCTTGCACGACGCTGTCCAAAAATCCCTCATAGCAGAGGAGGAGCTTATCAGTGGGGGTCAGACCAGGACTCCAGCGAGACCCACAGGGCAGGGTTCATCTGGTACGCTGTAGCATCAGACACGAGCGAGACATACGTTGGGACATTGTGGCTTCCAAAGGGGATCCACCTTTTCTACACCCCAATGACCTCCGCCTTAGCAGCAGACACCTTATCGACGACCACAACACTAGTAGCAGTGTCGCCCGCAACAACAGCAGTTTAGGCATGTTCAGCAGAACAGACCAGGTTTTCAGGCCGGTGGGCAGTCATCTTCTACTTTGGGTATGAGGACTACTAGGATGAAGAAGGGGTGTTGGACGTGTGGAGAGCCACACTACCAGCACAACTGTCCTGTGGAGAGGACCAGGGCATCCAGATCAGTCAGACCCGCTACCGTGGGAGATATGGGCAAGGCATATGATATGCGCCAACCGTTCCCATTTTTGTTTGATAGATAGACTTATGATACTATGGTACTTTTATTTCGGCATTTATACTGAGAAACTTCGGGATGAAGTTTAGAACAAGAGGGGGTGTATGTAACATCCCTCTCTAGCGCACTGAGAAAACTTATTCTTTGAGAACACTTGCTTGCAAGTGATCTGGACTTTTATGATGTTAAACTATTTATCCTTGATTATGATGCGTTATGATAGATGACATGATTTTTTTACTACTTTGATGTAGATAGGTGTTGCTGACTCAGTTTCATTGAGTGTGTAGGGTTTCATACCTTGAGGATGCAGAGGCATCAGTGGAACCCCCTTGGACTCCAGATTGAGTCAGGGAGTGTGCTATTTGGGTTGATTTATTTACTGTGATATTTATTTGATCTGATTATATGATGTTGACATGTTCTGACATGATTGTTGATGATGCAAGATAATGATAGCTTTCCAACCATACTCACATATGGAGTAAAGGGGCCACACATGATTTCCAGAGAGGTTGAGGGAGAGGGGTGGACAACAGCCCTGCCACCGCTTACTAGAACTCCCGCCGTGGCTCGAACTGTAGGTTAACGATTACCTAGTTCAAGAGGATCCACAATGACATGAGGGAAGACTATGACAGTCGCTCACAATGATTCTAAGGGGCGCGCAATAAGGCGAGGGCCTTATTCCTTAGAGCCCTTAGTCTCCCACAAGTTCACCTGGCGAAGTGTTGACTCCAGGGGTTATAGATGTCTATCAATCAGTCCAGTTGGCGAGTGGCACCCTTGGAGCACGTGGTGCATCCTGAAGGGAACGTCGCACAAAAGAAACACAAGAAGCGAGTGGCACCCTTGGAGCACGTGGTGCATATTGAAGGGCACGTCGCGCAAAGGAAATGAACGAGGCGAGTGGCACCCTTGGAGCACAGGGTGCATCCTAAAGGGCACGTCACATTGATGTGGATAAAGGAAACAAACCTAAATATCCCTAATAAAATAAAGCCTTAATAAATTCTTAAAACGACCGCCCTAAACAATTGTTGTCTAGTTCAAAATCTAAACCTAAGTCAAAAAAAAAAAAACTTCTCTAAGATAAAAATTTTGTTTAACCTTGAGGAAAAAGGCCCTAACTCTAACTCTAAAAAGAGCCTAACCCTAATTCTAAATGAAATAGCTCCAATAATTCTTGACCTAATCCTATACCCAAATATTATTATTAATAGCAATTAACCCTAATAACCATTAAAATAATTAAGAAAAACATTATTATGAGATTTTAGGCTAGAGTTCACACCTCAATGCAGTGCAAGGAGAATACAATTTTTAGAACGTACTTGAGCTCTAGTTCTTGGATTTATTAACGTTAACTTCATCCAACTA
>JZKD02S1916562.1:117867-127937 GCA_000966675.3 Picea glauca
TTTAATTTCTTGTGAATCTAATTTCTGGCATGTATGTCGTTCTTGACTGTGTAAATTTTATTAAATGTGTGGGACTGTGTAAATTCTTCCAAATTATTGTTCTGAAACTTTTTGTGTGACTGTGGGCGTTTTCATTTAGATGCATGGGCTTTTTATACCAGTGTGGGTATATTTTATATTACCAAGGTTTTTGTAACGCCGTGGGCGTTTTATACCAGTGAGGGCATATTTTATATTATCAGGGTATTTGTACTGCCGTGGGCTTTTTATACCAGTGTGGGCATATTTGTATTACCAGGGATTTCTTTTTATTCTGCCGTGGGCGTTTTCTTTATATGAATGGGGGGTGTCTGATGTTAATGGGGGCATTTTCATAGTTCATTCCTCTACATTTTGTTTTATTAGATTTGGGCGTTTTTGGATGACCGGGCATTATAAATCTCTGTGTGGGCATTTTACCTTGCTGCGGATGTTTAATAACTTCGATGGGCGTGTTTATGTAGGTGGAGGGGAAAATCGTTTGTAAAATCGCCCTGTCATTCATTTTTGAAAGAAAGGTGGTTGTAAAGGCATTCTGGCAATTCGTTTTCTTTCCTTCTGTGGGCAATCCATTCAAGAGGATTTAAATGATTTTTTTCATGTAATAGTACCTGGGCATTTCGTTTTTCTCTTATGAGTCAGTGTTATTGCCAATAGATTCTCGTTGGGGGTTTCATTTTGTTGTGTTGTTTTTTCTCTTTTCAATTTTTAATATGGATGGGATACTTCATTCTGGCATCAGTCGTATGGGATTTGTTTGATAAATTTTAGAGTGAGCTGCTAACCATAACCCGTTCTTGCTTCCGTGTTGATCCTTCCCACCCTGGGCCTGCATGTATTATCACATCTACATTGTCAATTTCATCCTCTTAACCACCAAAACAACCATGCTGCTAGCCAACGACACCATGTGGCCTGATTCGTCAGGCTTTCCAAGAGACTGAGTCGTAATCCTGGCGAATGAATATCGAGTTTGGCACAGAACCTTGCTCTCCCTCACTGCCGATGGAAGTTCTTGACTAATTCATATGTTAGCATTGCAAACGGAACCTAAATTCCAGATTTAGTGTAAAGGCTACATCTGCGACTTATAGTTTTTATTGTTTGACAGTAAACCCTAAACAATAATTTATAGTTTTAAAAATGGCTTTATGCTCGAATTAAAATTTCAAGTTTTCTCAAGTGAATTTATTACAAGTTAATTTGTATGGATTTATCTATATTTGGTTAAAATTGTTGAATATGAAAAATTGTTAGAATTTACTACCAGTTAATTTGTATGGGTTTATCTATATTTTGATATTATTTTGGTTCAAATTGTTGAATATGAAAAATTGTTAATTAAAGGTTGGTTGGTCGATAAAGTAGGGATTTTTTTTATTGGGCTATGAATTTGTTAATAGGCTATTTTTTAACTTGTTAATAGGCTATATTGCTAAATTGTTAATGTTAGGGAGCAATTCATTTACGATGGTTAATTGTTAAATTATATTGTTGTTTGTTAATGTTAATGGGAACAATTATAATGTTAATGGGAACAATTCATTTACCTATCGTGGGAACAATTCATTTATATTGTTAAGAAGTTAAATGATTCACTTTTACAAATTGTGTACTATAGATAACCTTGCTAATTGCAAATAGTGAGGGTTGCGTTGTTGTCCTGATTATTGCCGAACTTGCTTAAACAATTGTCGTGTTCCGTAATATGATTTCTATTATTGCAAGGTCATGGTAAGTTAAAATGAAATGGTGTTGTCGGTTATGGTAACGATATCATAGATTTAAATGTTGGTGGTTGTGATTAATACCATTATTTACGGGATGCTCACTCCCAATACTGTCAATGTTCATGATAATGTTAGTGTAGTGAAATATTTTAATTATATATTGTCATTAGGGTAATATGATTACCCTGTTGGAAGGGGTATTTTGGCTATATGGTTGTTGATGAACTAGACTTGATCATAGCGAGAAATTTGTAATTTATATTTTAAAGTTTAAACCAATTGAAGGTCAGGCTTGTTGTACCAATTGTCTTCGCTTGTCAATCGATTAAAAGTACACCTACGACGCATTACCGTAATGAGTAATTTAATGAGTTATTATTGTTTTACTGTCGCCAACTGCCTTAATGTGGATGACCATGTTGACTGAAATCTTGATGAATAGGTTTTATTTTTGGCTTGTAGGCGTGGTCTACTTGTGTCGAATGGGATGTAGACACCTCCATGTTCCTCAGGACAGTCGCCCGCCCTAGGACCTTAAGTGGTTAAAATCGATGGGAACCTAGGATTGAGTGTTGATTATCTGTCTTGGAGGTCCTAACCATTGCAGGGTAGGACGGGCGGGTAGTCAGTCTTACTTATTATCATTTGATCATCGTTAAAAACATGTTGTTATGGTTGTACGTTGTACGTCGTCTTGTGGTGTTCATCTTGCTTGTGTCTGGTTCGTATTCGGGTTACTAGTTTCTACCTGAGCAGTCGGCCAGGAGCCTATCTGACCTTCTCTCTCTCTCCGGAGTAGAGAAATAAGATTAAACGCCCTACTTTCCTGTGCAGAAATAGTTAGATCTAATACTATGGATCCTTCCCTCTGTGTTCGTACTATGTGTAACCCCGTATGTTGTTAAATGTTTGCATTGTGTGCCTTGTGTCTATGGTCGTTTATCGCTTGCAGTTACTCGTTGTGTGCCTTCAGTCTTCTTGTGATGAACATCATGGTTGTGTATTGTTGGTTGTCGAGTGGCGATGTAGAGTCAAGAGTGTCTGTTACTTCTGCACGCGCGCACACACCTTAAACACCAAAAAAAAAAAAAAAATCCCACCTGTTAGAAGAGTTTTTGGTGTAATGAGGAGGTCGTTACATATGGTATCAGAGCCGGTTCGACCCGTGGCTTGGGGTTCGCTACGAATTTCGTGGACATGATTACATTTGATTATACTATTGTTGAATGAGGTTATTGTGTGCATGCAGGTAATCATGGTTAGAGGACGTCGCGAAGGCAGATGACGGGGTGCTAGGGGAGGAGGCGTGAAACCTCCAGTAGCATCCACGCCTGAGGGGTCTAACCCCCAGGGAGGCGAGCAAATTCTCGAACAGGACCAGATAGCGGTTGGAGATGTTATTGGGATGATGAGATCCTTCCAGCACATGTTCGAGGCTCTGATCAGCCGATTGGATAGAGACGAGGCTAGGGCGTCGACACCTGCTGAGGTTCTAGTGCACGCACTGGCCATTACAGGTAGCATTCATTGTGAACTCGAGAAGGTAAAATTTCGTGAGTTATTTGGTTCCCTGGGCAGCGCAGCCAGAAAGGCATGGTTGGAGAATATGGCGATGTGCTTCACACTTCACGATTATACCTCCAACATGAAGGTCCACATGGAGTTCTTTCAACTGAAGGGGAGCACTCTTCTATGGTGGAAGACACTCCTACCATAGCTAAACATGGTCGTTGAAGATGTTTCATGGGAACTGTCCGAGGAACGGTTCCAAGAGAGGTACCCCGACGACTTCCACCTCAGCAGCAAACACCTTATTGAGGACCACAACACCAGCAACAACGTCACCCGCAGCAGCAACAATTTAGGCCTGTTCAACATAATAGACCAGGGTTTCAGGTCGATGGGCAGTCATCTTCTACTTCGGGTACCAGGACTACTGGTCCAAAGAAGGGGTGTTGGACGTGTGGGGAGCCACACTACCAGCGCGACTGTCCTGTGGAGAGGAGCAGGGCGTCCGGATCAGCCACACCCACTACCGTGGGAGATATGGGCAAGGCCCATCAGATACATGTAGTGGTGAATAATCATCAGGCAGAGCACCAGTCGACTGTGCTCGAGGTGACAGGTATTGTCGCTGACCAGACCCTTAGTATTTTGATAGACCCAGGTGCTACTAAGAGTTTCATTTCTAGTGTAGCGCTAAAAAGGATTAAGGTAAAGGCAGTTGAACATGATGAGTTTAGCTTCGTGGAGATGGCTTCGGGAGCCAAACAAAAGGTTGGAGGAAAGGTTACGGGATGTGCCCTTAACCTGGGAGAGTTTGTCACTAGGGTCAACTTGTACGTCACGATTTTAGGATCTTATGACGTCGTGATTGGTATGGATTGGTTGGAATCGCATGAGGCGATAATCAACTGTAAGACAAAATGGTTGAGCTTGGTTGATGACGAAGGAAAGAGACGTGTGATTGTAGGATGGAACCAGGGATTTTCCCTGAGGTTCATCTCTTCCTTACACTTACAGAAGAGTATGCGCAAGGGGTGCAAGATTTATACAATCCTCGCGCTAAATGAAAAGGGAGTAGCGGAAGGTCTAGAACACCTTCTGGTGGTGAAGTAATTTGCGGACGTGTTTCCATAGGAGTTACCTAGGATGCCTTCGGAAAGGGAATTGGAGTTTACCATACACCTAGAACTGGGGACTGAACCGATAGCAAGAGCACCTTATCGGATGTCGACCCCGAAGTTTCAAGAGATGAAAATGCAACTGAAGGAGTTGTTGGACCTAGGACTGATATGTCCTAGCATGTCACCGTGGGGTGCATCGGTTATTTTCATATGAAAGAAGGACGGATCATGGAGGCTTTGCATTGACTACCGTCAACTGAACAAGGCTACGATCAAGAATCAGTATCCCTTACCTAGAATTGATGATCTGTTCGATCAAATGAAGGGTCTGATGGTGTTCTCCAAGATCGATTTGTGATCAGGGTATCACCAGTTACGGATTAAGAAGGATGATGTCCCTAAGACCACCTTTAAGATGATATTTGGACATTACGAGTTTACTGTTTTACCATTTGGACTCACAAACGCCCCAGGGGTATTCATGAGATTCATGAACGGGGTGTTCCGCGAGTACTTGGACAAGTTCGTCCATGTATTCATTGACAACATCTTGATCTACTCTCAGACAACAGAGGAGCATGATGAGCACTTGCGCTTGGTACTACAGTGCCTTCGAGAGCACAAATTGTATCGGAAGTTTTCCAAATTCTCTTTTTATCAATCAAGGATTCACTACTTAGGGCATGTCATCTCCGGCAAAGGTATTGCCATGGATCTAGAAAAGGTTGAGGCTATTATGGAATGGCCTGCACCGATGAATGTCACAGAAGTGCGTAGTTTTATGGGTTTAGCAGGATACTATCGATGGTTTGTCGAGGGTTTTTTGAAGATAGCAAATTTGATCATGGAATTGCAGAACAAAAAAAAGAAGTTTGTTTGGACAGAGAAATGCGCCGAACCATTTCGGAGGTTTAAAGAGTTGTTGAAAACTGCACCGATACTAAAGGTCCTTGACATGGACGCAGACTTCTTGGTATGAACTGACGCATCCAAGGAAGGTTTAGGTGGAGTCTTGATGCAAGACGGATGAGTGATTGCTTACATTTTGAGGAAACTAAGAAGGCATGAGGAAAACTATGTGACGCATGATTTGGAGTTATTATCCATCATATATGTCTTGAAGGTATGGAGACACTACCTTGTTGGATAAAAATTTGAATTAAGGACTGATCATTGTGGACTACAACACATTTTTATGCAAAGCAACCTGAATGCGTGACAACGGGGTTGGTCGGAATTACTTAGCGAGTACGACTTCGAGATTACTTACATAAAGGGAACATTGAACTGAGTGGTTGGTGCCTTGAGTCAGAGGCCACGCATCTTTTCGGTGTTACCTCTTCAGACAAATCTATGTGAGAAGATTCTCACTTTACAGCGTGATGATGACTGGTACAAAGAAGTCGAGGATTTTATCGGACAAAACACAATGATGGTACCACGATATGAGGGATATTCATTTGATAGCGATGGTTTAATGAGGTTTAGAGGTCGGATTTTTGTACCTCCAAATGATGAGTTGAGGATGTTGATCCTGAGTGAGGCTCATAGAGCAGTTTACATGGCTCACCCGGGAGTCACGAAGATGAGAGAAGACCTTAAACCCTTATTCTTCTGGAAGGGAATGAAGGCCGACATAGTCAACTTTGTGGCTATATATCTAGAGTGTCAGCAGGTAAAGGCTGAGCATAGACACTCGGCAGGATTACTTCAACCACATGCCATTTCGGAATCAAAATGGGAAGTTATTTAGATGGATTTTATTGTTGGATTGCCACTGATGGCCAGGAGACACGACTCAATTTTTGTAGTAGTAGACACTCTAACGAAGAGTGATCACTTTATTCCGGTGCATACGACATATCAGGCACCTGACATAGAGAGAGTTTTCATCAGTGATATTGTGAGGCTGCATGGCGTGCCTAAGAAGACTATATCCGATCGAGGATCGGTGTTTACTAGACGATTTTGGACGCGTTTTCAAGAGGCCTTGGGAACCCAGCTTAATTTTAGTACTGCGTATCACCCAGAGACTGACGGACAGACAGAACGAATGAACCAAACCTTGGAAGACATGTTGCACATGTACGTGATGGACCAACAAAAGAATTGGGAGGAGTTCTTGCCTCTAGTAGAGTTCGCTTACAACAACAGCTACCAGAGCACCATTAAGATGGTGCCTTTCAAGTTTCTTTATGGGCGACTGTGTCGGACACCCTTGAGTTGGGATCGGCTTGAGGATAGGGTCCTGGTGGGACCAGAAGCGATCCAAGAAATGGAAGAGAAAATGCAAACCATAAGACAAAGGATAAAAGAAGCACAGGATCGATAGAAGAGTTATGCCGATGCACACCGAGTCGATCGTAGTTACGAGGTCAGTGATCAAGTCTTCTTGCGGGTTAAACCGCATAAGAGTTCGATCAAGTTTGGAAAGGGAGATAAACTCTCTCCTAGGTTCATGGGACCTTTCGATATTGTGGAGAGAAAGGGGCCCGTGGCCTATCGATTAGCCTTGCCTGATTCTTTGAGGCATATGCATGATGTTTTTCATGTATCTGTTTTTATACATTATATTAGTGATCCTACACATGTGCTTGACATGAGTTCCTTGCAGGTATCGGATGAGGGAGGGCTCATGGCTGAGCCAGTCAACATATTAGATCATCGCGTTCGATGGTTACGATGTTGAATGGTAGATCAGGTCAAGGTCCAGTGGGACAGTTATAGTCCACACTCGACGACCTGGGAGGATGCATATGATATGCGCCAACAGTTCCCATTTTTGTTTGATAGATAGACTTATGATACTATGGTACTTTTATTTCAACATTTATACTGAGAAACTTCAGGACGAAGTTTAGACCAAGAGGGGGTGTATGTAACATCCCACTCTAGCTTACTGAGAAAACTTGTTCTTTGAGGGCAGTTGCTCGCAAGTGATCTAGACTTTTATGATGTTAAACTATTTATCCTTGATTATGATGCGTTATGATAGATGACATGATGTTTTTACTACTTTGATGTAGACAGGTGTTGTTGACTAAGTTTCATTGAGTGTGCAGGGTTTCAGAGCTTGAGGATGCAGAGGCATCAGTGGAACCCCCTTGGACTCCGGATTGAGTCAGGGAGTGTGCTATTTGGGTTGATTTATTTACTGTGATATTTCTTTAATCTGATGATATGATGTTGACATGTTCTGACACGATTGTTGATGATGCAGGCTGACGATAGCTTGCTGACCAGACTCACATATGGAGTAAAGGGGCCACACATGATTTCCAGAGAGGTTGAGGGAGAGGGGTGGAAAACATCCCTGCAACCACCTACTAGCACTCTCTCCATGGCCCAAACTGTAGGTTAATGATTACCTAGTTCGAGAGGATCCACGATACCGTGAGGGAAGAATGTGACAGTCGCTCACGATGATTCTAAGGGGCATGCAACAAGGCGGGGGCCTTATTCCTTAGAGACCTTAGTCTCCCACAAGTTCACCAGATGGAGTATTGACTCCAGGGGTTATATATGTCTACCAATCAGTCTGGTTGGCGAGTGGCATCCTTGGATCACGTGGTGCATCCTGAAGGGCACGTCGCACAAAATAAACACAAGAAGTGAGTGTCACCCTTGGAGCACGTGGTGCATCCTGAAGGGCACGTCACACAAAGGAAAGGAACAAGGCGAGTGGAACCCTTGGAGCACGGGGTGTGTCCTGAAGGGAACATCGCATTGATGTGGATGAAGGAAAAAAACCTAAATATCCCTAAGACAATAATGCCTTAATAAATTCTTAAAATGACCCCGCTAAACAATTGTCGTCCAGTTCAAAATCTAAACCTAAGTAAAAAAAAAAAACTTCTCTAAGATAAAAATTTTGTTTAACCTTGAGGAAAAAAGCCCTAAATCTAACTCTAAAAAGACCCTAACCCTAATTCTAAATGAAATAGCTCCAATAATTATTGACCTAATCCTATACCCAAATATTACTATTAATAGCAATTAACCCGAATAACCATTAAAATAATTAAGCAAAACATCAATATGAGATTTTAGGCTAGAGTTCACACCTCAATGCAGTGCAAGGAGAATAAAATTTTTAGAACGTACTTGAGCTCTAGTTCTTGGATTTATTAACGTTAACTTCATCCAACTATACAACCAATATATCAACGGATACAAGATTTCATAATCTTTTTTTTTCAACCATTTAACTTTTAATGAACTCATAACTTATTCAAATTGAAACATAAGTTTTCTTAAAAATAAAAATATACATAAATTATAGTTTAGTTAACTCAGACAATAAATCTCATTGAAGGCATCTCCTTCTTTAAACACAACTTGCAATGAGAGTTCATTAACATTTTGAAAGCATAACTTTTATGAAAACCCTTTTGTCAAATGCATAACCTTATAAAACCTTTTAAAACATAACTCCCATATGAACGCAATAGTTTTTCAAAAATTAAACTAATTCATAAATAAACGAATACTGAAAGCCATAGTTTTGATTGACAGAACGCATAACCTTCAGTGAATAAATTGAATTCTTAAGGGACTAAACTATTTTCCATAAAACTCATACATAAACTGAGACTGAACCAATAGTAATAAAATTATTTAACGAGCGAGCGTATAAAAAGTATGAATTTAAAAATAAAATGAAAAGATGCATTGGCGCATTTACCTTTTTGGTTTAAAAAAAAAAAAAAGAGGGAATAATAAAATAGGGAAATGAGCCTTTTAATAAATTTAAAGAAAATAATTTTGGGAGTAACGTGGGGGATGAGTGACACTTGTAAGGCAGGGAATTCTTGAGGGTTTTTCATTAAAACTTAAATTAAATATTATTTAGGGAAAGGGGGCTCAAAACTCGATAAAAGAAAGGGGGTTGGAGGGAAAAGGGGAGGGGCTGTTAGGTATCGTTATGCTGTCGAATTTGGACTAGACTGATTGCTTGTGAGGAGTTGGGATTTTCTTAGCTGGGATTAGAGTGGTAGCTCAGCCTTGGAGGTGAGCTGGGAAGCTAGGTATACTATCTGGAGTGTGTGTGGCCAATTTGCGGCTCGGGGGGCTNAACTTGTGTGGCCCCTTTGCGGCTCGGGGGGCTAAGGGGGAAGCAGAGTACCCCTAGCGTTTGGCTGGGAGGTACCGGTGTAGTCTCTATGGTCGACGAGCGGGAGCAGCGCGGAGTAGGAGCGGAAAGAAGCGCGGACGTCATCAATGGGTGATAAGGCCAGGTACGCTCTCTTGTTAGTAGAGTAAAATGTACTAAAACTTATGATAGGA
The DNA here is from genome assembly GCA_000966675.3 of Picea glauca. Lineage (NCBI taxonomy): Eukaryota > Viridiplantae > Streptophyta > Pinopsida > Pinales > Pinaceae > Picea > Picea glauca. Next base: position 127,550 of record JZKD02S1916562.1, read on the forward strand.
TAAAAACCTCGATTGTAAATGGATTAAATGATTGTTTATTTATTTGTTTCGGCTATTATACTGTAACTGATGTGAACGCCAACTCAACGGTGTAATGTCCTTGCCCACAATTTTTGTTTCTGCATGTCCTTCCCCTGACATTGGCTACTCTAGCCTTGCATCTAAAACCTTTAGGTGGCTAGATTTTATCTCTGCGGGCTGTGTAGTTTCGCACCTGCATCGATGTATTTTGTTGTAAATATCCTTACCCTGGTGAACGGTTTCCGTGTATTAAGTTTTTGGACTTTCTCCTCTGCCCAATTCTAAGTGTTTTCCCTTTTACTGGTGTGATTGTTGTCTGGGCCAATTATTTTTGTCTTATCTTCAGCGACTACACCCTAAAAATATA
>JZKD02S1916562.1:129271-203332 GCA_000966675.3 Picea glauca
TGGGATTTTTATACCAGTGTGGGCATATTTTATATTACCAGGGTTTTTGTAACGCCATGGGATTTTTATACCAGTGAGGGCATATTTTATATTATTAGGGTTTTTTTACTGTTGTGGGCTTTTTATACCAGTGTGGGCATATTTGTATTACCAGGGTTTTCTTTTTATTATGTCGTGGGAATTTTATTTATATGAATGGGGGGCGTATGATGTTAATGGGGGCATTTTCATAGTTCATTCCTCTGCGTTTTGTTTTATTAGATTTTGGCATTTTTGGATGACCGGGCGTTATAAATCTCTGTGTGGGTGTTTTACCTTGCTGCGGATGTTTAAGAACCTCAATGGGCGTGTTTATGTAGGTGTAGGGGAAAATCGTTTGTAAAATCGCCCTGGCATTCATTTTTTAAAGAAAGGTGGTTGTAAAGGCGTTTTGGCAATTCATTTTCTTTCCTTCTGTGGGCAATCCGTCCGGGAGGATTTAAATGAATTTTTTCCTATAATAGTACCTGGGCATTTCATTTTTCTCTTATGAGTCAGTTTTATTGTCGGTAGATTCTCGTTGGGGGTTTCATTTGGTTGTGTTGGGTTTTCTCTTTTCAATTTTTAATATGGATGGGATACTTCATTCTGGAATCAGTCGTATGGGATTTGTTTGATAAATTTTAGAGTGAGTTGTTGACCATAACCCATTCTTGCTTCTGTGTTGATCCTTCCCACCCTAGGCCTGTGTGTATTATCACATCTCCATTGTCAATTTCATCCTCTTAACCACCAGAAAAACCATGCTGCTAGCCAACGACACCATGTGGCATGATTCGTCAGGCTTTCCAAGAGACTGAGTCGTAAGCCTGGCGAATGAATATTCAGTTTGGCGCAGAACCTTGCTCTCCCTCGCTGTCGATGGAAGTTCCTGACTAATTCATGTGCTAGCATTGCAAATGGAACCTAAATTCCAGATTTAGTGTAAAGGCTACGTCTGCGACTTATAGTTTTTATTGTTTGACAGTAAACTCTAAACAATAATTTATAGTTTTAAAAATGGCTTTATGCTCGAATTAAAATTTCAAGTTTTCTCATGTGAATTTATTACAAGTTAATTTGTATGGATTTATCTATATTTGGTTAAAATTGTTGAATATGAAAAATTGTTAGAATTTACTACCAGTTAATTTGTATGGGTTTATCTATATTTTGATATTATTTTGGTTAAAGTTGTTGAATATGAAAAATTGTTAATTAAAGGTTGGTTGGTCAATAAAGTAGGGATTTTTTTTATTGGGCTATGAATTTGTTAATAGGATATTTGTTAACTTGTTAATAAGCTATATTGCTAAATTGTTAATGTTAGGGAACAATTCATTTATGATGGTTAATTGTTAAATTATATTGTTGTTTGTTAATGTTAATGGGAACAATGTTAATGTTACTAGGAACAATTCATTTACCTATCGTGGGAACAATTCATTTATATTGTTAAGAAGTTAAATGATTCACTTTTACAAATTGTGTACTATAGATAACCTTGCTAATTGCAAATAATGAGGGTTGCGTTGCTGTCCTGATTATTGTCGAACTTGCTTAAACAATTGTCGTGTTCCGTAATATGATTTCTATTATTGCAAGGTCATGGTAATTTAAAATGAAATGGTGTTGTCGGTTATGGTAACGATATCGTAGATTTAAATGTTGGTGGTTGTGATTAATACCATTATTTACGGGATGCTCACTCCCAATACTGTCAATGTTCATGATAATGTTAGTGTAGTGAAATATTTTAATTATATATTGTCATTAGGGTAATATGATTACCCTGTTGGAAGGGGTATTTTGGTTGTACGGTTCTTGATGATCTAGACTTTATCATAGCAATCAATTTGTAATTTATATTTTAAATTTTTAACCAATTGAAGGTCAGACTTGTTGCACCAATTGTCTTCGCTTGTCAATTGATTAAAAGTACACCTCGGACGCATTACTGTAATGAGTAATTTAATGAGTTATTATTGTTTTACTGTTGCCAACTAGCTTAATGTGGATGACTGTGTTGACTGAAATCTTGATGATTAGGTTTTATATTTGGCCTATAGGCGTGGTATGCTTGTGTCGGGCGGGATGTAGACACCTCCATGTTCCTCAGAATAGTCGCCCGCCCTGAGACCTTAAGTGGTTAAAATCGATGGGAACCTGGGCTTGAGCGTTGATTATGTATCTTGGAGGTCCTAAGCATTGCAAGGTAGGATGGGTAGGTAGTCAGTATTACTTATTGTCGTTTGATCATCGTTAAAAACATGTTGTTACAGTTGTACGTCATACGTCGTCTTGTGGTGTTCGTCTTGCTTGTGTCTTGTTCGTAGTCGGGTTACTAGTTTCTGCCTGAGTAGTCGGCCAGGAGTCTATCTGAACTTCTCTCTCTCCGGAGCAGAGAACCAAGATTAAATGCCTTGCTTTCCTATGTAGAAATAGTAATATCTACTACTATCGATCCGTCCCTCTATGTTCGTACTATGCGTAACCCAGTATGTCGTTAAATGTTTGCATTGTGTGCCTTAAGTCTTCTTGTGATGAACATCGTGGTTGTGTCTTGTTGGTTTTCGAGTGGCGACATAGAGTCAAGAGTGTCTGTTACTTATACACGCGCACACACACCTTAAACAAAAAAAAAAAAATCCCGCATGTTATAAGAGTTGTTGTCATAACGAGGAGTTCGTTACACAAGACTATCGAGAGTTATCAATGGATTTTGAATCCATCTACTGTCATTTCTATGCCCCTAGTTTCTTAACCAAAAAGAGATGTTTTGTATGAAGGGAACTTGGGAAATATTTCACCCACCATCCCTCTAGATATTTTGATTAAGCCTAGAATAGTGGAAAATGTTAAAATCGGTGCCTCATGTTCTCCTGATGAGATCTAAGCTTACAAGGGCCTTTTTTGAGAATTTCGTGACATTTTTGCATGGAGTTACGAAGAAATTCCTGGAATTTATCCAGATATTGTTGTACATGAGATTAAGACACACCCAGACACTAAACCCATTTGACAAAGACTTTGCCCAGTTCATCGACAAAGAGTTGTTGCTATTAAACTCGAAGTTGAAAAAAATATTAAAGTTAGTTTTGTCTACCCTGTAGCGTTGATTGATTGGGTGTCCAATCTTGTTTCGGTTACGAAGAAATAAGGCACGATCCGTGTTTGTATTGATTATAGGATATCGACAAGGATTGACCCAAAGATAATTATCTAACCCCTTTCATTGACTAGATCATTGATGATTGTCTCGGGAGTGAAATATTCTCTTTAATGGATGGATTATTTGGCTATAATCAAATCAATATTTTACCTATGGATCAACATAAGACTTCTTTTATTATCCCTTGGGGTACCTTCAAATTCTGTAAAATCCCTTTTGGTCTCAAGAATGATGGTGCAACGTTTCAATGCGCTATGGCTTATGTTTTCCATGATATTAAGAACATTGTACAACCTTACCTCAATGACTTATCGATGCATTCCATGCATCACCAAGATCACCTGGCACACTTATGGTTCATTTTCTTGCGTTGTCAATATTATCGCATACGATTGAATCCACACAAATTCATTTTTTCTGTGGAGTCTCGACGACTTCTTGGATTTATCATTTATACACATGGGATTAGGGTGGATCCTTTGAAGGTTGAAGCTATTCTCAATTTTCCTCCTCCTTCTACCTTGCGCCAACTCCAAAGTTTTCAAGGGAAGGCAAACATTTTACGTTGATTCATTCCCAATTATGTCGAATTAACTAAAGGTTTCACTCGACTTCTTAAGAAGGGTCATGATTTTGTATGGGACAACACTACCAACAAAGCCTTTGAATCTTTGAAGCTTGCCTTAACTCGTACACCACTCCTATTTCCCCCTGATTATAGTCGAGATTATTTCTTATACTTGGTTGTTTTGGACTCTAACATAGCCATGGTTCTAGTCCAAGAGGATGATTCGCATGATGAACATGTTATTTACTATTTGATTTAGAGTTTAACAACCACCGAAACCAAATATATGCATGTGGAAAAATTTTCCTTGGTGTTTGTTCAAGTTGTTCAACGCTTTTGTCATTATATCTTATTATGAAAAACCACCATCATTTTTTATTGCAACCCTATGAAAAATATCTTTACACGACAATTGTTGGGGGGATAATACTCCAAATGGATAGTGATTCTCCAGGAGTTTGATTTGGAGTTTGAGCAATCCAAGTCAAAGAAAATTGTGGTCTTTGCCTAATTTATATGTGACCTTCCCTCCACTGAGACAGAAACTAAGGCAAAGGATTATTTTCCTAATGAGTCTCCCTTTCTGGTCAATTATCATGGATACATTATCATTTATCTCCAAAACCAAACTTTTCGGCCTAATATTTCTCATGTAGATCATCGTTGAATTCGGCATCAAGCCCGTCAATACATTATCCTCGGTGATACTCTTTACCGTCGTGGTATTGATTCCATATTTTGATGATGTCTAACCTATGATGAAGCTGAGAAAGCTTTAAATGACTATCATTCTAGAGCATGTGGCGGTCATATGTCTGGGGATTCTACTGCCCAAAATATCTTACGATCTAGTTACTTCTGGCCTTTGTTGTTTAAGGATTGCATAAATAATGTTCAGAAATCACACCCTTGTCAAACATATAACAATAGGATTCAATCACATCTTGATTCTCTTTACCCTATAGTTTTTGTTGGTCCATTCGCTAAATGGGGCATTGACTTCATGAAATTTAACCCTCACTCGGTCAAGGGGCATGGATACATTATTGTAGTTGTGGATTATTTCACTAAATGGGTCGAGGTGATTCCTATATTTGATAATACTGGGAAAACTGCATCGTTTTTCATATTCAATCATATCATCAATAAGTTTGGTGTCCCTCAAGCCATCATCGTTGACCATGGTATCCATTTTCATAATTTCATGATGTTTGAATTTATCAATAAGTTGGGTCTTCAACATGAAAACTCAACCCCTTACTATCCACAGGCCAATGGCCAGGTTGAATAAATAAACAAAGTTCTAACTACTATGCTTCGACGGCTGGTAGGAATTCACAATTCAACATGCCACACAATGTTCTTTTCAGAATTATGGGCCTATTAGACATCCATTAAATATTCCAAAGGGTTCACACCTTTCCAGTTAGTATATGGTATCAAATTTATTCTGTCGATTTAATGTGAAATCCCATCTTTGAAACTAGTTGTCGAACTTCTCCCTTACACCTCAGCCAAATAAGAGCATCCCTTGTATCTGATGAAATTAGACGAGACTCATCATGACACTACATTAGTCATAAAAACCCAGAAGAAACATGTCAAATCTCAATACGACAAGCATGTCAAACCCCGTGTTTTTTTTCTGAGGGTGATTTAGTTCTCCTTTAAGAACAAGATCATGATTTATTAGGAATTGGTAAATTCGACCCCATGTGGCACGACCCTTATATCGTTAAACAAGTGTTGGAGAAAGTGGATTATGAGTTAGTGGATTATGATGGAATTCCTTTGGGTGAACCCATAAATGGGCTTTACTTGAAGAAGTATTATGCTTAAAATATTTTTTGCATGAGTGCTTTGTATTTTTAGTGTATCATACTCTAGTGGGTGTTTTTTTCATTTCTTGTTCTACCTTTAAGTTGCTTACCTTTCCTTGTTCTTGGTTTCTAGATTTCGTCATCCTCACTACCCTATATCGTATTTGCTGATGGTGCTAGTCACAACACTCAAAACCTAGTGTCTACTGCATGGGAATTTTATGCACCTACTGATGACTTGATTAGTCTACATGGTGTTTTCCTTGGTCGTGTAACTAATAATATCGCGGAATATAGTGCAGTTATTGAGTTATTAACTGATGCCATTTCATTTGACATATGTCATCTTATTGTACATCTTGATTATCAAGTAGTGGTGTTTCAATTGAGTAATGTTTATTCCATCCGAAGTCCTACATTGTTACAGGTATACTTGAGAATTCATCTCTTGGAAAGACATTTTGATTATGTTGAATATCAACATATTTCTAGATGTCTAAACACATTAAAGGATGCATTGGCTAATTATTTTTTATACAAACATTTGTTCCATTTGTAAATCCAAACACACATTTAAAAGACAAGTAAGCCAGTAGGAACTTTATATTATAACGTCAAAATTTACAAAAAAGTGTTTGTCCTGAGACCAAAATGTCAAAATGGTGAAGATCATAGCTTCATATACATAAGCATCAAGGATTTTTATAACTATAAAAAATGACTACCTGTGTCACTCAATGAAGTAGTCGACCAATGGATGTTGATACACCAATTGTATGGTATTGGTAGCACCGAGGTAACTCATCCACAGTGATGTGAGGGATGTTCATGGTCAATCCCTTAAGGTTCTGTTCGATCTCATTGATATCCTCAGGAACCACCGCTCGACCCACCAAAACACCTATCTCTCCACATCTTTGAATAAGATATGATCTTGGAGGTCGAAAAGGCACCACATCTTCATTGTTGAGCGCACTTGATTAGTATCGGATAAATAAATAAATAAAAATTATAATTAAAATACCAAAAACAACATATAATGAAAAACATTCTTCTTACCTATCTCTCCCCACTGAGAACCCTCAGTTAATGCCAAGTCGGGGTCTCCACAAAATTCAGTCCTAGCATATGCATAGTCCTCAACCATAACAAGTTGATCCATAAACCACTAGAAGAAATCTTGGTCATATGTAATGATTGGCATGCCTCCATGATGAGCCATAAAATCTACCCATATTTTCATTTGAGGATCACATGGAGTGGGTATTCCCCATTCCACATGTTGTAGTCATAAAACGAGGACCCTCTCTAGGAAGAAGGATACCAAAATAGATCCATACCTGAATTGTTTCAATCGACCATTCCTACAGTTTGTCAATTATTTTTTCATTTTTTTTAGAAGACCCTCGAACCAATTGAAAACTCGGGGCTCCATACACTCTATAGCATACTAAAAATGGCTTTGTAAATCCATGTGAGGAGCCACATTCCCTTCCATCTGAGTGATAATGTAGAGGATAGTTCTCAAATGAAAATCTAGAACATCCTTTATGGAAATTTTTCCACTATCCTCCTTTGTACCTGGTATGTAGTGATGTGCCACATAATAGTCTATGGGTTAACCACCACCTCTGCTTCCCGATAGTGACACCCAGGAGCCTCAAAAAGCTAATCTCGTTAAGAAGTAAATGTCATCAATATCTAAGGTGAGTGTATGCACACCCACATGAAAAGCTTGTTCATTGACGCCCACATGTGGAATAAGTACTCCAATAGTCTCAATTGGGCTCTCATGCCCTGAAATTTTGTATGTGATGAAAATGCCAACAAAGCCTTTGAATTTTTTAATCTTTCCTTAACTCGTACACCACTATTATTTCCCCCAATTATAGTCGAGATTTTTTCTTATACTTGGCTACTTCGGACTCTACCATAGCCATGGTTCTAGTCCAAGAGGATGATTCGCATGATGAACATGTTATTTACTATTTGAGTTGGAGTTTAACAACCACCGAAACCAAATATATGCATGTGGAAAATTTGGCCTTGGTAGTTGTTCAAGTTGTTCAATGGTTTGTCATTATATCTTAATACGCAAAACCACCATCATTTTTTATTGTAACCCTATGCAACATATCCTTACACGACAATTGTTGGGGGGAAAATACTCCAAATGGATAGTGATTCTCCTGGAGTTTGATTTGGAGTTTGATCGAGCCAAGTCAAAGAAATATTTTTTCTTTGTCGAATTGATATGTGACCTTCCCTCCACTGATATAGAAACTAAGGCAGAGGATTATTTTCCTAATGAGTCTCTCTTTCTGATCAGTTCAGACGACATACGGTATGGATAAATTATCATTTATCTCCAAACCCAAACTTTTTGGCCTGATATTTCTCATGTAGATCGTCGTTGAATCCAGTATCAATCCCGTCAATACATTATCCTCAGTGATACTCTTTATCGTCATGGTATTGATTCCATATTTCGACGATTTCTAACCTATGATGAAGCTAAGAAAACTTTAAATGACTATCATTCCAGAGCATGTGGCGACCATATTTTTGTGTATTCCACTTCCCAAAAGATCTTACGAGCTGGTTACTTCTGGCCTTCATTGTTTAAGGATTGCATTACTACCGTTCAAAAATGCCACACTTGTCAAACATATAACAATAAGATTCAATCACATCCTTATTCTCTTTACCCTGTAGTTTATTAGTTTATGTTGGTCCATTCACTAAATGGGGCATTGACTTCATGAAATGTAACCCTCACTCAGTCGAGGGGCATGGATAAATTATTATAGTTGTGTATTATTTCACTAAATGGGTCGAGGTGATTCCTATATTTGATAATACTGGGAAAAATGCAGCATTGTTCATATTCAATCATATCGTCACTAGGTTTGGTGTCCCTCAATCCATCATCACTGTCGATGGTATCCATTTTCACAATTTCATGATGTCTGAACTTACCGATAATTGGGGTATTCGAATTGAAAACGCAACCCCTTACTATCCATAGGCCAATGGCCAGGTTGAAGCAATCAACAAAGTTCTAACTACTATTCTTTGACGAATGGTAGGAATTCACAAGTCAAGATGGAACACAATGTTCTTTTAGGAATTATGGGCCTATCAGACATCCATTAAATCTTCCATAGGGTTCACACCTTTCCGGTTAGTATATGGTATCAAAGTTATTTTGTCGATTGAATGTGAAATCCCATCTTTGAAACTAGTTGTCGAACTTATCCCTAACACCTCAGCCAAAGAAGAGAGTCTATTGTATCTGATGCAATCAGATGAGACTCGTCACGACGCTACATTAGTCATAAAAACCTAGAAGAAACATGTCAAAGATCAATACGACAAGCATGTCAAACCACATGTTTTTTCTAAGGGTGATTTAGTTCTCCTTTATGAACAAGATTGTGACTTATTAGGGGTCGGTAAATTCAAGCCCATGTGGCATCGCCCTTATATCATTAAACAAGTTTTGGAGAAAGTGGATTATTATTTGATGGATTATGATGGAATTCCTTTGGGTGAACCCAGAAATGGGCTTTACTTGAAGAATTATTATGCTTAAAATATTTTTTGCATGAGTGCTTTGTATTTTTAGTGTATCATACTCTAGTGTATGGTTTTTTGTTTCTTGTTCTGCCTTTAAGTTTCTTACCTTTCCTTGTGCTTGGTTTCTATATGTTGGCATCCTCACTACCCTATATGGGATTTGCTAATGGTGCTAGTCACAGCACTCAAAACCTAGTGTCTTCTGTATGGGAAAGCTATGCACCTACAGATGAGTTGATCAGTCTACATGGTGTTTTCCTTGGTCGTGCAACTAATAATATCGTGGAATATAGTGAATTTATTGAGTTATTAACCGATTCCATTTATTTTGGCATATGCCATCTTATTGTTCGTCTTGATTCATAACTAGTGGTGCTACAATTGAGTAATGTTTATTCCATCTGAAGTCCTAAATTGTTACGAGTATACTTGATAATTCACCTCTTGGAAAGACATTTTGATTATATTGAATATCAACATATTCCTATATGTATAAAAACTTTAACATATGCACTGGCTAATTGTTTTTTATACATACATTTGTGCCATTTGTAAATCCAAACACACATTTAAAAGACAAGTAAGTTGGTAGGAACTTTATATTATAACATCAAAATTTACAAAAATGTGTTTGTCCTGAGACCAAAATGTCAAAAAGGTGAAGCTCATAGCTTCATATACATAAGCATCAAGGATGTTTCTCACTATAACAAATGACTACTTGTGTCACTCAATAGAGCAGTCGACCAATGGATGTTGATACACCAATTGTATGGCGTTGGTAGCACGGAGGTAACTCGTGCACAATGATGTCAGGGATGTTCATGGTCAATCCCTCAAGGTTTTGTTTGATCTCCTCAATATCCTTAGTAACCACCCCTCGCCCCACCACATCACCTATCTCTCTACATATCTGAATAGGAGATTATCTTGGAGGTTGAAAAGGCACTGCATCTTCATTGTTGAGAGCACTTGATTAGTCTCGGATAAATAAATAAAACATTTTATAATTAAAATACCAAAAACAACATATAATGAAAAAAATTCTTCTTACCTATCTCTACCCACTGAGAATCCTCAGGTAATTCCAAGTCGAGGTCTCCACGGAATCCAGTCCCGACATATTCATAGTCCTCAACCATAACAAGTTGATCCCTCAGCCACTGGAAGAAATCTTGGTCATATGTAATGATTGGCATGCCTCCATGATGAGCCATCAAATCTACCCATATTTTCATTTGAGGATCACGTGGAGTGGGTATTCCCCATTACACATGTTGTAAGTGTAAAACAGGGACCCTCTCTAGGAAGAAGTATACCAAAATAGATCCATACCCGAATTGTTTCAATCAATCGTTCTTACACTTTGTCAATTGTTTTTTCATTTTTTTTAGAAGACCCTCGCACCAACTAAAAACTTGGGGCTCCATACACTCTATAGCATACTAAAAATGTCTTAAAAAACTTGGGGCTGCATTCCCTGCCATCCGAGTGATAGTGTAGAGGATAATTCTCAAATGCAAATCTTGAACATCCTTTATGTAAACTTTTCCACTATGCTTATTTGTACCTGGTACGCAGTGATGTGCCACATAATAGTCCATGGGTTCACCACCGCCTTTGCTTTCTGATAGTGACACCTATGAGCCTCGACGGGATAATCTCTTCAAGAAGTAAATTTCATCAATATCTAAGGTGAGTGTATGCACACCCCCATGAAAATCTTGTTCATTGACGTCCCACATGTGGACTAAGTACTCCAATAGTCTCAATTGGGCTCTCATGCCCTGAAATATGAAAACAATGAGAAAGCCACACTCTTGGAATGCCATGACAGTGCCTGGGTCATTCCCAGCAAATTAATCTTCTTCCTTGTTCTCACGTTCCCTCCACTTGAGCATAATGACTAATGAAAACCTGCCAACCAACATTAAAATATGATTAGGTTCATCAAAATTTAAAAGTTTGAAGTTTTCCTATCCCTATTTCTCTTTTTAAATTTTGAGTCATGGTCGTAGCAGGGGTTCTCTTTCCCACAGTGTGGTGTCATGGCACCCTATTTGTGGAACCCCTGTGGTGATTTTCGATCATCGTAGTTCATGATAGGGTGAGCCTGTGACGATCTCAAAGTGCAATAACCCCTAAAAAATTTCCCTTAACTCAAAATTGAACAATTAAAAATGAAAAATTCATCCATGAAAAGAGAGAGGGGAAGAAGAATACCTTCTTGACGGAAGCGGCTCGAGAAATCATCCATCGGTTGCTCCAGAATCGTCACTTGAAATTCAGAGGAAAAGGGGGGTTTTTTGGCACTCGTTGGGTGAAAATGCAAATGAAATGGTAAATGAAATATTTTGACCTATTTTATTCACTTTTTACCATTTTAATTTCAAATTAAATGAATTTTTAAATATTTTTACCTATGCCCTAAACCTAATAAACTTTGCAAAGTGTCTCTATTGCAGGTTGAGAGATCTAAGGACATGAATTTTGATATGGATCCTTCCTTTTTGGTTGTTTTTGTATGTTTTTATTATGTACATATACTTTTAGAGTTTTTCAGGAAAAACTCTAAGCATGGTCTTAATTATTTCTCATGCTTGTGAAACTATGAGAATGTAATCGAGTAACCTTTTATCATTTGTTTTGGACTCATAATGGAAATATGAAAAATGAACCCTATGGAGTATCATTTAGGTTCTCTTCAAACTCCTTAAACATGAAAATATATCCGAGCAACCTTTTTCTTTTCAGGCTCGTAAAAGTATTTGAAGAAAATTTCTGATGAGCGGTAGATTATCTCTTTTTCGATCTTGACAGACTAACTTACAAAAAAGGACATTTTGGAGTTTTCTTTAAGTGTTTTTCAGAATCTCTAAACATGAGAAACCCCTGATTTTTCTTTTTTTGGACTCATGAAACAAGCATCGAAAGGCCCATATGGGACCAAACCACTCATTCCTAGGGTTTTTTAAAAATACTCCAAGGGACTCTTCTGAAGGATGAGATTACATTACAAGTGTATCTTATCCTCCTCAATATTGCATAAAAATAAAGAGGTACTCGCCAGAAATGGTGGGGGGAAATAGGGAAAGAAATGTATATTTTTATCTGTGTTAGTGGCAATAACTCTCTCTTGAACATGACACCCCTCTTCATCATTGTATCCGGGTTGGGAAATCCATTTGTCTCTCGTTTAACCATCCACAAGTCCATATGTTGGGTCCTCCTTGACTCAATGTTGCCAAGAAAATTGTCGTGTCATTCATATTTTCAAGAGAAGTCCAACCTAAACAAGCCTTCTATCGAGTCGACCATCTACAGTATTTAAAATCCTACCATGTAAGCCTTCCCTAAGTCAGTTCTAAATCACTTCATACTTTGATCTACTTCAAATATGTTACATATTTCATGTCATTGATGGGGGATACATTAAGGCCCTCCCGTGACAAGTCTTTTCCTATCAAATTCAACCCATTATTAGAGAACTAGACTTAGAAATCATTTAGTACCTTGGAACTTGCATGCCTCAATGGAAAGTTTCATCACTTTCAACAATGGATTCACATCATTGGCCCCTGATTGGAAGATTTCATCGAGTGTTCGACGTCAAACTCATTTTTTCACATTTTTTGGATTGTACTAGAGTACCTTGGGAGTCATTGACATCAATGATGATTTCTCTCACACTTGTTAATTGTATTCACTAATGAATGGTAATCAAGTGGTTTCTACCATGTTTGACTTCAACACCTGTAATCACATGGCTAGATTCGTACTTCAGGATGATGGAAATGAAGACCTTAGATCTCACTATATCAGTCCAAGTTGTGATGGAGTATTGATAAGTCTATACTGACACATAGATCCACTATGTATGTCTCGTGGCTATGTCCCAATTTGGATTCTTAGAGCACAAATCCATAGTGTATTTATCATGGCTATGCTGAATCATGATGGCATGGATCCACAGGGTATGTTTGGTGGCCATGACTCACTTGAAACTTATGATTAGAGTCACTTGTATTATGATTATGGGAATGACTGCCTCAGAATATGGTATATTATTATGCAGATGCTTGATTGTTTGCAGATTCCCAACCAATGCGCTCCTTGTTTTCGACACACACATTCTACAAAGTATTTCAGCTGTCACAGGTTCCAACTTCATACTTTGGGGGGAATTCTATTACAGATTATTTTTTTCACCCTTGTGATCAACTAAAGATATGTGATAACTCAATTATGTGTTCCCTGAAGATACTAATTGTTACTTTCTCCATGAGTAAAGTGGATCATCTTTCTTTCCTTAAAATCCATATCAAATGAGATCGTTGCACCGTGCTAAATTCTTGGGGTGAGAGGATGCTCGATCATCACATGCTACAAAAAAAATATACTATGGCAGCGTCAGAGGTTGCTTTTGCATAGGGTGTGGCGATGCTCAAAAAAGAGGAAAAGATGAAATTCACGAAAGTTATAGAAGGGAATATTCTAGAAGATGAGGTGGCCTCCGATCGGTTTTGATCTTACTCACTTCTCTGATTTAGTGGAATCATCCTAATATCCTCATACATCCCTATTTCACCCTATATAAAGATGGATCTCTCATGGGAAAGGATAGGTTGGCTTATTCATGAATAATTTTGTTGAAGATTGTACTTGTGATAGATTTTCTTTAGCTTTCCAAGTCAGGTTGTGAATCCTCTTCATCAAAATAATTGGAGCAAAGGTGTGTGTGTTGAAGAAAAGGCTCATTGGAAGGGACCTTGCAACATCAAGGCATGGGTTGTATTCTCCACTTTCATTCAATATAATGCAATAATACATTTCTTCCCTATAAAGGTGTCTCTACTTTTATTGTATAACTCCTTGATATTATACATAGACTTAATTGGAATGTATATATTGTTGTTCTCTCTCTTTGTTGGTTTGTGCTTCTTAACAGGTTCACCATCCCACAAATCCAAAGATGGAGAAACGACAACACTAGCGAGGATCAAGCATCATTTAAATGGTATGTAATTTGTCCCTCTCTAAACTAGTTTATATGACAATGAAATCTAAGGAGAAACTTATATTCTGCCCTATTTTGTTCTAGCTTCTTGTTGAAGTTAGGGATATTAGTTTGTGTCTGCACTTACAGATTTTTCTGATAAAAATTTATTGCACTCTATGGATACCACCCTCCTTCCATAAATTCTTCTCTAAAAGATAAATATAAGGTTCAAGTAGTAGAATATCACATCGAGCATCAACAACAAGTTCTCCAAATCTCAAAGGACAACTTGACCATGGCATAGAATCGCATCAAACAACAAGCAGATCAACATCATAGTGAAAGATGTTTTGAAGTAGGGGATTGGGTGTTTTTAAGAATACAATCATACAAACATATGTCCCTCATGCAAGCCAATAAAGATAATAAATTATCACCAAAATATTATGGCCCTTACAAGGTGTTTCAAAAGATTGGTACTATGGCATACAAATTGGAGTTTCCTTCATCTTCACAAGTACACCTATTTTCCCATGTTTCATGCTTAGAGAAGGTTATAGGTGACAAGATCCCAGTTCAAACTATAGTTCTAGAACTTGACGAGGAATGAAAATTCATTTTGGAGCCTGAAGCTATCACTGACACAATAATTGTCCAGCTGAGGAATAGATCCATTTCAGAGTATCTCATTAAGTGAAGAAAACTAATGGTTGAAGATTACACTTGGGAAGATGAGTGTTTTATAAAGAAACATTAATAATTACTCAAGAATTGTAGACAAAACTTGTCTGAAGGGGAGGGGCATGTTAATACCTAAATAGTGGCACATTACCCCTTAATTGGGGCATATTACATTAGTAATGTTATTTTATTTATGTCGGCTTGGGTCCATTAGTTGCAATTGTACCTCCTAGTCTCCTATATATACCAAGGAGATATTTTCAATTGGAATCATCTTGTATTTGGAAATTTTTGTGGTGTATAAGGATATTTCCCCCTCGAAGAAGCTTATTATCTGAAATTCTCTCTTTTTCAATGTGTTGAGTACTTATTCTGAGGTTTTTCTATGTTATCTTGATATTTGGTTCCTAACAATCTGTGTCTGCAACACAGTGGGTGGAAATGTACTCATCCACGGTCATACCACCCCTATCCCCATGGTCATACAATCCTATGATAAAATATATGGCATCCACTTCAATCCTCAATGGTTTCCCATTGAGGTTGAAGGCCTCTATCTCCGGATCCCAGTAGTTTACTAGCATCTGGAGTAACCTCACTTGAGCCCTCATTCCTTTGAGAGACAAAAATTTATAAAGGCCACATATGTTTAAATCTTGTTAGGCCCCTACATCCCTTTCCACTGCTACATCTATCTCTTCATGCTCCCTCTCCCTCCATTCAATCACCATCTTGCAAAGAAAAATCCATTTTTGAGTTAAATTATTTCAAAAAAAGTGTTCACAGAATTGTATGTGAGATAGCTTGGTAACAGTCGCATATACTATTGCATATACGCGGGCAGAATTCACCTTGCCTACGTATATGGGGTTGTATATGCAACCCGATGAACTATCACCCGTGTATACCCTAATTTACATGTTTCTCCCTCCAATACTCAAAAAATGAGGACTAAAATTAAAATTTAAACCATTGAATTTGAATTATAAGAGATGGGAACTTACTTGGTCCAGATGGTTGTTAATTTCGTTGATGGTAGCTCCCGCAATCGACACTTGAATATTGTGGGAGAAATGGCCTAAAATGCACTATGTGGGTGAACAAAATCAAATGGTATGGTAAAATGGTCTATTTTTACTATTAGCAGAAATTTTTTACCCACTTCATATAGTTTGTGCTAATGTTTTACCTTATGGACTAATAGTGCAATGGAAAGAATTGGCTTTGTCCAGGAGTTTTTGTGGTTTCCAACGTCATACCGCCCATTCATGCCTTTGATGGGTATTTTATTTCACCAACATATAGGATTGTCACTCTATTTTTCATTCTTGCATCGTCCTATGACCGTAATCCATATGCCTTAGGTATGAACCCATTTATTACTAACATAAAACCTTCTTATTGCTACTAGAAGTGTCGTTATTAAGTGGTAGAGGCTTACCAAACATGGGTTCCCTAGTTAGAACCTTTTTTCCATTTGGTTCCCATGTAGAAGTTATTCCATAGGACCTGGAGTTCCTTATAGTTCCAATATGACTTTGCATTCGACCCTCATATTCTTACTCACAAGCATTCTAACCATAACCTATGGGACTCCCCCTGAGTCTTGGTTAATCTATTTTCTGACTCTCTGAAAAGAGAAAATATTGATGAGTGAACTTGTATATTTCACACTCGTAAAATGGATTTTAAAGGACGTCTATTTGGTGCAAATTTAACCCTTTTTTGGACCAACTAGACTACTTACGAAAAAGGAATACTCTGGTCACCATTGGCTAGAAGAGTTCTCCTGGTATTATTTTATACTTTTTTGGACCTAGGGGACTAAATCTACGAAAAAGGACATTCTTTGGATTTAATTTGTAATCACATTCCATCATCATGCTTGCAATATTGAGCCTATTGTTGGTTCCCTCTTTCTAGTTACAATCCTCTTACCTCAACAATTTCCATCACTAGCCAAGCAGAGCCTTTTTTAATATATCCTTTGCAACTTGACACCTTGTACCCTAAGAGGAAACATTCCCCTGAGTGTCCATGCCCTGCATGCACTTCCTTGAATTGATCATAGGTTACTCACAACACTTGTTTCCTCTCTTGTATCATAGCATTTCTTTTCCTATGAAACAAGCAAAAGAATACAAGCAGGAAAGCAATATTATCTCTTATCGACAGCAGTCATGTCTCCTTTGAACATAGCACAAAATTTTGAGTCCACTATCATCCAAATTTTGGGTTTAGAATGACCTTAGGAAGATGAGATCGTTACTTAGAGTGTACTCCTCCTATTGGTTATTCTTCCAGTCCCTATGGAGAGTTTTTTTATGCCTTCTGCATCATGAAGTTTTATCATCAAATATATGTTTCATGAGTTATCCATATGCCTCATGCTTTTGTTCAAAGGATGTCTATAATCTTGTGTCAGTCATTCCTCATAACTGTTGACTTTTCATGTTGGCCATACCCTCTGTGTATCTTAAAGTCGCATGAAGTGGTAGTCTTATCATGCACCCTGGTCCTACTTTCATTATGGGTAGGTAACCTTGAACCCAGAAGTTGACATTTCCTCATTGGTCATTGACTGGGGGACTTCCCATGTGTTCGAAGACAAGAAATATATTTCACACATTGGGATTTGTGCAGTGTCTTGCATTCCATTATCCTTATTTGTGGTTTCCTCACCCTTGTCGGCAGTATTCCTTATTGGTTGTTATTCAGAGGGTATTTTTTGTGCACTACTTGCATCTGGTGCATGCGAGAGACGCACAGGTTCGTCGATTGATGAACATCCTATTCATTCGAGCGTCTCCTAATCATCAGTATATTTATTTGTACCTTGTGCTGACTGATGAGAGATGCCCTAATGCTCTCCTTTCAGCGGGTCTCCTTCCATCGACTTCAAATCATCTATTATGGAAATGAGACCTAGAGTTTTATGAGTACCTAGAGTCTTGTAGTCATCAGTTGTAGGTTCTCCCACCATCGATAGTTGGTAATACATTAGTGTCTCTTGATCGATGGATTCTTCAAGTGTACGACCTCAAAACCCTTATTCACACTTGCAAGAATGTACTCGGTGCCTTGATACCTACTTTCATTATCAGTATGTTGTCTCTTGTTTGTTAATGGTATACCTTAATGATTGGTAATCAAACGAAGTCTCATTTTGTTTGAAATCAACTCCTCTATTCACATGATGTAGACTTGCACCTTCGGTGGATAGTGTAGAATAACTCTAGCTTACCATAGTAGCATTCCTATTTTGTTGTTTTCTTTTATTGGACCAGTACCTATATGGGTTCAGTGATCATGGGAGATCAAATTGTACTCCATTGTGTATGGATATATTCAGATTGATTTTGAGACTCGATTCTATTGTTCCTTGTTCATGACTATGACAACCTATGACACTTTGTATTGCCTATTTATGGCCATGAGAAACTATTTGATATATCGCCACATGGATCTACAATGTAATTCAGTTTGGAAGCCATGTGTACAAAGTCATTATAGGTTGTAATATTCTCATGAGTAACTAGCCCTTACTATTTAGTCTCCATTACTCCACTTCTGGGAATTATAATGTATTTCGGCCTTCACAGATACTCCTCTGACCTCACACATTAGGGGTCATCTGTTATAGCAATTTTTTCCTCACCCCATGCAACTTGCTTGGATGGAATTTCCATTTCCTTATGCAGACTTGAAGTCCCCTTTTGTACCTTCCAAAGTCAAAAAACACATTTTTCCACATATACGCTCCCTATCAGTTAGACAACATATGTATACGTAGGTTTCTCTACTAAGATCCTGTACATCGGGTTTGGTGCTCAAAATTAAAAGGTATTCCAGGTTTCCATACCATGTCACGATATCCATGATCTTTCACCTTCCATGTACTAGAAATTCTCCGATTCGACCCATCATTTCCATATGAAGGATATAAATTGAGCCTTATCCAGGCCTTGGAGGAGAGATTGAACAATTCAACATTGAGAGAAAATACACTTTGGAGAAATTTCACTTCATATTGAGTTTGCATTCCTTTATTCTTGAAAGTCTGAACTCCTTGTTCATCCCCCAAGATTTTCCTTCTTTTTGATGGAGAACCTCATTGTCTCCTTTATATGATCTTGTCGTTGGTGGAGGCCCAACTGGAGGGACTTAGTTTCTCGGTTCCGATGTGTGTCGTTACAAAAGTTTGTCACCTATATACTTCTGCTGATTATTTTAATAGAAATACTATTTTCTCGTCCAATTGATATCTTGTAAATATTTGAGTTATTATTCCATGGGCATATTTGTCATCTATGTTAATGGATTATGCTAATATATATGATAACATTATATATTATCACCATATTCTTGTGTATATTGGTTGTTGAGGACAAGTTGTAGGTATAAAATTTTGAGTTGTGTGCTCAACGGTGGTCTTCATCGAACATCAGGATGAGGTAGGATCTTGTCCTTGTCTTGTTAGCATTTCATTTATATAGAATACTTGGGATTGGAGTTGATTTATGTGTGTCATTCCATCTATTGTGGTTTATCCCATGCCATAGAGATATTTTCCTCGAAACACTTACTAACTTATGAATTATGGGTAGATCATACGACCACTAAGACAAGTACATTTCATACACCTTTTCAGCTGTTATATGGCCAAGAAGTCATCATTCCTATTAAACTTGAACTTAATTGTCTCAGATTATCCTTGCAGGATGAAGAGATAAACTCTATGAATCTCCATCAAATAATACATACTTTATTGGATTTAGAAGAACATATAATATACGCTCTTGATAACTTTAAGAAAAGGTAACAAACCATTAAAAAACATTTTTATAAAAGGGATAAATAAACTACTTTTGCAGATGGTGAGAAATTGTTTCTATGGGATTTTACACATGTAGACAAAGTTAAACATTTGAAGTTTCAAAATTTATGGTTAGGTCCTTAAATAATCGCCTATGTAATTGAAAATAATTCTTACTTAATCAAAGATGAAGATGATCAGTTATTTTCCTATACTACTAATGGTTCACATCTGAAACACTGTGTTGAACCCGATTGATTTTTTATTGATTATATCAATGTTGTTTCTTGTACATATTTGATTTTTCGTTTTACAATTTTTTATTCATATGCATCTTGATTTCTATTTTGATTTTGTTTTACTTGATTTTGATTTTGAAGAATTTACTCAAGCAACTGCATCATTCAAGTTACATTAATTTTCATTTTTTTCCAAAACTTTTGTTAAATTTAACTTAAATGATTAAGAATACAGACAACAAAGATAAATAATTTATCTTTCTTATGTTTGCAATAGTATTTGTTGAGTACTTGTCGAACCAACTAAATTGCCTTGATGAATTTTATTGGTACCTCATGTTTTATTCTTTCCCATTCTTCTCTTCCATGAGTGTATTTACAATGGGAATTCTTTAAATTTTCATCCAAAATTTTGTTGAAGTATCATTCTCGAGAAGAAGATACAATCAAAAAAATAAAATCCAAAGTTCAAAAAATGAAACCTAAAATTTTGAGTTCTAGTCTATTGGAAATAGACGACCCTTTGGAGTTTCCATTTGTTGACTCATGATTTTTCACCTACCATAAGAGTTTGCAAAGATTTTTGGAGCCTATAACTTATTTGAAAATTGTATATAATTATAATATGTGAGGCCCGCTATGAAAAAAACACCAAAATTATTTGGCATTTACCTTCTCAACATTTTGACATAGAATTAATATGGATTTTCATCATTGAGCATGGTATCAAAGAAGTTTTTCATCGAAGATCATTTTTTCTTGATGTGTATGGAGTTATGGTCCCTTCGTTTTACATGGTTATATGCTCACTACACTCAATGACATTGAAATTTTTGCAATTCAATACTCATGCAAAAACATGATATTTGTCTGGTATAACAAGTTTTGAGTTGCAGGTTGTTTTTCTCAAAGCATATATAGTGGTATATATAGACTTTCCAAGCATAAAAGTTGGTGTAATTTTACATTTGAGCTTTCTCAATTCATGAGACGTTAGAATAAACATATATATTGTGGGTGCTTGCATGAGATACACTTAGATTATAAGTCAAGGATCTTCATCATAATGGATTCATTTTAACATGCAATTGGAAATAACCTATGAATAAATAGCATGCATGCGCTATATAAGTTGTTGTTTGATGTTTTTGAAGTTTATTAGTCAAAGTGAATTTTTGGTATATGAGGAATTGATATCATAAGGTATATGATATTAAAGGATTATGCACTTAACATATATCATTAATCGTTTTGGGTTTTGATATATTTTAAACATATGTATGAATACTTTGGTGCAAGAATGTATATGGGGGTGTGTCAATGAAGTTTTGATCAAACATTCATATATATAGGGGTTTCATTGATAGAATTTGGTTTATATAGTGTTGGGTGGCTTATGGGAATTGAGTTGGCCACTACATCGGTCGTGCATTAAATTTGAAATGACATGGGATTTAATATTGTGAGACCCTCGCTTTACCACCTTTGATCTGGATATGGTTCTCGTCATTTGGTTTTGATTTGGATTGTAGAGGGAGCTATGATTTGGCTCAAGAAACCAAGCTTCCTATTCATTGCTACAACTATTTCAAGCTCGCGAATTGGTATAAATCGACTACTGAGACAAGGTATGTACTCGCACAACTCTTCAGCATCTTCTTGCAAGTTAATTTGTTACCTAATTATTTAGTTTTAGCTCTAGATAATCTGGTAGTGAGTGTAGAAGATTTATCTCCCTACCTTTCACTCATATTAAGCAATTATTTTGAGAACTTGAAAAAGTTGAAATAGTTGTTTGGAGCTACTATTGTTGAATTTGTTTTCTGGGTTTTCAAATTGTAGTGGCTTCTTGTATACTCGTCACTCCTCTTAGTTCATACTACCTCTTTCCATTTTATATATGTTGTGAGGAATTTTAAACCCAAAAAGGGTTTATGGGTCGAATCCATAAGTGAAATTGTTACCACATGCATAATTGTGACCTGGGTTCAAACCTAAACTTGTTTTGAATTTAATTGGTGTCAATTTTTTGGGTTTGTTGAGGGAAAGAGAACATTTTGAGCTCAACATAGATATTCCTCTATGTCGAAATAATTTGACAGCACACCGTCTATTTCCATTCTTGGCTATAGATACAAGCTCATTGATTTATTTTTTGATACATGTTAGCTCTCTTATTTGTCTTTACTTTGTTGTAATCCCTTAGTCCAAAATCATGAATGGTCACAATTGTGTGAATTGACATACCAAAGTAATTGGTATCGGTTGATTTTGTATGAAATTATTTTTGGGTATTTTCTTACAATGTTCTAAGTATTCAAAGAATTATATGGAGGTTTGAGTTGACCTCAATCAAAGATAAATAATGGCTGGTTTGGCAATGTGAGCAAGTTTAAAAACACATGGAAAAATGACAGTTGGGTTAAAATTTTAAGAGTGTTTTTACGTAGACTTTCACATTATTATCTCATTACATATATCATTCTTCATAATTTTATCTCCTTTATCATATCATCCTAGTCATACATTATTTCATTTACATGTTCATTTTTCCCCTGTTTATGTAATAAAATATATGTTGAATTTCTCATACATAGAGAAGTACAAAAAGAAGAATTTTAAGAGTATTTATTAAGTTTAAGATGTAATTGTTGCAAACCCATTGTTTATGGCCATCATACTCCTCCTATATGTCTTTATAATGTATGCTATACTTGGTTAGCTTGGCATATTTTAATTTGGCATGTTAATTTGGTTGTTGCAAACTTTGTTCATACACAGATTTCAAAACTTTGGCATGTGATATATTGTAAATATAATGGTTTGTGAACATAGTGATTGACATAAGGAATGACTTGGAAATTTTCTAAAAAGAGTTACATGTTGATTTATTGATAATGTATTGGCTCTGTAGTGGAAAAAGTGGAGAAGTCTAAAAGATATGTACATGAATGTTAACCGAGTTTAATTTTTAAGCATGGAATTTCATTCATTACTTTCATTATATGTCACTTTTCTCAAAATATACTCCCTTTATCATTTGTCTCATTCATATATATTTTCGTAGTCGTGCATTTCCATATTCATATGTTTAAAAGAACTGTAATGGATATTTAAAAAAGTTTGTAATGGATATTTATTATGCTAATTATTGTATTATACTTAAATAATTTTGGACTAATTGAAATGACAATTGTGAACTAGATTAGCTTCTTTAGCATAGGGAGTAACATAGGAGGTAAACAAGGAAATAGAGGGATAAGGGAAGAATTCCAAATGTATTTTGGAAGCAAGGGAGGCACAAGAACATGATATTTTCTGTCCATTTCAATATTGATTTGGATGAATTTAATAGACTAGTGAAAATTGGTTACTTGAACCTTGGTGGACAACCTGCTTTACCGCAACCCCCATCTCCTCCTAGTGCACCTTTGCAGCAACATTCTGTCATCATGGAATTTCCTGAGCCTCATTTCTAGTGAGTTAATGATGGTTGAAAAAATAAACGTGTAAACCCTCCTTATGGTGTCACTCAATGGCCTAATCCTCCTCCTCCTCCTCCTCCTCCTCCTACAACACCTCTTATTGCATCAACTACTTCCATGGGCCATTATATTCCTAAATATTATAGAGTTTCTCCACATGATCTCTAGATAAATAAAGGTAATAAACCTTTTACCTCTTGTAGCACCGAGGCATCCCAATAATCCTTTAAACATTCGAAACAACAATCAACAAAATATGAAAGTGGAAAAAGATAAGTTACATTCAGTGACATGCACCCGAAAATAGTTAAGATTGAAGAGAATAAGTATTGCTATGAATACTTTCTTAATATTATACCAAATGTGTCTAATGGTAGATAAGAAAGAGAATAATGTTTCAAAAACAAATACCCTCACCTTGTTTAATTTGTATCATGGCATTGTTATTTTACACATTTGATACTCTATTTGGGATAGATAGTATGCATATAATATTTATTTTTGGAAAATTTAAATATCATGTCATTTTGGTATTTTAGGAGATACAAGTGTATGTTGAATTAGAATATTTTGGATGGGTGTCTTATCTTGATATAATGTATGGTACTGATACATATGCATATGCATATACATATACATATACATATATAGTCAAATCATTTTGGAGTTAAAAGGAAATATTTGGGAAATGAAGGAGAAAATACCTAGTGGGACCCCACCTATTATTTAAATATATAGTATACTTATAATAAGTAAAGTTTTCCTCTCTTAAAATAAAATTTAATTAAATTTTTAAACAAAAGTTAGTTGAACTACCTAACTACTTCATGAAGATATAAAAAAACAGAGAAAGACATTGAAGGACATGAGAAACTAGAGAAGTGAAACTTTTGATAAGATATTCTTTAGTATTGAGTGAGATTGTTAAGCCTTAGAAAAATCCCCTTAAAAATCCCTCATGTTATTTATAAAACTCCTTATTAATCCCCTTATCTAATTATTAAATTTATTGTGTTATATTTGCATGTAGGCTCTGAACCCCTTCATTGTACCCTTTCATTATATTTGTACCCTTTGTCTTCTATATATATATATATATATGCCAAGGAGACCTAGTCTTAGGATCATCTCATCTCATCTCATATTGTACTCTGAAGTGGATATATTGTAAAATAAGGTTTCCCCCTTAAAGTGGATTGTAACTCATTTATTTCTTATCATTTCTAAGGCATTGGATCATAACATTTGGTATCAAAGCTCATTGATCCTAGGGTTTTTCTTCTCGAAGAAAGTTGTCTTATAATTTTTGCTATAAATGTTTTTTCTAGGATGATTCATATAGTGAAACATGGAGGTTATTTAGAGGACATATAAAGGTAGCCGTGATAAATATTTTAGCTTCTTGTTCATCATAATTTTAGAGATACACCTTGTGGAAGATAGGGTATCTGACTAATCCTATTAACTAGTCTCAAACATGTGTTCTGGGTAAAATTGTCATATCTTCATCAGAGAAGATCCAAATTTAGTGAGACCCATTTCATTAGAAAGAAGACAATATTTAGTATTTCTGGTACAATTTTGAAAATCAGATATCAAACAGTGTGCATGTGGCACATTGTACAAGTTCACTTTCTTGGAAAGGCCAAAAATAAGCAAGGTGTGGGGAAGTTACCCTAACTTCCACTTAGCACATACAATTTTGATCAAACCTATGGAATTGAAGAAAGGAAATATAAGAGTACTATATGATGAAATTACAGACTCATAAGGGCTGAAATTGCAAAATTAGATCATAAGGAAGGTCAATTAGGAGGACAGACTCCAACTTAAGGGTTTAAAAGGTACGTAACTTACAATTGGCATAAATGTTTAATGGAAGATATGTTTTTGGTGATTCAAAATTTGTGATAAATATAGGATAGAGGATTATTATTATGATCACTCCATATGGGTCCCAAAATTGTGCAAACACCAATTAAACCTCCAAAATTATCATCTACAACTCAAGAATAAAATGAGGACATATGTAACAGGTTGTCCTAATTGGAGGAACAACTTAATGATTTGAGTGAAAAGTATAATAATTGGGTAAAGTCACCAAGAAAAATTCAATAACTGGAAAAGAAGATCGATGAAAATAAAGAATAAATACAAAATTCCATGAAGGAAATGAAAAATTCCATGCCTTCCATGATCTTTCAAGCTCTAGATGAGAGACTCCCTAAAGGGGATATCAAAATGCAAGGAACTCATGAAACTACATGCAATATTCATGATGAACAAACTACCAATAATAAGTCATTTTCAACTAGTGAATCTAACTCTAATAGTGTAGTTAATTATGGTGGGGGTCTTAAATTCAACTTTCCCATGATTGAATTAAATAATTTTGATGGAACAAAGGTATTTCCCTAGGTGAATCAAATGGAGAAATATTTTGAACTACATAATATTATGGATTATAAGAAAAGGATTCACATAGAAACTTTGAACTTTGAGATAAAATCATATCAATGGTATCAATGGATAGTGAAAATACAACCCCCTCTTTATGATTATACTTGGTGTTTATTTATGAGAGACTTAGAAGCACAATATGGGAAAGTGTGGGAACAAGACTACTTCATTCACTTGACAAGAATCAAGAACTTAGGTGATATTCAATATTATAATTTAGAACTGCAAGTATTGACCACAAGGGTGGATGACATAAGTGATCAACAATTGTTGGAAGGTTACATGGGTGGATTAAAACAAGACATCAAACATGATCTTTCTTAAGACATCCTACAAATATTATGGAATCCATGTAAAATGATCATCATATTCAATCCAAAAATAAGGCTACACAAATATCTACCATTGGAGCATACTCAACAAGCATAAAAAAAAATTGGGTCATAAGACAATCGTACCTCAACCAACAAGGTTTACACCTCAACAAATAGATGAAATAAGAGCAAAGGGACTATGTTTCAATTGTTACAACATGTACAGTAAGGTGCATAAATTTGGTGAGAAGAAAGTATTATACATAGACAATGAAGAGGATGAAGATCAAGAATTGGAACCATCGCAATATCTAGAGCTAGAAAAGACTACTCCAATAATATATTGTCATGCACTAGCTGATATCTGTACTCCAAAAACCCTCAAGATAGAAATATATATCAAAAATAAAAAGGTAGTAGTATTGATTGATTTTGGTAGTACATGTAACTTAATCAATTGAAAACTAGTAAAAGATCTCAATTGCTTTGTATATCCAGCACCAAAGTTCCAAGTAATGATTGTAGATGGAGGTACCTAATGTGTGAGGTCAGGAAAAGAACGGATGGCTGAAACACATTACAATAAAATAATGTCCATGTGAGACAATGTGAGGAGAGAGAAAAGGAGGTTCAAAAGTCAAATAATTTCTTCAATCATACACCAAGGAAGAGAGAATATATAGACCATCCTCTAGGTAGACATATTCAGAATCTAAATGAGCATGGATGCCAAAAAATACAATGATATAAAATGATAGACCATGGTCACGAAATAATATATGGTGGATCCATGTCATCAATAAGACTATATCCACGAGACAATACAATGTGGATATACATCATGAACACAATCATAGCCACCAACAAATACAATGTGGAACTATGACACAACGTATAGATATCTGGAATAAAACGGGCACTAAGGAGAGTGCCCCCGAAGTGTTCACACTACTCATATACAAGTGATATACTCCATCACAACTTGGGAGGCGATTCTTGTAAAGGAATGATGTGTCCCCAAACCCAAGGTATTCATCCCAAGCCCCTATGGTTTGAATCTATGGCATGTGAATAAATGAGTTGATGTCAAGCATGGAAAAAACTCTCTAATTACTAGTCATTGATATTGTATACCATTAACAAATGCAAGGGGACCCATCGATGATGAATATGGACCCGAAGGTACCTAGTATAATCTAGTGAGTGTGAATATATGATGTGGTGTCAAACACTTGTAGAATAAACCAATCGGGATTCAATGATGGAAACTCACTTTCAATCACAAGGAGGTCTACCATCGAGGACTACAAGATCCAAGGTACTAGATAGTTTCTAGATCTCTCTCCTATATAATGTGTTGAATTTGATAGGAAGAGATCCATGAAATGAGGGCCTTGGTGTATCCCCAATCGATTGACATGAAACAAACAATGGTATATGATGTGAAGAGAGAGTATCGCTAAGTACAACTGACACAATAATGGCTAACTTGGAAAGTCAAAAAAACAGTAGATGGTTGACTCAGGTTTAAACTTCCCTTGAACATATAGAACGAAAAAATGGTGACTTGGCAGCAAGACACAAGAGCTAGAGGAATATAGTGCAACAGCGCAGGATGCATTGAAGCACTCTCTGTGATGACTCGAAAAGTAACAAGTAGAAGGAGTATCTTTGACTCATATTACTAGGACAACTCATAGGAAATATAAAACCCAATTTTATGATGAGGACTAAAATAAGTGCCATGTTCAAGGATGACTTGACTGACACTTCCATTTTGAGATAGACCAATGGTGAAAAACAACACACTTTTTTTTTTTTTTGGCCTCTTTCATGGTTTAACGAGTGCGAAATACAAATAAAAGTATGCTCTGTCTCCTTCATGGTTTAACAAGAATGAAATAATGACACAAGCATGCTTGGTATATTCCTTTTTTGTGTCCTTTGCAGGTCTGAAAAAGAGATAAAAGTGTACTCAGCAGGAGAGAATGAGTGGATTAATTGCATGATCCTATGTTCCAAGTGCATGTAACCGACCTAAGAAAAATGAACGAAAATGGTACAAGAAAGTGAGATTCATTCTTAGTAGTTGTTCTCTTCATGGATAGGTGGATGCAAAACAAAGGCCAAATAATGTGTATGGTTAAGGCTACTAAAATAGTGGTAAGTGGGATATGGGAAAAAAACAATGCAACGCCAGGAGGCATGACACAAGAAAAAAATGCATAGGTTACCATTAATAAAAAATAAAACATTTTCGAGAACCCCCCATGGGATATGGCCAGAATATAAAAGAAGGGAGAAGAATGAGGCTCAATAATCAAGTCATGGCGGGGATAAAAGAGGGCTCTCGGGCCTATGGGGAATCATAGCATGGGAACCAAATGGAAATACAAGTGCTAACTTAAACTATGATTCCCATGAAGGGTAGGAACTATTGAACAAGTTGTGACTTCCAAAAAGGAGTGGCTAATGTCACAACCTGGCGGGATCGAACCTAAGGTGTAGTGATGGAAAAATGGATGGTTAAGAATGAAAATCACATATGCATGGAAAAAACTTGTCCCTATATGCCAATTCAAGAAACATGTACCTCAAGTTTATTAAAAGTCACCATATTCATAAAAAGAGTCCCCTTAATCCTATCAAGACATGTAAACTAGATTCAAGGGGTCAAAATGCATAGTGAAATCTCAAAAAAAAAATATTTTTTGATTTTTTGGATATGATATATGCAAAATAAAAACCACTCACACCACACACCTATGTATAAGACATTACCCTGACACTTTAAACCAAGTAGATCACATTGTTAGGCTCAGTAAAAGGATCATTTCATCATTGATGAACTCATGAGTTGATGTTGGCATCATATGGCTTACCATGCCGAGGCCATGCCACATAGGAATGAATTTATACGTACAACGATACTCATTGTGAGTAGTCTCGTCAGCTAGGGTAGCTCCTTGATGGGATCCATCAAGACATGAAGGAAGTATGAAATGTGAATCTTTGAAGGAAGGGGAAGCCAAGAACTTGGTGGTAAGTTCTGAAAAATAAATCCAAGGAAGAAAATGGTCAATACTAGGAGGACTAATAGATGGCCCAACAAATTCCCTTGGTCTTGAATCACAACTCATCATGGTAACTCTCATTGGTTCAAAAGAAGGAAAAAATTATTGATGCAACACCTCATCCTTTGGTTGTTCTATGGAATCCATGACTTCTAGGATGGCCTCTTCTGAAGGCAACGCAGTATCTAAGAAATCATGGGAATGTAGAGAGTCAACAATCCATGTGGGAAGAGTAGGCGGATCACACTCCATATGAGGATGGAGTTGTTGACCAATATCATCATATGTTCATGGGGTTTCCTGTATGGAAATATAGTCCATGGTGAGTGGCATGGAATATCAAGATGATTTAACATACTCGAGACAAGTTACCACCCAAAGATGGGAAGACTCAAGGGATCTACTGGTGAATGAAGAAATCATATTGACTGGAGCAATGGGCATTGGAGGAGATGGTGGGGGAAGGGGAAAATTCCCATCAACGAAGGATATTTGAACATCCCCACACCAACATTTATGTAAGACTGTTGGGTATCACTGATAAAAGTTACATTAGAGCCCGCATTGGATCCAAAGTATCAGGTACAAAATTCCAGTTAATCTATCATCACAATTTTCCCTTGCTGAAGCATATGATCCTTAATATTGATCAGATAATTTTATTAATCTCATAGAACCAAGTATGCCTAAGTAATAAATTATACTCAAGAGGTGCATCGACGACCTCCACAACAACAGAGATAGTCCTACCACCTAAATCAATGGGTAAGGTGGTGATTGTTCCATATGGATGGAACATATGTCCATCAAATGCTTTCATATGTTTTGCAGATGTGTCAAGATTAGAATATTTTAGGGCCTTCCAACAAGAAATAGACATTATGCAAGTTGAGGCTCCTTCATCCACCACCGTTCAAACTCAACTTTGAAAAGTGAGTACATTATTTACATTACTTTATATTGTTTTGAATAAAATGCATATAAATTACATATAAATAGGATCCAAGAACCATATTTCTTTGGGTTTGATCGAGATTTTGATAGGCTATAAACTAGGGTTATAATATTGCCTATCTCATATAAACTAAAGAGATTCAAAAATGTATGAGTAAGGATTTTACCATTCCTTTCATCATAAGGCCCTCGACAGGAACATGCACATACCCTTTCTATGGATAAAATATCACATAGATCTTACTAAATAATCAACAAAATCTCCCTAGGACCTTCCTAATGATCCTAGACATAAACAAGGTATATCTCTATGGTTTCCTAGATCTAGAGAAAACAATTTATTTTACACCACAGAAGGATAGACTAGCATACCCTGTAAGTGAATTTTTTTAATGGGTATCTTGGATGATGTAGATCTGAAGTTCTAGCTCTAGCTCCTACAATCTTCTCCCTGTACATAATAAACAAACCATAACATTCTTCTTCTTTCCC
This sequence comes from Picea glauca, assembly GCA_000966675.3. Taxonomy (NCBI): domain Eukaryota; kingdom Viridiplantae; phylum Streptophyta; class Pinopsida; order Pinales; family Pinaceae; genus Picea; species Picea glauca. The sequence continues at coordinate 159,943 of JZKD02S1916562.1, forward strand.
TATTGTTATAAATTATCAATATACCTCATATCTTATTTGATTCATCATTCATAAAATCAAATCCAAACATGTACATGATCAATACAAACCATTTGGGGAAAACCATTGATCTATTAGATATGATAGAGAAATTACATTGGACACATACCTTTGATGATGATGCCATTCTCCCTTGGCTCCTTGATCCATTCTTCTCCTTTCATCTTATTGGTCAGGATAGGCTCTCTAACTTCTAGTTGTGATACACATGACAAGCACCCTTGAAAATGGACATCATAACAATACTCTTGATTCTCACCCCCCCCTTTCTCAATACTTTCCTTTGTTATATATATCCTTGGAGGAGTCTTGGGAGAGCTTATAGATCTTGTAGAGACCACCAAAAACTAAAATGCTATGAGTTCCAAGGTTCGTGCCAGGAAGATACAACTCATTCCTCACCTATCTCTTCATAACTCCACGAATCTAGAAGGCTTGACATTTCATCGCGTGTTGCATTACTGTTGATGTGAAATTATCATCATGTGGTGAACCCTATTAGGCCCTCAATGACCTCCAAAAAGGGCCCAAATATCAAGAAAGGAATGTGGCTTGGATTTCATCTTATTGTGAACTCTCTTCTGGCCTATAGGGTGGAAATTAAGGTTATAAAAACCCTTAAGAGCGTATTCATGTTCTTAAGAATGTTTATGCATTCCTCTATTAATTTATTAAAAGGGGACATAGCCAATATATTTCACCAATAGACTGACCATGCTACACATTTTCAAGGGATATTGAGCCAAAGGTTGCCTCACTCTATTGATGTGGTCTCTAGTTGATTCTAGGCATGTATTTGGATGGAATTTCATTTTTTTATTTCCTAATTTGTTTAAATATTTAAAAAATAAACCTAAATTATATTTTTTATTACTAAATTGCATAAAAATTAATTAACATGGATCCTAGAGAAAACAAAAACCTAAAACCACCATAGGAAGGCATAGCAAACCCCAACCCACAACCAGAAAATAAAAAACATGGAAATTACTGAAGGGTTAAGGTCTCCTAGAACTCTTGTTCAAGACTTACATTATACCAGAGAGTCCTCATGATTATCACTAACCAGTTCCCTAGACAATCTTCCATTGCAAGTTCCCATGGCCAATTAACTAACATTTCTTATTTTAATTTTTTTAAATAAAAAAGTGGAACCTGCTATATTAGATAAACAAAACTTTTACAGAGTGTACGAAAGAGTAGGTCTAGAATCACCCAAAATGCTGTCGATTATCAGAAACCAACAAATATAGAGGGCGAGTAGCAATATCATGTAAAGCATAATAACAGAGTGGCATCTGTCCTGCCCGGAGGAAACCAGGACAGATGTCAAATGGTCTGAATACACGTATAATAGTAGTATAATAAAACTAGGAACCAAGAGAGAAAATAAAACTAGGAACCGAAAGAGCATATGAAACCTAGGTGCCTGGTGACCTGTCATCCTCGCTAGTCTGCCGCGTGGTCCCTGCCAGAATGGCGAAATATTGTGTGCAGAGGGGGCATTTAGGCTTGGCTGGCGCGTTGGAAAACACATCGAGGAACATGTCCATTCACTGGCCCATGAGGAGAGCCCGATGTTCCAGGTCCGACAGGTGCCCATGAAGGTCAAACATTAGAGCCAGGTGCTCTTCGTGGATGAGTGAACCATGCATGCTGCCACCCATGTCCACCGCCACTTCAGAACCCATTTCGAACTCCCTTTGCTCTGCATCAGCCTCTGCATCCTTCGAGCCTGCTTCGTTCACCTGTGCACCATGGCAGCTGCAAATGTCGTCACCAGGCCAGGGTATTTCCTCCATGATACAGTCGGGGGTATCATCTAGCAAGGTCGGAGTGGGTCTGTGTGCTTCCGGATGGGTCTCCCCTCGAGTCTTCTCAATAACCGATAGGTCCTCCATGGACAGGTCTTCCACCACTATGCAGGGGGGAAACTCCTCCTCAGTACCAACTTTCTGCAGGTCGCCCGACGCATTCCCTTTGACGTCTCGACTGCAACCAACGCCAAGCTCGGCTATGGTGGCAAGCCACGCCAGTCTATCTTCCCTGGATTTCTTCCTAAGAATGGACATCGCCAGTGCCAAGGCACGTTCCAACTATTCTTTATGACGTCGTTGCGCCTTATGAGCCTCCCAGGCCGTGCCATGACGAGGTCTGTCGTGCTTCCAAGCCATGATGAAGGAGCAGGGAAAATGCAGGTGAAGGCCAATGAACCAGGAGAAGAACAAATGCAATTGCAAGTTAAGGTGCGAGGCACAGGCAAGCATGCTCTGTCTCGTGGCAGTCAGAAAGAAATGAAGCGAAAATGCTGGACCGCACCAGAGCATCCAAGCAATATGCAAAATGCAAAGCCGCACCAGAGCGTCACGATGAATACTGGACACGATGAGAATTGGACTGCACCAGAGCTTCCAGGCAGAGCTCGAAGCCGAGGTGGGTGTAGTCCCTCTCTGTCCGGCAAATGGAAAACCAAATAATCGAGAGTCGAGGTCATCCTCCTACCTTTAACCCTTGCCATCCCGGGAGCTCTGAAGTTGTAAATGATCGCGCGAGGGAAAGGTCCCTCCGTCCTGCCACTACAACTATGGCCGTCCCCCATGGTTAATACAGGCTCGTGGGTGGCGGCTATCGACATTTATGCCTGGGCCAAGTGGAAGTCCACCTGTAGCCCCTGAGCTATGTGTCACCCCATCCGGGGCAACTAACATTTCTTATTACAGGGCTAGAATGTTTGAATATTAAATAACTAGGATAGATAAAAACCAAGTTAGAGATCTAAACATTACGAAGTAGAAACTGATAACATTAACTAACATTTCTTATTACAGGGCTAGAATGTTTGAATATTAAATAACTAGGATAGATAAAAACCAAGTTAGAGATCTAAACATTACAAAGTAGAAACTGATAACATCATTTATTGATTCTAGAACCAAAGTGAAACCACCAGTGAAAAAGAGACGCATTTGTATTAGTGCACCTACCAAAAATATTTAGATAATTGGATGGATAGGTGGTTTATGGTTTTTGACAAATCTCTGTGCAATAATAAGAAGTTGCCTCTATATTTCCTCATAAAATTATAAGCATATTTTATGTTAGGTCTCCATCTCAACTACTTTTACATTGGTGATTTTCAAGGGGTGGATTGTGGATTTGCATAGGATAGATAAAATGCCAGGTGTGACCCATTTATATGTCATGGTCCTCCTAGGAGAAGGCCTAAATCCCCTTCCCATCATCCTTCCCATCATCCTCCCACCATTCTCCCATCATGAAAGAATTTGTTGTGTATCATGAATAGAATCGATTTTATGCATTTTTAAATAAATTTCATGATTTTATTCTTGTAAATGTTGATGGGTGGAATAGCTAGGAGATTAGGTCCATGGGGGAGGGAAACACCCTCGTGACTATCAGTATCATCTGTATTGATTTTTCTTAGCTTGAATTATAAAGTATCATTTTGTAAATTTTTTAATCCATTGTGGAAAAAACATTTTAAGAATGTTGGTTTTTTTTTCCAGTATCTAGAGAGATGAACCATACCTAGGCACAAAATGATTCAAGGTCCCTCTTTGATTATAAGGAGAAAGATCAAATTCTAGGATGCACCTGATAGTTTTGAGGGTGGCAGTGGTCAATGAGTGACTAATGAGTGTCATTTTTTATATAGGGAACCATATGTCATTCTTCCATATTTTAGCACTTTTTTTCATTTCGTATATTGGGCACAATGTGCCATTTTATAAAAAATGTACAATTAATATGATTTTGAATACACACACACACACACACATTTCATGGAACATGTTATATGAATTGAAGTGTTTGTTTATTTGATGTTGATGAATGATTATAAAGATGAATATGATGATTGTGATGATGATGATAAATTACCCCTATACATCTGCAAAGTGAAAACCCAATAAGTATTAGATCATATAATTAATATCATCACATTAATTGATTGTCCATTGGGTCTCCCTACTTGGACACAAGACATTAGTTGATAGATGTTAAACCAATTATGTTAAAAAATATTTTGTAGATTGATGCAATTTCCATCTTGTGTGTGAAACATGGAATGTTTGATAAGTCACCTAACATAAGGACATGGGACACAAAGGACAATATCTCGTTACCTTTATGGAAATTATATCAAATGAACCATAATTTAGGAGATCCATCACGATGAATTTTTTGTGTGTCATTGTACATTTCTAATTCAATTTTGGGATACTGACATGAATTATCTCCAAAAAAGATCCCAAACTTATTTATAACTCATCATAATGTCACTTTATTTAATATATTTTCCTCCACTCTTGGCTCTATAAAAATTTAAAATAATTAGTCAAAGATTATGGATGTAAATTGTGATGACATTGGGAGCTTATTGGTAATATTAATTACAAATGCATTGATGAATGTCAATTTTCAAGAGAAAATATTAGACATTGATCAAACCTAGGGAAATCAGTTCATGTCTCTTTTTTCATGTTCACATATTCTATCTCATTAATAGTATTGAACATGTTGATTCATAGTTGTTATATTGCATTCATAATGTTATGTGTTTCCTGATTAAAAATCATGACATGGTTATATCCTTGGTATATAATATGATTATTATTGTAGCATATTAGTGGTCCTCTCAAACATTTAGTATATAATTCATGGCAACCCCACTAATATAACAGATAATGAGAATAAAAGACATAACTAAGAATTGAATTTAAATATCTCACCAATCCGCCAATCTTGTAAAAGTTTGGTCAAGCTCGTCATAAAGATAATGCATAAATTTTCTTTGTTTCACATAAAATTATTTAATGATTATGTTTGGGATTAAAAACACTATTAATATTGGTAAAATATTCTAACTTGTGACAATGTCATTTGACACACTCACACCAAAGCTACTAAATTGCTCAAAGTTGTCATAAGAAGTCATTTCCTTCCAAATTCCAAGTACTTTCACAGTTAAGAAAGTGAGATACAAGTTTCATGATCTATTAGATAGTTCCATGGAGTTTTATTCTTCAATAAAGAAATATGACATAATGGGGACCAATACTTCTCATATTTCACACAATGGAGGGCATGCTTATTAGAGGTAATGATTGATCCATGCATATGATTTTGTTCCATTCTAGACATGTTCCATTTTTTAGTGCATCGTAATAGTGTTGTTAGTAAACCTCAATGTTCATTGCATTTCCCTTATGCATAGTGCACCATTGATCCACAATAATGAACTAATATTCAATAAAAATGGCATGAGAGCCACTAAAACCATTGGTAAAACAATACCTTACAAACCCACAATGTGGCTTGATTAATTTCCAAGGTCCAATGCTTGTCTCTTTGTATCAAGCATGCATGAATGGTGGCATGATCACATGAAATTCCTCTAATGTTGTGATGCAATGAATTATATAAAGTTGTATGTTTGTATATTTTTATTTAAAGTAATTGAATATAATCCCATAAAATAGAACCACATTTGCTTCATATCAATATTAACTCACCATGGATATTGCTCGTTAAAAATAACGAAGTGTTTTCCATGCAATGGAAAAAGGATCCTTCAACATTATCTCTCAAAGAAAAGACTTTCCTTGAAGGTGATATCTTGAATTTATCAAAAGGCCATTGAGAAACAAGTGCACTATGTTCAATTGCACTTTATTTTTCCTTAAATGAAGAAATGACATTTTTAGTTCAAATTGCATCCATGAATGTTTTAAACGAGGATTAAAATCACTCTTGAAAAGAGTGCTGAAATTTCATAGTTGGGTTGGAGAGTGTTATGGTCTCACTGAAGTGAGTGAGAGGATATATTTTTTCCTCATGGCTTACTTGGGTGAGGGAATCCATCTCCCAAGCGAGGAATGGAAATATTTGGGATATCTTTTCACTTCATTTTTAAAATAAACTGATTTAAAATAAAATTTTAAACAATATATGTCTCATATTTTTCCCTCATGGTTATCATATTTGGTTTTGAAGTGGATTGTGTGCTTGTAACAAGATAAGTGATATTAGAGGAGGAGAGAAGGATTTTGGGTATGAAAAAACTAAACCATAGTAGTCCATGATAAAATATAATGCATACCACATTGATATTAACCTTTAGATGACTTGAAGTATTGAAAACATTAAATAAAAAAACAAATTCTTTGTGGCCATGAAACTCATCATTCATTAGAACCATTTCATTTTTTTTAATAAGAAAACCAGTATACTTTTTGGGACTTCTGAAAATTCTCATGGAAGGTAAGTAACTCCAACAGGGATCAAGGAGCTAGGGTTTGACAGTCGAAATGAGCTAGGGTTTGACAGTCATGGCCACAGCAGAGAACAACATGAGCAGCAAAGGGGGGAGCAAGGGGACCCCCTCATACAAACATGTAGTGGTGGACAAAGGGAAAGGGCCAAGAAGCGGATTTTTCAAAGCACCAGCGGCAGGAACCTCGGGATCAGACCCAGGGAAGCGTCAGGAAAGAAGTCGGGACAAAAATGAGACCATAGAGGAAGACGCTAAGGAAACTCAGAATGAGACACACGAGACCGCAAAGGTTAATGGAATGGAGGGGTGCAACCCATGCAAGCCCAAAATAGAAATGATACCCAAGGTGGTACTGGAGGACCCACAAACATAACTCTACAGGGACTAGATGAAGACGCATGTGCTCATATGCAAGTTCATGGGGTTATGTCCCACATAAAGAAATATGGGCAACTGGATAAAATATCACTAGAAGCCAAATGGAGAAGTGGAGCTCCACCTCCGCTCGAAGGGATTCTTCACAAAAGTCTTTATTAACCTAGAGGATAGGGATAGAGTCTTCAAGGGAGGTCCTTACTTCCACGCCTCAGCGAGACTCTACATGAAACCCTGGAAAGAAAATTTCTCCACGAAAAAATAAACGTTCAAAAAGGTAGCAGTCTGGCTAAGATTCTACTCATTACCCTTAGCCTACTGGTTTCCCTCTACCTTTGAAGCAATAGGAAACAAAATACGGAAATATTTGAAGACCTCAGAAGCCACCCTAAAAGGAAGATACACATCATATGAAAGACTATGCATAGAGATGGATGTCTCAAGAGCACTCCCATAAGCCATAAGTCTGGAATTCATGGATGAGGAATGGATCCAAAACATATATTACGAGTAGATCCCCTTTGGATGCAGAAGATTCCTTGAGCATGGACTCTTGATCAAAGAATTCCCTCTAAATAAAAAGCAGGAAGCGACAAATCCCAAAACACAATAAGATGAGGAAGGGCTTATAACACCGAACCCCGGGAATAGAGAAAATAAAAAGATAAATAAAACCTCGGCATGAAATAACCAGGAGACCTGGAATAAAGTGTAAGGAAGGGACCAAAAAAACAAAGGGACAACAGATGAAAGTGATTCGTCAAAAGTTCAAGAAGGCAGAGAGCAAGCAACAAAAGAGCCTACCCACCAGCAAAACAACACAACAACTAAGGGTAGTTGCGTAACCCTGATGGACAGATAAATAAAAGACGACAACACCACCATGCAAGATGCAGAGGGATATGCAGAGATGACCCAGAGCGAAGTAGGCACAAAAAACCTCGATCTCAGAGACTTAGTGGAAAGGAAAGGGATAGACCTTCTGAACATATTGGAACAATGGAAAAGGCAGGGAGTCGACAACGTACCAACATAGCAACTTGACTGCATCTAATACATGTTCCTCCTATTGTCGCAAGAATTGGTTCTAGGTTGTAATAGAGCCAAGCCTTAGCACATTTTAAATGAAAAAATAAGTTATCATTCAGAACTTGATTTAGGTTGCGTGTAAGTAAATTCCGAGATAACAATGAACCACTTTTGATTAGAAGTTGCCCCTTCCAACTTGAGAGGGATATCTCGAATATATGTCATGATAGGATGTTCAATAAGCTTAATAGTGGGCAGATATGTGGGTAACAAAAAGTTTTTAGGTTTTTAGGGTTGATGGGTTGGACCAGAAAGTAGTCCATTGGGCATGGAGTCAAGTGATCAAGCAAGTAATAAGAGTGTTTTGGCAATGGAAATCCATGGAGCAGAGGCGAAATAGAAGCTGATTACAGAGGGAAGGATTTATAAAAAGTATGGCAGCAGAATAAAGAGAAAACATATTGAAATGCAAGGAGCACTTAGCAATGAGTGAATTCCAAACATAAATCAGTGGAAAGAGATAGTTGGGATAGAGCATCTAGAAAAGGATGAATTATGACCCTTCATATATCTGCAAGAAATAACCTATAACATGTCCTACAATAGAGCATCTAACAAACGAATGAATTCCATTGCAAACACATGTTACAAATCATGAAGAAAAATTGAATGGAATAGTATGAAAACTGAGCAATAGACAAACCTTGTAACCAACATCACAAGAATCTTTGTTGTATATCGAAAATGACTCTACACTCTTATATTAAACATGCAAGAAAAATATTAAATTCCCAGGAGTACTACTCCCCCCTCCACCTTTCTTTTACAAATATGCCTCATATATGTATTGAGGTCGAAATCCTCTATAATCTAAAAGATAACAACAGTTACAACCAATTCTTGAAACTTTCTGCCATAGAAAGTGGGCCAAACTGCTGAAAACTAGGGTTGCGATTATGGATCTATATCTCTCAAATAGCGATAGAAGTGTATAAACTGAAAGAGAATTTTTTGCATCTATTTATTCTAAGAAAAAACCTCTCTCAGTTCCCTGAAACCCCTTTTCATTTTCCCTAAATTGGCATTTAACAAACATGTGTCAAAACAGGAAAATATGAAATCCGAAAATTAGGGCTCGAAGATGGATTCGATTCTCCCAATATGTGACACCTGTAGGAAAACTAAAAGATTTTGATTATCTCTGATGTGTTAGGCACAAAATCCTCCAACAATTTCTCAAAATGATACTCCAGTCGCTCATAATACTCATTTGAAAATGATGACTCAACACAGTAAAAAATGCCACATTTCTTAAAATGAACCTCATATTGCAGGGTTATGTTGACTGCATTACCAAGCTCAAAATGAAATTATGAATACACCACTGGAAAAATTAGTATTTTTATATGTCGATCGACTATTCGAACTCGAAAAACAACCTCTCCATGACTGAGAAAATTGTGTTTTTCTAAAGCATTTGTGCATATGACTAGAGTCCCGATTTCGGGATTTCAGGATTCAGGGAAATGAAGTAGTGGTTATTAAAATATCCACATCGACCAAATCCTCGATGGCCAAATCCCCAAAATAGATTTTGGCTTTTACATTGAACTCTTTTGGGCCTTCGGGTTTCGGGTATCATGTCCTTAAGAGTTATGACATGCAAGGAATCTCGAATCACGAAATCACAATGGGATTAATTAGACGATAATCATTTGTTTTAATATCTTAATTAATCATGATTAGCAATTAATATTTAACCCTTCGTGGATTTAAGTGTCGGGACTTTGATAATACTTGACGTGAGAAATCCTCAATCGCTAAATTTCAATGAGATTTATTAACGTTAATCTTTCTTAATCTTTATTTGACCCGACTTATCCTTTAATACTTTAGTGAATTTGGGGATCGGGGTTGTAGTTATTAAAATATCTACGTCGGCCAAATCCCCGACGGCTAAAAACCCAAACTCATGAGATTTTTCTCCATGTGGCTTAATGCTCGGTGTATGCATTCGTTCCACTACCAATGCTTCCATTCATTCCCTTGTGACTCAAGGTTCGAACATATGGTACATTTCTTTGATTCTCACATGAACCCTGTCTTTGGATTTTTCATGAGTTGGCTTGTGACTGTTATACTGTTGTGACATTTGGGGCTGATTTTGGTGTTATTTGACTGAAGATGACAAGTAGAGAACATTCAGTGATGTGTGTGACAGACAGATGGTCGTTTTCTCATATCTACACTTTCGGTAGTTAAACACTATAATTTGTTTCTCTCCTAAGTTATCGAAAGCCAAAATTTCAATATTGTTACAATAGAGGTTCCATCTAGGGATGGTGATTTCCTGTAAAGCACCAAGAACACTAGACCATGTGCCTTCATCCATTGGGAGACTTGAAATCATCCTTATCAAACTCTGAACTCTGTCGCTTTACTTACACCTTTCTGAAACAAAAAAATGCTTATGCATTCATTGGGCTATGGAGTCATAATGTCTTAAATCAAAACCATGAACTGGAAACGTACTTAAAACCACTGTTGTACTCTAATGCTCAAAGTCAAGCTTATTTATATACACCACCTACTCTAATTGATATCACTATTTTTTTTCAAGTATAGGAAAACATCCAAATCAACGAAGTGAGTATCCGACTAACAAACTTAATTATACTTCCATCTTTGAGAAAAAGGATGACAGGAGCAGCTGCAAATTTCAAAACATGCCCTGGGAGCAGGTACTTATAGTTTTGAAATTCAAACTTCAAGAAGTTGGAAATAACAAATTCAGTCCCCCATTTTGACTCCATATAAACTGCTACTAGATCATAGAAGGGAAGAGATATGCCACTTTCAAAATTAATCCATACTTCCTCCTGTTGGTCAAGTTGTCTGAAATGTTTTTGCGCACTTTGTCCACTGTTGATTTTTTCTTCCCCTGGTGCAAAAATGTCGCATTGAAACTTACTAGTCTATTTCTCAATGGTTGCTAAACAGGGAGGAGAGATCAATTGTTTCAGTAACCACTCCTTATGTCCTTCATATTCTCTCCAAAGATCTTCTTGGTAGTTTTCATACATATGCTGATCTCTTTCATAATGTTGTTGATTTCTTTCCTGTTGAACCAAAGTTTCTTGATGCTCATCATCTTCAGAAACACTTTCAACACATTCATAAAACAAAGGAGGACTGTCGTAAATTTCCCTGTGTGATGAGAAATAAATCTTCTCTTCTTGTTCTTCTAGATATTCATCATAAACAGGTTCAACAGATAACTCAGGAGTGTCATCAGTCAAACAAATGCTAGGAATATCAACTGTGAAGCTATCTATCTCAGATCCACACTCCTCCAAATCATAGTCTAAAGCATATTCTAACAACAAACATTCTTCAAGGTTATTAAACATGACAACCCTATCTTCTTCATGAAACAAAACAGTGTCTACAAGATGATCCTCTAGCTGAAAATCATCATCATAAATTGGTTTACTAACTTCCTCTAAAGTTCCATGGCTGACATGATTTAAACTTAGATTTTCATTTTCAGTAATAGAAGAAGTTTCATTCACATGTTCAAGATTATGTGAATGTTGCAGATCTGTGTAAGAAAGGGTTGCAACATGACTATTCAAGAGTAGATCTATCTCTTCTTCTGTTAAAGGAGGAGGTGGTCTATGCAATTTCTGGATCAAGAAACTATTGTTTTCTTTCTCTTCTGCATGTTGACCATGATGTTGAATATATTCTTCTTGAATTTGATCACAAGAGGTATCATATCCTACTTTTTTATCAACCAACTCTTATTCATACTGATAATCTTCATCAACTTAATAAATTTCTGATATTCCTTCCTCCTCTTCAAGAAGATGTGTTTGATCTATTTTTCTTATGAATTTTATATTACAACAATCTTCAAAAAGTATTTCAGCTGAATAGATTCTTTTACAATGTTGATGAAAAAGTATGTGAAAATTTTTCAATGAAGGAATACTGGAATGAGGTAAAGATTTATACCAAAGTCTAGCATCCCTTTCCAATGAAAACATAAACAGTTTCATGAGGACATATTCATGATGTATATTTAATTCATCCATGAGATTCTGGAATTCAAACAAGTGTTGGGCAGGATTGTCATCCGCATATTCTCTAAATTTAGGAAGGACATCTTCCCAAGCTTTAATGTCTGGAACAGTGTTTGGAAAACCATAAACATTTGTAAAGTCCATAGCAGAAAACCTTGCAACAATTTGAGCGGTGAACGAATCCGACATTTTGAGACCAGTGGAGTCGCCAGTGAATCATGTAGAGTCTTTGAACCAAGGAGTCACCAGGTGAATGACCACAACCAATTGAATGCCTATCCCTTGTTCACCATCAAGAAATAGATCCAAATTTTTGTCATATCCCAGGGAATATAACTTCGTTCCTCTATCCTCGGAAACAATACCAGAAAATGTTGTCACAAGAGTTGGTTCTAGGATGTAATAGAGCCAAGCCTTAACACGTTTTAAATGAAAAAATAAGTTATCATTTAGAACTTGATTTGGGTTGCATGCAAGTAAATTTCGAGATAACCATGAACCACTTTTGATTAAAAGTTTCCCATTCCAACCCAAGAGGGATCTCTCAAATATAATTCACGATAGGATGTTCAATAAGATTAATAGTGGGTAGATATGTGGGTAACAAAAGGTTTTGAGGTTCTTAGGGTTGATGGGTTGGACCGGAAAGAATTCCATTGGGCATGGAGTCAAATGATCAAGCAAGTAATAAGAGTGTTTCGGTAATGGAAATTCATGGAGTAGAGGCGATATAGAAGTTGATTACAAAGGAAAGGATTTATAAAAGTATGGTGGAAAAATAAAGAGAAAACATATCGAAATGCAAGGAGAACTTAGCAATGAGTGAATTCCAAGCATAAATCAGTGGAAAGAGATAGTTGGGATAGACCATCTAGCAAAGGATGAATTATGAACCTTCATATCTCTACAAGAAATAACCTATAACCTGTCCTGCAATAGAGCATCTAACAAATGGATGAATTCCATTGCAAACACATGTTACAAATCAGGAAGAAAAATTGAATGGAATAGTATGAAAAATGAGCAATAGACAAACCTTGTAACCAACATCACAAGAATCTCTGTTGTAGATTGAAAATGACTATGCACTCTTATATTAAACATGAAAGAAAAAGATTACATTCCCAGGAGTACTACTCTCCCCACCACCTTTGTTTTAAAAATATGTCGCATATATGTATTGAGGTCGAAATCCTCTCTAATCTAAAAGATAACAACAGTTACAACCAATTCTTGAAACTTTCTGCCATAGAAAATGGGCCGAACTGTTGAAAACTAGGGTTGCGGTTATGGATCCATATCTCTCAAATCGCACCAGATGTGTATAAACTGAAAGAGGCTTTTTTGAATCTTTTTATTATGAGAAAAACCGTCTCTCAGTTCCCTAAAACCCCTTTTCATTTTCCCCAAATATGCATTTAACAAACATGTGTCAAAATAGGAAAATATGAAATCCAAAAATTAGGGCTCGGAGATGGATTCGATTCTCCCAATATGTGACACCTATAGGAAACCTGAAAGATTCTAATTATCTCTTATGTGTTAGGCACAAAATCCTCCAACCGTTTTTCAAAATGATACTCCATCCACTCAGAATCCTCATTTGAAAATGATGACTCAACACAGTAAAAAATGCCACAATTTCTGAAAACAAACCTCATATTGCGAAGGAATTTTGACTACATTACCAAGATCAAAATGAAATTCTGAAGACACCAATGGAAATATTAGAATTTTTATATGTCAATCGACTATTCGAAAGTGAAAAACGACCTCTCCACTACTAAGAATATTGTGTTTTTCTAAAGCAGTTTTGCATATGACTCGAGTCCCAATTTCAGGATTTTGGGATTTGAGGAAACAAAGCAGTGGTTATTAAAATATTCACGTTGACAAAATCCCCGATGGCCAAATCCCTGAAATAGATTTTGGCTTTTACATTACACTCTTTCAGGCCTTTGGGTTTTGGGTATCATGTCCTCAAGAGTTATGACATGCAAGGAATCCTGAATCGCGAAATCATGATGGGATTAATTAGACGATAATCATTTGTTTTAATCTCTTAATGAATCACGATTAGAAATTAATCTTTAACCTTTCGTGGATTTAAGTGTCGGGACTTCAATAATACTTTACGCGAGAAATCGTGAATCGTGAAATTGCGATGAGATTTATTAACATTAATATTTCTTTATCTTTATTTGACCCGACTTATCCTTTAATACTTTAGTGAATTCAGGGATCGGGGTTGTAGTTATTAAAGTATCTACATCGGCCAAATCCCTGACGGCTAAAAACCCAGACTCGTGAGATTTTTCTCCATGTGGATTAATGCTCGGTGTATGCAGTCGTTCCACTGTCAATGCTTCCATTCATTCCCTTGTGACTCAAGGTTCGAACATATGGTACATTTCTTTGATTCTCGCATGAACCCTGTCTTTGGATTTTTCGTGAGTTGGCTTGTGACTGTTATACTGTTGTGACATTTGGGGATGATTTTGGAATTATTTGACTGAAGATGACAAGTAGATAACATTCAGTGATGTGTGTGACAGAGAGATGGTCGTTTTCTCATATCTACACTTTCAATAGTTAAACACTATAAAAATTTTCTCTCCTAAGTTACTGAAAGCCAAAATTTCAATATTGTTACAACACCTCCTACAGGAGGAATCCAAAGACAAAGGACAAAATAGAACACACGGGGAGATAGGACACCTAGGAGTTAAATTCAATGAGGGACAATCACAGCTATCAACCAAGATGACGAGGAGGGAAAAAGGTAGGAAATCAAACAACGTATCACTACAAGAGCTAGGAGCGCTACTGATAAAATCGGGTAAGATCAAGAAACTCTTTCCCGACTCCCCTTGACATGTTTAAATGAAGGTTATAACTTGGAATATAAGAGGCCTAAACAACCCAAGAAAACAAAGAATCCTTAGGAATAAACTAAAGCAGGAACAACGGGATCTCTGTTTCATTCAAGAGATGAAATGTAATACAGACAAAATGGAGGCAATCAGTAAACAACAATGGCATAAGTACAAGATGGTAGCCATCGAATTCCACCAAAGTTCAGCCAACATTCTCATTTTGTGGAACCCATAAATTCTAAATTTAATAGCAGCTAAAGAAACCAGGTCCACCCTAATGGTACACATGAAAATCATAGGAAACACTGAGCACATTCTTTGCACAAATTAGTATGGGCCCCATGGGCCAAAGGAAAAGAGAGGAATGATCCAAGACCTAGAAGATATAAAATCCTGATCCACCAACCTCCATTGGATCCTGGCAGGGGACTTCAACATTATCACCTCACTTGCGGAGAAGAAAGGTGGTACGAGAAGATTGGATCAGGATGCGGAGGACTTTTCAAATTTTATAGACAGAGTGGAGATGGTAGATCTCAAAACTAAGAAAGGTCAGTTCACCTGGAACAATAAATGGATGAACCAATTCCAGGTAGCTACAAGACTCGACAGATTCCTTATATCGGAGTCAATCATTATGCAGGGGCTAACCTTAGATTGCTACATCCTTCCTTGGGGTGGCTTAGATCACTGGCCAGTGCAACTGGAAGTAGGCTTCCATACAGCACCAAAGAACAGACCCTTCTGATTCAAGAAATTATGGATTGATCACCCGACTTTCAAGGAAAGAATCAAATAGTGGTGGTGGGAGGAGAAACTGGAGCAAGGGACAAGGATGTTCAAACTTCACAAGAAACTCAAATACATCAAAAATAAGCTCAAAGAGTGGAATAGGGATACCTTCGGGAATATAAACACAAAGGAAAAATATATAGAAGAAAAAATGAAAAAACTCCAAGAAACTTGCATACTGGAAAGCTATACGGAGGACCGGAGAAAGGAAGAGCTCCAAATGACCCAAGATTGGGAGGCATGATGTCAGCAGGAAGAAACACTTTGGCATCAAAATTCCTGCATCTGATGGCTAAAGGAAGGAGAGCGGAACACCAAGTTCTTCCATAGAAGAACAATGGCCATAATAACCCACAACAAAATCCTGAAGATCAAGGACTGGGATGGAATCAAGCATGAGTCACATTAGGATATTGAAAGCACTATGGTTAGACACTTCAACGGGATAGCCCAAGAACCTCACCAAGATAGATGGGAGGCCATTCAAAGGATAACCTATCATATTCCACGCTTGGTCACCGAGGAACAAAACATCTTCCTGAACAAATCTATCGCCATGGAAGAAGTTGATCGAGCTCTCCAGGAAATGCCCTGTGGGAAAGCACCAGGCCCAGATGGCTTCACAGTGGAGTTCTTCAAATCCTATTGGGAAATCATCAAACATGACATTTATAAGGTAGTACAAGACTCTAGAAGGTCTAGCTCCATACTTAAATCACTAAACGCAACCATGATTACCCTAATCCCCAGAGAAAATGAAGCCAAAACACCTGACCGGTTCAGACCTATAGCACTATGAAATGTGATCTACAATATCATCTCCAAAGTAATAGAAAATAGATTGAAACCCCTCCTATCTTCACTGATATCGAAAGAACAGGCAAGCTTTGTAGAAGGAAGACAAATAATGGACAACATCATCCAGGCCCATGATATCATTCACACCTTAAAACTTCATAAGAGGGGGGGAATGATAATACAACTGGACCTAGAAAAAGCCTATGAAAAAACAGTTGGCACTATATGATCAAGACTTTGGAAGCTTTGGTTTTACCTAGCACTGGATCTGCTGGATTGTTAGTCTAGTATCCACAACAAGCTACTCTCTACTAATCAATGGAGCCTCGGCCAAATATTTCTAGCCCACGAGAGGGATCAGACAAGGAGACCCATTGTCCCGCTTCCTGTTCATTCTGATGATGGAAGGACTCAGACGGAGCATAAAGAGCACAACAACAACGGGGGAAATAACAGGGCTCAAACCTTATGAAAACTGCCCCACTTCAACTCACCAACAGTTTGTAGATGATACATTACTCCATGGCATACCCACGGTCAAGGAAGCCAAAGCCTACAAATGAATCTTAGAATATTTTGGGGAAGCCTCGGGAGAAGAGATTAACCACTCCAAGTCGATGATCTTTTTCTTTAATACCAATCCAGCTATCCAAAGGAATTTGACCAACATTCTAGGAATTGAACAGAAAACACTCCCAACCAAGTATTTGGGGATTCCTTTGACTGACAAAGTATATAAGATGTCAACTTGGGAAGGAGTAATAAACATGTTACATGAGCGAGTAAAAAACTAGACATATAGGTCCCTCAACCTAGCAGGCAGACTGATCCTAATCAAGTTTGTTTTACAAGCAAACCCAACCTTCATGATGTCAGTATTCCCCACCCCACAAGGGATCCTACATAAAATAAGATCCATCTAGAGGGACTCCCTGTGGCAAGGTGCGGAAACAAAGAAAAAATGGGCCCTGGTGGCCTGGGAGAAAGTCTATAGGCCAAAAAGAAAAGGAGGCTTGGGGCTTCAAGATCCACAAACAACCAACAATGCTTATGTGGAGAAACTCTGGTAGCGCTGGGTCAAAGAAACAACAACACCCTGGGTAAACCTATGGAAGGCAAAGCATGCCCCATACATATGTGACCAAGACAAAATCTGCTTCGGAGGAACCAGGGAAGGATCAACCATCTGGAACCTAGCCTGGTGCAACAAAGCATGGATTCAGACACACAACTTTTGGGAAATCAGGAATGGAAGAATATCTATATTATGGGAGGATGCATGGAAACAGTAACAAAGGATAGAAAACTCAGACAGAGGTATACTCCAACAAGACCTCATCACGCAAGGTAAAATCAACGTCTATCAATACTGGAAACAGGAAATGGACCGCAACAAATGGAGAATATGGGACAAGATTAATCCTCAGAACAATGATATACCTACAACAATAATAAAAAAGGTGGACGAGGAACTGGGAAGACAAAAAATAAAAATCATGGAAGGAGAGGACCAGTTGAGATGGGGACAAAAGGATGGAGGGGAATTCAACCTGAAAGAAGTCAGACACTATATGGTGGACCCAGGATTTTTTTTAGTTTTTGTTTTCCTTAGTCATTCAGCATGGTTTGTCCTTCATAAAGTCCAGTAGTCAAGTATTGGTCATGTCAGATGATGTTGATATATGACTAAGTGGTCATCAAGGTCATTGACCTAAGTTTTATGGCTAAGAGTCAAGTAATTTATATCCTAAAAGTCAGTCAGGGATTATAAAGAGTCAGTTTTGGTCTGTAATGATACATGATTTTCTTTCAAGTCATGATTTGACCTTTGTTTTATCATTACTCTTCATGATGATGAGTCTGTATCACACCTGGTCACTTTTTTACGTAAAGCACTACCAACTCAGCAACCGTTGTCAGCGCAACTCATCATTTTTATACATGACGTGCTACCAACTCGAGGGGAAAAGCTATGTTTTGAAATTTCAAAAATTTTGAAGTAAAAATGCATATTAAGAAGGATTTTTATGTTTCTTAGGTCATCATCAAAGTATTGAAACCCTCTTCTAAATATGAAGCTAGCCATCTAAGGAAAATTACTAACATTTGCAAGAAACAAAAAAATTTGTTTTCCCTTAGAGTTTTCTTCTAATTTTCTCTATGCATAAGTGTTTACAATAGGTACTCATACATACAATGGCTCCAATTAAAGACCACATCCCCAGGAAGAGGTCAGTCTCTGTGGTTAGACTCGAGCCCACTGATACCACTCTGATCAAACAAAACCCTAACCATGTAGACTCCTTCAAGTGCACGGGATGTTGGAAGTTTTGTCATAATCTCAAAGGATATCAGCTAGAGGTTTCAAGACACTTTGTGCAGAATTACATTGATGGTAAGACATAGGTTGGACCCTTGGAAATCCATTTGACAGTGTATTTGATTGCATAAGTGGTTGAGATTCCTAGGACAGGGGAACTATGGTTTAACTCAAGGATATTATAAAAGTATTACTAGTGTCAAGACATGCTCAAGAATGAGCATGGGGAGCGGATTTGGTGAAGGGTGTGACAAGGAAGTGGCTTCTAGAGGAGTATGGTAAGTTGTTGTTCATCATTCAAATAGTTTTTACTTGTGAAGGGAGATACAATTGGGTTTTGCAATATCATTTCAACATACTTCTCCATTTCACTGGTAAGAAGGAAATAGACTTACCTTATTTCCTTTTCATGAGTTTGAAAGAATGATTTCATTTGCACAACGAAAGCCTGATAAAATCCAAAAGTCCATTTTTTATAATGCATTAATAAAACTTATAGTCATTGAACAGTTGAAGAGGGAAGGGAAGGATTGGCCCACTTTCCTGTTTGTATCTAATTACCAAATTGACCTGCCTCTTTCTCCTTCAAAACTATAAACTCCTAGGAAGAATAATGCAACACCTTCCTCTGTTCCCTCTTCTCCTTCATCTGAAATACCACAATCCTCTGCTCCTATTGCTTCCATTGCTCCCTCTACTCCCCCATTTGAAGTAGCACAAGCCTCTTCTCCCTCTTCTCCCTCTACTCCATCATATGAAACAACAAAGTCCCCTCAAGATCACATTTCTCAAGAAATTTTACCTCTACAAGTATATAAAAGAGATAAGAGAAACGGAAAGGCTAAAGAGGTGGTTATTGAAGAACAACTAGAGCCTCCTGTAGAGCTTCCTCCACTGGAAATTGAAGATAATCCCCAGACTATCCAAGCCAAAACTGGTACACCATCCCTCAGAAAGTCTTCTAGGAGAAAAATTGTATTAGCAGAGGAATATTATCAAAGCACTAAGGTTATAAAGCCTAGGACCAGGTTATCAAGATTGAAATTTTCTCCTCTTGAAAAGGAAGCACTTGAGGCCATAGTCCAATTGAGTGAATCTCCACTAGAGTAATATCCAGATCCAGATCAAGGACCTAAAACCAATTGGGCTCAATTACTCAAGGATGCAGTAAGACAACTCAAATAAGTCTAGGAGAAGAACTAGAAACTACATCAAGATAAAGTCACACTTAGTAGACAACTTTCAAGTCAAATAGATGAACTAGCAGGGGAGTGTAACAAGCTTAGGAGGAACATAAAAAAAAATATGACTTAGAGGAAACAATTGGTCAATGTGTACAAACAGAACCTCTTCTTTAGAGAAGACAATAGAAAGTTGGCTAAAGATATATATTTGGCCAAGAATATGCTTAGAAAGAAGAATTTAGCAATCTTCTTAAAAGAAACTACTTCTCCTAGTTCTTCCAAGCAAGGTGATTAATATGCATAGGTTGTTTCAAGGTTTTGTGATTAATGGCTACTAACCTATAATGAACATATTATATTTAAGATGTTTTTAAGTCTTATGAAGGTGTATGGAAATAACTTTAAGGAAGTTGGTATAAATACATGATTATTGAGATGAAGCCTAAGTAATCTCAATAAGGTCAATAAATTGTAGTGGTATGTGTTCTTATGAGACAAACTCTCAACTTTCAAAAAAAAAAATTCAATCAATTTTGAAGTTTTTTGGCAAGGCAGGCACCTACAAGAGTTTGTAGTGCAAACTGTGTTTTTCCTATGTAGTGTGCTACCAACTTGTCAATATTCAACGAAGGAGAAAGAAAAGTCAATATTGACTTCTATTCAATTTTGTAAGGGGTGATTCATAAATATGACATTAATGATGGATAAATGAAGATCTCTCCATCCTCAAGGAGGTCTATGTGGGAATCGAAGACTCAGTTTTAGATAGATATTCTTATCCCTTAAAAATAGGATCACATCCTACCTTTTTGTAATCGGTTTAGATTTGATCTGAAAAGTGGAATTTAGATCCATCTTTTGAGGATCCTAGTCGAAGTTTGTAAATGCTATTTAAGCCCATTGAGGCATCATTGTAAAGGGTTCAAAATTGGAGACTTTGAGAGACTCTTTTTGTACAAGACTATTGATATATATATATACTGGAATCATAAGTTTATTTCACTATTATTTCTCGGACCTATGTTCATTTTGTCAAATTATGAGCTTGATTTCTTATGCGGATTAATTCTTTTATTTTCTTCAATACCTTGATTCCATCTTAATACACTTCAACAATTTCAAGTTATAATCCAATAGCAATAATTATGTAGATAAGTAAACATGCATATCGACAACACATATACCCTAGGGAAACCCTGTACAAGGAGAAAAACCCCAACAAACAATATTCCTTTATTTCATTAATAATGTAAGATCTCTTACAAATATCCACCATGAATGTACTTCTCTCAAAGATCTTGCCAAGATGACTCTGACCTGACAAAGACTTACAAGACCTTGTTGAAATACACCTTTGATATGATGCCTCTTTATCACTGATGTGCTCCTTATTACTTCACCCTCAACCTGCATATGAAAACTCTATTTCAAGATTGTTTTGTAAAACTGTCTTAAGGAGAGGGTTTGACCTCTTCTTATATAGTCTGAAGAGGGGAAGAGGAGAAGCTCAAAATAGTAACCTGATTGCATGCATTAGTCATAACTCAACTTCATACTTTAGTTCGAACTTAGAACAAGTCTTGAGATTGCTTACAACTCAACATTACACTTTAGTTCGAACTTTAGAACTAGAATTGAGATTGGTTACAACTCAGCATTACACTTTAGTTCGAACTTAGAACTAGACTTGATATTGGTTACAACTCAACATTACACTTTAGTTCGAACTTAGAACTAGACTTGAGACTGACATGCTTTAGTTCGAACTTAGAACTAGACTTAAGAATTTAGTTGCAACTCACATTACACTTTAGTTCTAAGATAGAACTAGACTCAAGACTTTAGTTGCAACTCAACATTACACTTTAGTTCTAGACTCAAGACTTTAGTTTCAACTCAACATTACTAAAATAGAACTAGACTCAAGACTTTAGTTACAACTCAACATTACACTTTAGTTCAAACTTTAGAACTAGAATTGATATTGGTTACAACTCATCATTACACTTTAGTTCAAACTTAGAACTAGACTTGAGACTGACATGCTTTAGTTCGAACTTAGAACTAGACTTAAGACTTTAGTTACAACTCAACATTACACTTTAGTTCTAAGATATAACTAGACTCAAGACTTTAGTTGCAAATCAACATTACACTTTAGTTCTAGACTCAAGACTTTAGTTGCAACTCAACATTACACTTTAGTTCTAACATAGAACTGGACTGAATACTTTAGTTACAACTCTTGACAAGGCAATTCAAAATTCTCTTCAGGGTGGATAATGTTTACACATGCCAACGCACTAGATCAATACAATTACATCATTTGCAATATTAGGAATATCGTTGTTTCTAGCTCATAGGAATTTTACATTCAACCTAACTTTTTCTAGATACCTTGACCTTTTCTCATGGCTCTCAAGGTTAGACTAGGTTCACAGAGGTTATATTTTCCCCCTGACTTTTGCAGTAGTTTGTCTATGCTCACAGAGGTTGTAAGTTCCCCCTGACTTTTGCACTAGACTATCTATGCTCACAGAGGTTGTACGTTCCCCTTGACTTTTTCATTAGACTCACATAGCATCTTGTTCGTCCTAAATTTTGGTTTGACTCATAGATTTTGTCCGTTCTCCCTAGATTTTTTCAATACCTCACTAGACTGGTTGATTCTCCAAATCTCCCTGGCTAGCCTTAGGGTAGCCCATATAGCCTCCCATTGGAGAATGATTGTCGATGCTGCCAAATTTAACACATTTGTATTTTCTTATGATTATATTGAATTCCATATTCATTTGTTTTGTTTACACAATGATTGATTAATGTCTTTTAATCATTTCATTGGTAGACATAAATATAAGTAGTCTTCTTTATTATAGTCACCCTTTCATCTATATTTTAAATATACATGATCTTGCTAGTATAGTGAATGTTCTTCATCCATATGAGTTTTAAAAACCTCTGAGAAATACCTTTTGAGAGCCTTATCTTGTCTGGATATGTTTAAGTGTCTTGAGTGAGGGAATTATTTAATGAGTTGTTCATTTTTTGATCCATTTTTATACATTTTATTGAACATTTGATTAAGTTACCAAGATTACTCAACCTACAACTTTGAGTGAATCTTGGAGTGATAACAAGAGTGAGGTCAAAACAATCTGCTGCATCTTTCCCTTCAAGGGAGTTGACAAAACAACATTAGAAAATGCTACTAGGTGTTCATTTGTAGTAACGATATTATTTGCCAAAAACCTAGGTAAATGCTCCTTGAATTTTGGTAATGGGTGAGTGGCTAGTGC
This sequence comes from Picea glauca, assembly GCA_000966675.3. Lineage (NCBI taxonomy): Eukaryota > Viridiplantae > Streptophyta > Pinopsida > Pinales > Pinaceae > Picea > Picea glauca. The sequence goes on from JZKD02S1916562.1 coordinate 183,032, forward strand.
GATGTTAAAGGGAGAAGATATGTGCCATGGGGTGGTCATGTCATCTTCCTCAAATTGGAAAAGCCGATATTTTTTTATAAATTTACCAGGAATGGTAGTGGATTGAATGTGGACTTGATGACTGTATATACTATCAATTACCAATGAAGAAGAAGGTTTCTAGGAGGAATCACCTCCGATGCCACTACTAGTAACTGAATATGTCATATTGAGGGTGATAGGTATAGGTGATAATGGTGAACTAGCAGAGTTAGATAAAGTGTTCCTTATAGAAATTTCTTAGGATGATAAGACTACTTTTCTCCTTCGTATTTCAAAAATAGGGGTAGCTTCAGTGAACAACCCTCTTCTCCTTAGAGAGATGCTAGGACTAGAGGACATGAAATGAAATACCAAAGAAGTAGAAAAAGGGAATTTACTGTTGATTTTTAGACTACCTTTATATGGCTTCCCAACGTTCACGAATATTTATATCCCTTTCAATTAATTCCAAAGAGAACTCAAGTTCAGCATGAGTACTAGCAGTTTCTAAAATAGTATTGAATAAGGTAAAGGAAATGCTAGTTTGGTCATTAGACTGTTTCCAATATGGGGATGTCTTGTAATAGGTACCGTCATGGGAAAATCAATCAAGGAGTATTTTGACAAAAAACAAAAATGAAATATAATCATAAATACAATCAACCAGAGAGATATGGAAGATCTCCCCAGTATGGTTTCCAAATAAATGTGGAGGGAAAGGTATGTAAAACCTTACTCAAGCATTTTCAGATCTTGCTAGGCTAAGGAAAGATAGTTGAGAATGTCACCCAGTTTTTATAGCCTTAAACAATCACTTAATCCACAGGGGATCAAGGCTATTTTTATATATTATATGTGACTATGCAAAATACATAAAATTAAAAAAAAATTACATGAATGTATACATAAATTATATGAGTGTGTGTGTGGAGCTAAAAGAAAAAAAGTGAACCAGATCATTAAAATTCATATGTGAGACTAAAATAATAATTTGATTTTTTTATTGATTTCATTTTGAGATACAAGAATGGATTCTCTTTACAAACCCCTATGAGGGTAGGGACCAAATTCATATTTAAAATCCTCTGATGGGCACCATACAAAAATAATCTGACAACAAAAGAAAACTGAAGCTAAAGATCTGGATCAGCTTGCCACAAAATGTTGTTACTTGACTCTACAAGATATTCTTTATTAGTCATGAAATTCAATTCATAAACAAAAAAGAACACACAGACTGCCAAAGATAAATCATAGACATTTAAAACAAGATGTTGAAATATGTGATTAGTTTTTGAATCCTTCTTCTTTCAATAAGAACATGTTGTCATCAAGAGAGTTAGTCCTTCTAATAAAATCAGAATGAATGAAAATTGAAAGTATCTAACTAGTATAGAGAAAACCTTATGGTTGTAGTTCTCCTTCTATTCTCTCCCATTTGTCTCTTCCTTTCATTGAGATTTTATTCCTTCTCAATAAGTTATGGTAGTTCAACTACCTTTTTGGTTAAGCTTAACTAGCTTAACTAATTAGTTGAGACAATATAATAATAGTATATTTAAGTAAGGGTCTAGTTAAATAATAACTAAATAGGTGGGACCCCTTGTGACTCTAATTCATTTCTTTCAATAATCATCAAATATGAAATATAAAACCTCAATCATTTGATTCAAACATTCTCCTTGTAACTCTTATCCTCATATTTTTGACCAAATATTTAAATATCAACAAAATATAACATGACAATATCCAAAAAAATAGCATTATATCCATGTTATCCAAAATACTACCTAAATATATGCTTGTTGTCCAAAATATTGTCAAAGTAAAAAGATTTTCTTCAACATAAAAAATAGCATTAATCATCATAAAAAACTATATTTATTGTGAGAGACATTTGGTCTCTTTTCACTAATGTCCCCTTTTGATCTTTTTGTGGTAGCCTTTGGATAATTGGAACCTTGAGGCTAAACTACATTGATAACATGAGAACAATCATCTTTAATATGAAGGCGGGAGGAAACATATTTAGAGGACTCTTTCGATGACTTGGAGGTAGTGGCCACTCCTTTTCCGTTATCTTGTTTAGGATTAGGGATATCATTTTTTATCGTCTTACTGGCATGAGAAGACTGCACGGATGAGACAACATTATTATCTTGGAAATTAGGAATTTTTGGTGGTGGAGGAGGTAATGGAAAAGAAGCATTAGGCCGACCGTGGTGATGAGAAACAAGCTACTAGAGAATCCCTTTCCAACCCTCATTGGTAGGGGTTTCTGGCTGCATAGACACATGAGGGGGGACACATATACCAAAAACAATTTGATGTGGTTAGAAGGTAGGTCTCTCAGTTCGAGGTTGGAGGATTCCATTGCCAACTAGGTTGGAGAACCCATCTTGAAAAATATGATTCAATTCATGTGGATTGGCATCGAAATGTATTGAAAATTGTGGCCTTATATGGCCCCTCTTCCAATTTCCTCTACCATTACTGCCTCTACTAAATAAGCTCATCCTAAAGCAATATTCCAACATGTCATGAAAAACTTTTAACAATCCATGCATAAAAATCTACCTAAATAAAATCAAAAGGTTGGATCTATTATTCACCACAAAAACACATGCAATCCATCCATTAACACCTTAAAAATTCATCAATCAATTTCTATTTGAACAAGGATTGGTAGGGCTATTTGGAAGATGAGTGTTTTACAATGTGTGAAAAATGGTAGCATGGATGGGACAATATAAATAAATAATGTTCAAGAAAATGTAGAATTAATAGAGATTTTATCTATATCCAACCTTCAAACACGAGTCAACCAACGTTTATGTTAATCCCCTTTCTTTCCATAAATAATTTTAAATTCATAATAATAGAACATGGAGTGTTTTAATATATTTGGGGGGATGAGGGGAATATAGTGAGCGAAAAATGGTATAATGAAAGGGAAAAGAAATTACTTTTATATTATATGCAATGATACCCAAAAATTTTCGATGCCATCAATAAAACAATTGCCAAAACTTATCTTTTTTTAGTAAGTCAAATCCAACACATTGTTGTTTCAAAACACCAGGAAATATCCAAGAGTGTCCATTGTACACTCTTTATTTTTATTCACATAGTTATTTTAATAATAAACTGTCCATAAAATCATTTCAACAACTAAAAATAGAACACATCAAGAACGTGATGGAATACAACATAAGCCAACCACTCTTCAACATACAAGGATGGTATTACCACTTTCAATATTTGTTGTGTAATAGACTAGGTTCGAAACCCATGTTCAACTGGTGCTCCTTTAATTTTATCATTATTCAGTGTTCAAAATCAACCAAAAACCCATGTGGATAATCAACTAACTAAACAAGGTTTAATGCAAATAACAAACCTTCCTATTGTCAGGTTAATTGCATACAGCATTCATCAAGACATGAGTTAGAAACTCGTAATTTCCATACATTAATAGAATAACTGAGGTTTGGGAGAATGCAAAGGTGAAATATTCACAAAGGGTTTGTATCAAAAAACAAAAATATTTGACCATCTCTTAACACACACTTTCCAGATACCTCTTCCATAGAGTTCTCATGGTGGTTGTAAGGAAAATATATTCATATATATACAACAATTGACAGATAGTTTGAAGGAGTTACAAATCTTCCAATACTATTTAATGGCATCAAGAAAAAAACCATTATTTTATCTCATAGAGAAACCCTCGCATTTTAATGACCAGAGATGAGTGAACCTCAAACAATTGTTTCCATAAAACTTGTGAACAATTATAGCATAGCACAATGTTCATTCTAGACATAAAGCAATTATATAATCCGAACAAAAAGGAGTTCAGACACCATGATCAACTTAAAACACTTGAATACTAATAGAGAAAACCTCCACTTTAAATTCCATTACACATTTAATACCCACATGTATTAAAATTCGGAAAAACATGGCTTGTAAGAAAATGCAAAAGCCAACCTCGTGACTTTATTCTGAGCGGAGTTATATTTCATTAATGGAGGGTTGAGAGCTATCATAAATGGATGTAGAATGTCGAAGAAAACCACAAACATGATTATTTCCTCCAAGGCCGATCAAAATAGAAGAAACACCAACCAAGAAATCAACCAAATGTGAACCCTGCAAGGGTGGCCACCTCGAGGTAGGGTTAGAGCGATGTAATGTATCTCAATTTCATCATAATTTTTTTTTTCTTCTAAGGGACATTAATCTTCAATTCCTTAAAACAGACTTATAATAAAAAGAGAGTAGCCTTTTATCTCCATTGTTAAACTCTGATAGGTTTTCTTAAGTTATGAATGTCAATGATGACATTACAACCCAGCCTTACTCCCATTGAACATAGTTTTCCTAAGAAGGCAGACCCCATAATCTAACATTTTTCTTTCAATTTTTAAGTCATGCTAGCATTCATATGTAGATATATGTCTATACTTGGTATTAACTTGGAATTAAATTAGTCTTAGGACTTAGGGTCCTAACCTCTCCTCTAATTACACACCTCCTTACTTGTGCGCAACGTTAAACTCCAATACTATACGAATAAAACTTATATATAACATATTAGGGGTCGGGGTTATATACCTTGGTGAAAATGTTGGTTTAACATAAGGTGTTTGGCCCTTCTATATAACCAAAGTCATCGAAAGGCATTCCAGTTATAATTTTGGTTGGGTAAAGGCCTTTCAGTCAACACATGGAATAACAACATTCTGGTTAGGAAAAACACTATGCTAACAATTCGTTAACTCTACCAAATCTGAGTGACGTCTAACTAAACAAGGTGCTAATTGGACTAGTAGTGATTAGAGATTAATGGTTCCCAACTCATAGAATTACGAGGAATCCACCCTTTACTTCATAACCCATTAAAAGTGAAAGGAGGGTTTATTTCAATCGAGAGTTAAACCTCTGACCCAGACATTAATGGAGTTAGGTCAAAATGAGGGCCATCCCTGTACCTCCATCCAAGACAAATGCACCAACTCAATTCCATCACATGGCCCATGCCTCCTGTTGTACCATCAAAATTAAATCTGTGTGGTGTGCATGCTTTAGGGTTGCAGTAGTTACTCTTTTGTCATTCTTGTGAAGTTATTCCGCATTTGGCTCTGTGTTTTCTCTTTGTTTTCTTGGTGTGGAGATAATGGAAGTTTGGAGCACCTCCCTAGACTATTCCAACTACTGGTAAGGAACTTCCCTATCATTATATGTTATACTCGGTCGTTCTACAAGTCATCGACATTTTTTTCTTTGTGTTTATTTTCCAACGAGTTCGCATAGGTATCATTTTTGCATGTTGTTTTCTCTTAGGGTTAGTCGTCTCCTACATTCCTTTATTTCTTTCTATTCCATTACTTGGTGTTGAGTCTTTTCAATACTTCATCATGACTATAGCCCAGAAGTCAATCGATAGGTTAGGCATTCACACTGTGACTGCATACTATAATTATTCAAGTTATGGAAATTCCATTTGGCAAGTTTTGAATAACGTTTTTCTATTCTGGTTGGGTACCTTGTATTGAGTTTTTACTCGGGCCCTCTACTCCCCAACTACCTGATGAACTCTTATGACTGTAAATTTCCCTATTAGATTTTTTTCCAAAAATTTCATTCGGCATAGCCATAAATAAATAGGCGTCTGGAATCCCTATGAATCAAACCAATTTTGTTATAGGAATATGCTATGTATCCTTTGTTGTATATTTAAAATTTGGGTCATCCTTTTCATGCCAATTTTTTTAAAGTCTATGCGTATAACAAAGGTCATACGAGTCTGGTAACTCAGCATGGATGTTGGCTCTATGTTTCCTTTTCTTTAAATAAACTTCTCTCAGTCGATGTTAGATAGATTTTGATGGTGGTATTTGACCTGTGGCTCTCAAATTCAATGTTACAATTATAATAAATATTCATTCCATTCTCGTTATGCGAATCATGTACTTCATCTTTCACTATAAATTTCATTGTATAATCTTTCCTGCAATATTTCGATTTATTTAATCTGGTTCTCAAAACTAATTATGGGACCCTGTGATTGCGAGGGTACCCATCAGGGAGTCTTGGGATCCTCCTCCCCCTTCGATCTAGGAAATTCCTCGGCCCATTGCAAGAGGGAAGGATATAAGATCCCTCAATTATAAAAGTTAAGTATGACTTTGCATAACCCTTTCTATTACTAACCATTTTATTATATTCATCTCATCGTTGTTGAACAATTATTAATGGTATTTTTTTGCAATATTGTGCATGGGTTTTGTCCATGCGAGAGTTGTGGACGCCGACCTCTGCCACACACATAAGAGGTATTCGGGTTCCATCTCACCCCTCTCAAGGAGTGTCCTAGGCAGCTAAGGTTTGATAATATCTCATTTAAAGAGTCATCCCTGTGGATGAAGATTTGTTTGTTTAATGCTAGCTGATTATTTACCTTTGTAACTTCCCTTTACGGCTGAGTAAGAGAGTCAAACATTAATATTTTATATTTTTTCGAATGATGTATATCGAGCGTTACTATATCATTAGTCGAAAACAAGATTGGGATGGAAATACGAATATAGTTCTTTGAATAATAGACCTATTCTTCAAACATTCTGGAATAAATAATATTGTGAATAATAAGTCTATTTGACCCCTTTTGGTTTATTTGTATCCTATCAGGAAAATTTGATTGAACCTGTATTCATTCCTGTGGCTTTACTTTCAACCTTTATCACAATAGATATTAGGCATATAAAATAGAAAGGTTTTGGATGCATTAATTCTTTTGTTTACTATTGTAACATTTTATTCTGGAATTGTAAAATGACAGTTTGAACTGTCTGTTTCCCTTCCGACCTGTACTTAAGGTTTCCTGAACCATTTATATCACTTCTGAGTATCGATATCATGACTATATGAACCTATTCATTTTTTTCCTTGTCATAGCCAATGTTGATTGGATCTATGCAATAGATATTTAAAAGGTCTGAAACTATTAGTGTAGTTAGATCTGTATGGGTAAGTTATAGATGTGAGTCTGTAAATATATCCAGAGTGCTTGATTTGTATATAAGGCAATTCTTTTGATACTTTATTTTTACAGTTGATTCTACATACTGTTATAAAAGTTTACATATTATATATATAATATGTGTGCATATATCTATAATTATACATTGCCATTTCTATATCAACTACTATATCGATTGGCAAATATAAATGCATATATGGATAACTATATCCATATAGATATATATACTTCGTGAGTTCCTATAATAGTAGAGTTTCATCTTGATTTGGGTTTTAATTTGTACAGGTTGAATTTTTAATACATAATTTGAATATCTTATAGGTGTATGACCTCATGACAAGTAGAAATTTATAGAATTTGTATTTTGTATCTTCTTAGTGAAATTATTACTTTATGCAGGATAAACCTGTCCTTGACATGACTAATACACAATGGCTTTATAAAACCATTTTTCATCAAGATTTAGATCTATTCCTACCATAGGTAATACACAATCACTTTATAAGTCTATTCATTAATATAATAGTTATGTTCCTACAATAGATCACACACAATAACTATATAGATGTATTATTTAACAAAATAGATTATTCCTACAACCGGTAACATATAGTAACCATATATATGCACTCTTCAATAGAATAGATTATTCCTAAAGAAGATAACATGCAATAATCCTAGAGATGCATTCTTCAGCAGAATAGATTATTTCTATAGCAGATAACATGCAATAATCCTATCGATGCATTCTTCAGTAGAATAGATTATTTCTACAACAGATAACATATTGTAACTTTATGATTCCATTTCTTTGCATATGAACAATAGGGTATATGTCCAAGAGTAGAATACATGTATACTACCAATCCTTTCAAAAATACAAATATAACAAGAAAGGAGTAGATGAACATATCTGGATAAGAACTGAAACAACAAAGGGAAAGACCAGGTTCCTCCCAACCTTAGAATAGGGAAACCAAATCCCTTGTCATGTTCACCCCCTAGATTGACCATGAATCCATGAGGGCTAACTCGGAAATCCTCCTCAGCAAATTCTTTCAGTTTTTAGCAATATTCTCCTTGCCTCACACTCAACAAGTAGTGTTTGTAACAACAAGAAATAGATTTCTTTTCCCCGACATACTAGGCAACATCCTGCCTCCTCGCATATGCCATATATCCAAAGTCATTTCTTTTGCCTAGGTCTTTCCCCCCTTGGGAATTTTCATAGCTTTCCAAATTCTTGATTTTCAGGGGCTTCCAATGGCCAAATTCTTGATTTTCCACTTGTAACAATCAACCTTGAGGTAGTTCCAACATGTTCCCCACTCATGGAGTCATGGTGAGCTGATTTTCAACATGGTTGTTTTATTTGTCCTCCAGCAATAATTATAAAATAATTTTTTTTATACAAGAGTCATAGTCAAGAAGTTAGTTGGGCCAAATCAGGTCTCTTCCCAATAGTCATAATCATTAATTACAATTAATTAAATTTGAAATTCGGAATTTCCAGAAATGGAAAAAAATTTCCAATTTCGAATTTACCAAAAATGGAATAATTTTCCTAAGAAATCTCAAACCTAAAATAAATTATTTTTGGGGATGTCACATCCTTTTCCCCTTCAATAAAACATTGTCCTCGGTGTTTGTTCCTTCCTTGGAACAATATTGGATGAGATTTCTGCAAATCTCCCTCCAACTCCCAACTAGCCTCCTCAGGCTAAAGTGCTTCCATTGCACCTTTGCCTGAGCGACGACTCTATTCCAAAGTGTTATTTCTCTCTGGTATAGAATGCGCAGAGGTTCCTCTTGGAACTCACCTTCTGGTTCCACATGCACCAAGTTCCAATCGATCATGTGAGTAGGGTCATGAACATAATTCTTTAACAAAGAAACATGAAATACATTATGAATTTTTAGATTGGCTAGAAGTGCAAGTTGGTATGCTACGGGTCCAATTCGAACTAATATCTCGAAAGGTGCACAAAATCTGGGTGCCAACTTGGCACAGTTTCCTAACTTAAGTGAACTTTTCTGGGCTTTGAATTTTAAATAGACATGGTCTCCCACTTGAAATTCCAAGTGTCTTCTTTTCTTGTCCGCATAAATTTTATGTATGTCTTGTGCCTGTTTTAAGTTTTGTTGTACTTTTCTTACAGTACTTTCCATTTATTGGAGCATATCTGGTCCAACCATGAGTCTGTCAACCGACTTATCCCAGCTAATTGGAGTCGTACACTTTCTACCATACAATACCTCGAAGGGGCTCAATTTAGCCGAAGTTTGGTACACATTGTTATATGAAAATTCTACCAAGTGCAGGTAGTCTTCCCACTTGCTTGGTTTTGTTCTTACGTACATGCGGAGCATATATTCTACGATTTGGTTTGTTTGTTCAGTCTGTCCATCCGTTTGTGGATGATAACTCGTGCTGAAATTCAAATTAGTATTTAACCCTGCAAACAATTCTTTCCAAAAAGAAGATGTAAATTTTATGTCTCTATCCGAAATCACCATTTTAGGAATACCATGCAGTCTAAAAATTTATTTCATGAATATTTCAGCGATGTTAATAGATTTAAAAGTAGACTTTACAGGAATAAAGTGTGTAGACTTACTAAGTTTATCGATTACCATCATAATACAATCATTTTGTTTCTGATTTCTAGCCAAACCTGTAATAAAGTCCAGCGATATGGTATCCCATTTGCATTCTGGCACCGGTAAGGGCTGTATAGGTTGGTTGGATGTTGGTGTTCAGCTTTTACCTACTGACAGTCTTGACACTTAGCTAAGTATTTTGTTGTTTTGCGCTTCATATTAGGCCAATAAAATAACTTTCTAAGTGTTGTTATCATTTTCTGGTATCCTGGATGACCAAAATATGGTTTCTTATGCACTTCATCCAAAACTGTTAACTTTAACTCTGTTGAATCTGGTATGTATATTCTATTTTTAAATCATGGTAGACCATTTTTGTCAATACTCAAATCTGATTTGTCTGAATTCCCTGTAGTGTTCTATAATTATGCCACTGTTTGAGTTTACTTATCATCGTTATTACTTGTCGTATTTATCCTTTGTTCAAGATCGCTTTCTGCCATGCTAGTATTTATTTCAAATAACACATGAACTCTTCTTCTTAAAGCATCAGCTACTTTGTTTTCCTTACCCTTGATATGCCTTACCTCAAAGTCAAATTCGCTCAAGAAGGCTACCCATATTGCTTGCCTTGCATTAAGGTCTGATTGACTAAACAAATATTTCACACCGCTATTATCTGTCAATAATAGAAATCTTCTGTCCATTATGTAGTACCACCACATTTTTAAGGTGTGTATTAGAGCTTCCAATTCTAAGTCATGAGTGACGTAGTTTTTCTCGTGTTCCTTTAGTTTTCAGGACTCATAACAAATAATGTGTCCTTATTGAGTTAGGAAACCACCTAGTCCTTCTTTACTCGCATCTACACAGATGGTTAAGTCTTTATCTGGATCTGCTACCTTTAAAATGGGTGTGGTTGTTAAAAATTAATTTAACTTATTAAAACTATCTTGACACTTCTGTGACCAATTAAACTTGGTCCCTTTTTTTTTGTAATGATGTGATAGGGTAAGAAATTTTGGAAAATCCCTCTATAAATTTGCGGTAATATACGGTGATTCCCATGAATGACTAGATGCCCGCTACATCATTAGGTACCGACCATTCCATGATGACCCTTATTTTCTTAGGATCAGCTGCAATGCCTTCTGCAGATATTACATGTCCTAGGTACTATATTTTCTTCTGATAAAAATCACACTTATCAAAATTAACATACAACTTATGCTTCCTTAAAGTTTGTAGAACTATTCTTAAGTGTTCTTCATGTTCTTCCTCTATTTTAGAATATACCAGAATATCGTCAATAAATACCAACATGAATTTTTCCAAGTACTGATTGAAAATACTATTCATTAAACACATAAACGTGGTTGGCACATTAGTGAGTCCGAAAGGTATAACCACAAATTTGTAATGTCCATATCTCATTCGAAAAGTTATTTTTATTATGTCTTCATCTTTTATCCTAACCTGGTGATAACGAGATCGTAAGTCCAATTTCGAGAAAATCCTTGCCCCACCTACTTGATCGAATAGATAATTTATCCTAGGTAAGGGGTACTTGTTCTTAATAGTCATATTGTTTAATTGTCTGTAATCTATGCATAATCTTAGAGTTCCATATTTATTTTTCACAAAGAGGACTGGTGCTCCCCATGGGGAAACACTCGGTCTGATATATTCCTTGTCCAATAATTCCTGTAGTTGTATTTTTAGTTGTGTCAATTCTGGAAAATTCATTCAGTAAGGTGCCTTAGAAATAGGATCTAAATCAGGTAGTAGGTCGATAGAAAAGTCTATCTCCCTTCTTGGGGGTAATTCAGGTATTTCATCAACAAACACGTCTTTGAAATCATGCAGCACAACAAAATCCTCCAAGTTGGGTTTATCTTCTTTTTCTAACAGGTTTTTTACCTGGATGGCATAAACTTGACAACCCTTTCTCATGCATTTCTTGAATTGCATTGCTGAAATTTGTCTAATTGAGACTGGTTTTTGTATTCCTTGAACTGTCCTAACCGTGTCATTTTCATCTTTATACTTAAGTGATTTTTCGTAATAATCTAGCACTTATTTATTCTTTTCTAACCAATCCATTCCAATAATTACATCATAAGATCCTAACGGTAGAAAGTAGAGATTTGTCTTTATGTTTAGATTGCCTAAACTGAACTCAAAATCAGTAATAAAATCAACAACCTTTCTTTTCGTTCCTATTGCTAGTTGTATCAACCAAGACTTTGCATGTCTTATTTTCTTAAGTTTATTTGACTCCACTATACCCGGAGTGACATAACTTAATGTAGCTCCATGATCAATTAAAACGGAAATTCAAGTCTTATTGATTTTACCTTCAATTTCCACCATAGTGGACTAGTGGTCAACTTGTCGGCCATCCACGACTACATTGATCCGATGTAAGCTTATGCCTACATCCCATATTGTAGAGGCTTCCTGTAAATTATGAACAATAGTTTTGTTTTTTGAAATCAAACATGGACAGTTCCTCCTTAGATGAGTTTCTCCACATTCCCAACATTTTAACGGTTCATGGAGGCTGGCCCCAAACTTCTTTGTTCCCAGATTTACCGGTTTACCGCCTCCTTGCATGCTTGGATTGTTGGAGTGAAAATATTTCCTTGGAAATCTTTTTGCTTCATTCTGATAAGGAGATGGTTGGTATCCCTTCTTCCGCTGGTTCATTCGGTCTTGTTTCTTGTCCTTCCAAGCCTTGGGAAATTTTGTCTGTCATTTGTATTGGTCATAACACATTCGGGCCTTTCTGAATACTTCACTCAAGGACTTGGGATTATCAAATTTAATTATGTCCTTGTAAGACTGTGGTAAACAAATTAGTAACCATTGGATTTTCACTTTATCTGCCCAGATATATGGTATGAACCTTAGAAATTCCAGGATTTTTTTTATCAGATCTTCCATATCCATTTGACCAAGTCGTAGCTCACAAAATTCTTTGGTTTTTCTTTCGTAGTAACTTTCATATAGGTACTGTTTATTATATTATTTCTTAAAGTATACCCATTCCATCTGTTTCTCTTTTAGGCCCTTGGCCAATTTCAGATCTTGCCACCAAATACTGGCTTTTCCTTTCAGATTATAGATGGCCATTCTGACCTTCATATTGTTGGAATAGTTGTATATCTAGAAATTCTTCTTGATGTCTAATAACCATGCTTCATCTTCCTCTCCTATTCTGGATTCCCCTTCAAAGGTAGATTGTTTGATTTTCTTAAATTCACCCTCAACGTGATCCACCTGTTTCCTTTTTCTGTCTGGTTTTTTTTTATCTTCAGCTGAAGGTGTACCTTCAAATGAGTTTTCCTCTTTTTCTGCTTCCAAACCATAATTATTGGAGGCCCTTTTTCTGAACTCTTCTTCATGGTTATCATCCTTTGGGATTTTCTTTGTCACTATACTACGAAGTAGGACTTCATTTATTTACTGTTGTTTCTATTGTGCCTTCTCCAGTTTCTCATTGTCTTCTTTGAAACCTTGCAACTCAACAATGAGATTCCTCATCATTTCCAGAACTTCAGTAGGTGAGATTATGTCACTATTTTGTCTCGGATCTTCGGGAGGTCTTTATTTAGGATTTCCCTCAAGTCTGATTTCTGCGTCATCTTGGGCTGCCATGATTAACTCAAAACATAAAAGAGTTTTATGTTTGTAACAGTAATGGTTTGTTAGTTTTTTACAGAGACAAAGATACGTGCTAAGTAATTAATTTGGCCCTGTTCAAGGTCCAAGTGTTGTATCTTTTTCTCTGATACCATATGTAATGTACCTCAAATTCCTCATAAAATAAATTTTCTTCTAAGGGACATTAATCTTCAATTCCTTAAAATAGACTTATAATAAAAAGAAAGTAGCCTTTTATCTTCATTGTTAAACTCTGATAAGTTTGCTTAAGTTATGAATGGGAATGATGACATTACTACCCAGCCTTAAACCCATTGAACATAGTTTTCCTAAGAAGGAATAGCCCATAATCTAACATTTTTCTTTCAATTTTTAAGACATGCTTGCATTCATATGTAGATATATGTCTATAGTTGGTATTAACTTGGAATTAAATTAGGCTTAAGACTTAGGGTCCTAACCTATCCTCTAATTACACACCTCCATACTTTTGCACAAGGTTAAACTCCAAGACTATACGAATAAGACTTATACATAATGTATTGGGGGTTGGGGTTATATACCTTGGTGAAAATATTGGTTTAACATAAGGTGTTTGGCCCTTCTATATATGACCAAAGTCATCAAAAGGAATTCTCGTTACAATTTTTGTTGGGTAAAGTCCTCTCAGTCAACACACAACATAACTTTCTGGTTAGGAAAAACCCTATGCTAACAATTCGTTAACTCTACCAAATATGAGTGACGTCTAACTAAACGAGGTGCTAACTGGATTGGTAGTGGTTAGATATTAATGGTTCCCAACTCATAGAATTACAAGGAATCCACCCTTTACTTCGTAACCCATTAAAAGTGAAAGGAGGGTTTATGTCAGTCGAGAGTTAAACCTCTTACCCGACCATTAATGGACTTAGGTGAAAATGAGGGCCATCCATGTACCTCCGTCCAACAAAAAACATGCCAACTCAAATCCGTCACATGGCCCATGCCTCTTGTTGTACCGTCAAAATTCACTCTGTGTGGTGTGAGTTCTTTAGGGTTACAATAATTACTCTTTTTTCATTCTTGTGAAGTTATTCTGGAGTTGGCTCTGCGTTTTCTCTTTGTTTTCTTGGCCTGGGGAGAATGGCGGCTTATAGAACCTCCCTGGACTATTCCAACAACTCGTAAGTGACTTCCCTATCGTTATATGTTATACTCGGTCATTCTACAAGGTCTTCAACATTTTGTTCTTTGTGTTTCTTTTCCAACGAGTTCGCACAGGTATCATTTTTGCATGTCGTTTTCTCTTAGGGTTATTCATCTCCTACATTCCTTTATTTCTTTTTGTGCCATTAATTGGTGTTGAGTCTCTTCGAGACTTCACCGAGACTATAGCCCAGAAGTCAGTTGATAGGTTACAGATTCACACTGTGACTTCATACTATAATTATTCAAGTTATGGCAATTCCATTTAGCAAGTTTTGAATAATGTTTTTCTATCCTGGTTGGGTACCTTGTATTGAGGCTTTACTTGGGCCCTATGTTCCCCAACTACCCGATGAACTCTTATGACTATAAATTTTCTTATTAGAATGTTTTTCAAAAGTTTCATTCGGCATAGCCATAAATAAATAGGCGTTTGGAATCTCTGTGAATTGAACCAATTTTGTTATAGGAATATGCTTTGTATCCTGCATTGTATATTTAAAATTTGGGTCATCCTTTTCATGCCAATTTTCTAAAAGTCTGTGCGTATATCAAAGTTCATATGAGTCTAGTAACATGGCATGGATGTTGACTCTATGTTTCCTTTTCTTTAAATAAACTTCTCTCAGTAGATGTTAGATAGAATTTGATGGTGCTATTTGACTGATGGCTTTCAAATTCAATGTTGCAATTAGAATAAATATTTGTTCCATTCTTGTTATACGAATCATGTACTTCAGACTTCACTGTAAATGTCATTGTATATTATTTCCTGCAATGTTTCGATTTATTTAATATGTTTCTCAACACTAATGATGGGACCCTATGATTGTGAGGGTACCGATCAGAGAGTCTTGGGCTCCTCCTCCCCCATCGGTTTGGGACGTTACTCATCCCATCGTAATAGGGAAGGATATTGGATCCCTTAGTTATAAAAGTTAAGTATGAATCTGCATAACCCTTTCTATTACTAACCGTTTTGTTATATTCGTCTTATCTCTGTTCAACAATTATTAATGGTATTTTTGTGCAATATTGTGTAGGGGTTTCTTCCATGTGAGAGTTGTGGATGCTGACCTCTGCCACATGCATAAGAGGTATTCAGGTTCCATCTCGCCCCTCTCAAGGAGTGTCCTAGGCATCTAAGGGTTGATAAGATTTAATTTAAAGAGTCATTCTTGTGGGTGAAGATTTGTTTGTTTAATGTTAGTTGATTCTATACCTATGTAACTTTCCTTTATGGCCGAGTAAGAGATTCAAACCTTAATATTGTATATTTGGCCGAGTGATGTATATCAAACGTTACTATATCATTATTCGAAAACAATATTGGGATGGAAATACAAACATATTTCTTTGAATAATAGACATGTTCTTCAAACATTCTGGAATAAATAATATTGTGAATAATAAGTCTATTTGACCCCTTATGGTTTATTTGTATCTTATCACGAAAATTCAATTGAAATTGTATTCATTCATGTGGCTTTAATTTCGACCTTTATCACAGTAGATCTTAGGCATATAAAATAGAAAGGTTCTGGATGCATTAATTCCTTTGTTTACTGTTGTAACATTTTATTCTAGAATTGTAAAATCACAGTCTGAACCATTTGTTTCCCTTCCAAACTGTACTTAAGGTTTCATGAACCATTTATATCACTTCCGAGCATCGATATTGTGAATATATGAACCTATTAGTTTTTTCTCCTTTTCATAGTCAGGATTGATTGGATCTGTGGAATAGATATTTAAAAGGTCTGAAACTATCAGTGAAGTCAAATCTGTATGGGTAAGTTATAGATGTGACTCTGTAAATATATCTACAGTGCTTTCTTTATATATAAGGCCATTATTTTGATACTTTGTTTGTACAGTTGAGTTTATATACTATTAGAAAAGTTTATGTATTATCTATATAATATGTGTGCAGATATCTATAATTATACATTGTCATTTCTATATCAACTATTGTATCAATTGTCGAATATAAATGCATATATGCATAACTATATCCATATAGCTATATATACTTCGTGAATTCCTATCATAGCAAATTTTCTTCTTGATTTGGGTTTTAATCTATACAGGTTGAATTTTTAATACAAAATTTGAATATCTTATAGGTGTATGACCTCATGACAGGTAGAAATTTACAAAATTTGTATTTTGTATCTTCTTGGTGAAATTATTACTTTATGTAGGATAAACCTGTCCTTACCACGACTAATACACAATGTCTTTATAACACCATTTACTGTCAAGATTTAGATATTTTCCTACCACAGAGTATACACAATCGCTTTATAATTCCATTCATTAATATAATAGTTATGTTCCTAAAACAGATCACATACAGTAACTATATAGATGTATTCTTTAAAATAATAGATTGTTCCTATAGCCGGTAAGATACAGTAACCATATAGATGCATTCTTCAGTAGAATAGGTTATTCCTACAGTAGATAACATGCAATAATCCTATAGATGCATTCTTCAACATAATAGATTATTTCTATAGAAGATAACATGCAATAATCTTATGGGTGCATTCTTCAGTAGAATAGATTATTTCTACAGTAGATAACATACAATAACTTTATGATTCCATTTATTCACATATGAACAATAGGGTATTTGTCCAGGAGTAGAAGACATGTATACTACCAATCCTTTCAACAATACAAATATAACAAGAGAGTAGTAGATGAACATATTTGGATAAGAACTGAAACAACAAAGGGAACAACCGGGTTCCTCCCAACCTTAGAATAGGGAAGCCAAATAACTTGTCCTATTCACCCCCTAGCCTAACCATGAATCCATGAGGGCTAACTCAGAACTCCTCCTCAGAAAATTCTTTCAGTTTTCAATAGTCTTCTCCTTGCCTCACACTCAACAAGTAGTTTTCATAACAGCAAGAGATAGATTTCTTTTCCCCAACATACTAGGTAGCATCCTGCCTCCTCACATATGCCATATATCAAAAGTCATTTCTTCTCCCTAGCTCTTTCCCCCCTTGGGAATTTTCACATCTTTTCAAATCCTTGATTTTTAGGGGCTGCCAGTGGCCAAATTCTTGATTTGACACTTGTAACAATCAACCCTGAGGTAGTTACAACATGTTCCCCACTCATGGAGTCATGGTCAATTGATTTTCAACATGGTTGTTCCCTTTGTCCTCCAGCAATAATTATAAAATATTTTGTTTCATACAAGTGTCATAGTCAAGAAGTTAGTTGGGTCAAATCAGGTCTTTTCCCAACAGTCATAATCATTAATTACAATTAATTAAATTCAAAATTCGGAATTGCCAAAAATGACAAAGAAATTCCAATTTCAAATTTACCAAAAATGGAATAATTTTCCTTAGAAATCTCAAACTTAAAATAAATTATTTTTGGGGATGTCACAAGTGATGTGTAGTAATTGCATGTCATATATTGCATTAAATATATCAAACATAGCCTAGTACGAGTGCACTAACACCTCTGATGCATAATCCACTATAGTTACAAACAATAATTCAATACAAAGTCATGTTTGCCACCTTCCATAAGGTTTTTGAGTTTTATGTGCACGCTTAACACTTAGCATGAGGAATATAATATGTCCCACATTCATTTCTAGGGAAGCATTTCCACCCTTCAAAATTAACCAATGTCTATGATAATCACAAGAATTCATAAGTGAAATATGCCATAACCAAATATAGCCCATGCTTGGAGTTTGAATGAACCAATCAAAATGTATGTGCAATAGAATAAACCAAGATTATCATTAAAACAACAGCTTTCCCCTTTGAATTAAATCGTCAATAAACCTTTCTTAGCCCATTTCGCTTGGAAAGCGGTTTCAAAATTTTAAAACTGTAGAGTCATTTTTTGCAAAAAATAGACATGAGCGCAATAAAATGGTGAGTCATCCTTCATATTCATTCACATATGGGGTCCCACATATCTAGTATATTATCAATTATATATAAATAATAAGGCATTGCAACCTATTTGCAGGCAGGGATCAGGGAAAAGTTTAAGAACCCCCCCTAAATTTATATGTATAATAAATGGGTGAATCCCCATGACACATGGGAGAGTGTGAAGGTTGTTTTATCAATAAAATGATATGTATATATAATGTTTTGTTGAATCTTTCACCAAATTATATAAACTTGTAAAATTTAGGTCAATCTTTCATGAAATTATAAAATCTTGTGAAATTGTGGTGAATTTTTACATAATTATAAAACCTTTTAACAGTCTTGGAGAATATTTTAAAATTCTATTAGTTTAAATAAATTTAATTCAATGTTTGATCTTGGGAGTATTCCAAGAAAATATGGTACAGAAACACCGTGTTGAAACACCTGGCTCAAACATGTTGCACGCATGAAGAACACTTTGCAAAATTAATAAGAATGTTCAATGAATGCAGATATATTGGTGCTGAAACACCATTCTAAAACACTGTGTTGAAACATGCACGAAGAATATTATCTTAATATACTCAAGTGAGATATTGTTGGGTAATAAAATTACCCCTTTTTCCTTATCATTTCCATGCCATTTTCATCTCATTGTCTTGTATTAATTCATCCCTATTGTTTACATTTCTTATGAGAACATCAATCATGGAGTAGGTACAATTCATTATTCATTGAACATTTTGTTATGTTAAAACTTAATTCATACTTTACTTGTAAACTAGGATGATGTTTCCTTAGTCCCGACTCATAATTTGGGTAATTACACAGTCATACCTTTAAACCACGAAGAAGTACATATATGAAAATATGTGGGTTCTGAAACACTTGGCTCAGTATGAAACATGCTCCATGCATGAAGAAGACTATGTAGAATTAATACGAATGAATGCAGATATGTTGGTGTTGAAACACCTGGTTGAAACATGTTGCACACATGAAAAAGACTATGTAGAATTAATAATAATTTTCAATGAATGCAGATATGTTGGTGCTGAAACACCATGCTGAAACATGCACGAATAAGAATGTGTTAATATACTTAAGTGACTCAGTGAGACATTGTTGGGTGATAAAATTACCCATTTTTACTTATCATTTCCATGCCATTTTCATCTCATTCTCTTGTATTAATTCATACCTATTGTTTACATTTCCTATGAGAACATCAATTCTAGAGAAGGTACAATTCATTATTCATTCAACATCGTGTTATGTTAAAACTTAATTAATAGTTAACTTGTAAACTAGGATGATGTTTCCTTAGTCCTAATTTGGGTAATTAAATAGACATACCTATAAACAATGGAGATGTACATATATGTAGATATGTTGGTGCTAAAAAATCATGTTAAAACACCTAGTTGAAACACATTGCATGCACGAAGAATACTATGCATAATTAATAAGAATGAATGTAGATATGTTGGTGCTGAAACACCGTGCTAAAACACTGTTGTAACATCCTGCTCTGGCGCACTGACAAAACTTATTCTTTGGGGACACTTGCTCGCAAGTGATCTGGATTTTATGATGATGAACCACTTAACCTTGATGATGATGCGTCATGATTGATGACATGATGTTTTACTATTGCTATATACATGTGCTATTGACTCAGTTTCATTGAGTGTGCAGGGTTTCGGACCTTGAGGATGCAGAGGCATCGGTGGAACTCTCTTGGACTCTGGATTGAGTCAGGGAGTGGACTATTTGAGTTGTTTCATTTACAGTGATATTGTGTGGTTTTGATGATATGCTATTGATTTCATGATATGTTGTTGACATGATCTG
>JZKD02S1916562.1:232427-296998 GCA_000966675.3 Picea glauca
CAAATTATACCCAATGAAAGTAGATTCAATTTTAAAAATGTTGGTATCAATTCTCAAACTAAATTCTGAGTATTTGTAGGAGTCCTCTACCTCCAAAGATGAAGTAAGATGGAGACAATTTGTAGTTTCCTGCAAACAGTCCCATTTTCAAGTTTTCGGCTGAAATATTCTTTCGACCGAAACTTAGTTTTTAACGGAATCCGTTAAAAATAAACGTTTCGACCGAAATATTCTTACCAAGGGAAAATAATTCATCCAAAAAAAATTGTACACGAATTTTGAGGGCACCGTTAAATTTGACGTGAAAATTTTTGGCCGAAAGTAACATTTGTTCGGCCGAAAATTTGCTGCTAGAAATTTTGGAGACCCGATTGTCACGAAAGTGTTACCCAGCTTCATGATTTTACCCGCATATCATGTATAAGAGTAATTAATGTGATTTTTTTAGTGGATGTAGGCATGGTGACACTTGATAATATGACTCACATATGGAGTAAAGGGTTCATACACATATATCAAATAGATGAGGGAGAGGTGTGGTAAAATCCATGTCACATCCTACTAGAACCCTCGTTGTGACCTGAACTAAAGGTTAATGACTACCTTGTTCCTGAGAGGTTCACGATGTCGTGAGGGAAGACTCAGACAATTTCTCACAAGGATTTCAGAGGGGTGCATAATAAGGAAGATTCCATATTCCTTATAGTAATCTCTTAGTCTCACACAAGGCCAACAAGTGGAGTATTAACTCCAAATGTCACACAACTTCCAAAATAAGTCAAATGGATAGTGGCACCCTTGGAGCACATAGGTGCTTCTTTAAGGGAACATCGCATGTTAATATAAATACAAATAAGAAAAGAAAATGTCAAGAGAAATTCATAAAAAAAAAATCGAAGACATTAGAGGATAAAATGAATACTTATAATTTGTTAGAGAAGAGAATACAAAATTAATATTAATTTATAAACCAGAAAACATAAAAAAATCTAAGCCTATATGTTTTTGAGTAAATAAGGTTTATAATAATTGGTTTAAGGGAAACTTAGAATAAAATAAGCACTAGTAAAGAGAGAATAAAATTTTAGACATATGCACAAGGTGTGCATGAAATTAATAAAAGAAAATTTTAAATTAAAAGAAATTAATTCATGAGAAAATGGGTTATCAACATAGAGTTAGAATACTAAGTCAAACTAGAATCTAAATCATAACTAAGAGAAGATTCCTAATCAACTCCCAACTGTAATTTATTTAGCATACACAATAAAGGAGAAATTGGAGAATTAAGGGACAACTAGGAGAAAATATAGGAACCGATGGTGGAGGCGAGGAAAAATTGAAAATTCATTTAATAAAAAGAAAATCAAACATGTACAACTTTGGAAAAGTGTGACATGTGTTGAAGGTGAATAATATCTATTTTAATTATGCATGAATTGACAAGTGTCAAAACAAATTTTCTTATAAAAAGAAGGAAGAGTAAGGAGGAAAGGACCCTATTGTTGGATGACTAAAATGATGTCAAATTTTGATATGACTAGTTTATTTGTGTGAGTTGGGATGCAAGATTTGCAAAAGAGGTGGAAGCCTCTCCTTGTGAGGCATAACTTGAAATATAAAACTATTTTTTTTTGTGTGACCCCTTTGCGGCTTGGGGGGCTAAGGGGGAACAAGAGTACCCATAGCATTGACTAGGAGGTACTAGTGAAGTCATTTCGATTAGCAAATGAAAGGAAGGGAATTGCATAATTTCTTTTCCAGGTTGAATATCAACATCAAGTATCAACAACATATTCCATTATTCTTCTTGTTATGGTAAATTATGGTTTATTTTAATTGTTGTTGGATATAATTCTCTTTGTGCAATGAGTAATTTTTCGAATTGGTTATAATTGAATTAATATATCGAATATATATTTGGTGATAAACATTTTTCTATATATTATTTGTAACTGAGTCCTTGCATAATTAAGGAATCTTGATGTTTATTTCAAGCAATGATGTATGCAAGAGGTTGTTAATAGTTAAATTGGAAAATGCTTCATTAAAAATTGTTTACTCTAGCAAGTGTAACTAGTTTGTAAATGAATGAATCACAATGTACTATGTAACTAGTCTATGAAATATTGAATGACTATTTGATCCGGACAACCATGACTTGACATTCTTGAGAATGTAAAGTAAAAACAACACAAAACTAAACGTTACATTCATACTTTTGTTCTCTAAAAGTATGAGACAACTTCTCTGGATTTAATTGTGATTTTAATTGTTCTTTGGAATTCCTTGAAGCTTGTTCCAACATGAGCTAGCTAATAGTTTTAGACTTTGTAGACTTTGTCCAAGTTCAATTCTTGGTGTTCGCCATTGTTGAGTATTCGTTATATTGATAGAGTGCAAGGTTGAGTTCTAGTTAATTTTTCTTCCTCCTTTAGGATGTTGTCATTTTCATAATTAGAATTAGATTTTGTTGGAGACTGGGGATTAGTAACCATCCTTGAGGTTGTAGGGACCAGATCTAGTTCTGTGAGGCATTTTCGGTGTGACCAGGGTTACTATAGGAAATTTGATGAAAAACCAAGCGACATTGTTAACAGTCTAAAAAAAAAGAGTAGTTGTAACTTCTTAAAAACTTAACAGATAGTCACATATTTCCATCCCCGAGTCTCTTATTTGAAACCTTAACCCTTATTCACTTCTTAATGCATAAAAACAAAAAAGGTAAATGGGTTTTATGCTTTTGATTTTATGATTTGTTTTACTTCTTCAAAAGTTCGATGTTGGGTAAACACTCTTTCATCACCATAATTGGAATTTAATATTTCTCTTACAACTGATCCATCATTTCCAGAAATGCTCAGGAACTGTTTTCATTTACCTCTTTCAGTGTTACCTCTTTTTATCCACTCTCCAATATCTGCCACGCCTTCTCTGTGTCGCAGCAACAAGAACTAATTCCACAAGATTAACATCAGACTAATCGAGACAGGAAACCCTCTACTTGCTTGCACCCTATCTCATTTCATGTGTCCTAATTGCATGTGTTGTGCTGTAAATTATACTATAGGTCAATTCCACTTGCAACATCTCTATTGTATTTGGTAGTTTGTTTTCACAAGTGTCTCTATGTTTATTATATATCAATTCATTGCTAATAATCGAATCGACGGAGTAATAGTCCACTTGGAATAGAGTTGGAATTTGATCTAGTCTATCTCCTTGGTATCTGTTCATGGGTGTAAATGACACACCATCAACTAGAAGGTTAGATCTGGACCAGGGTTGTCTAATTAACCCAAGTCGTTTTGTATGATCTGCCCCAACGGGTTTAATGGCTTTGTTAGCCAACTAAAGTCCTAAAAGAAATAAAAGAAATAAACTAATCTAAAGCTATGATTCTAACAAATGATTTTAAACTAATAAATACTAATCAAATACAATTGAAACAATGACACATAAACAATCAAATATAATTAATGCAATCATCATCTCATTCATATATAAACAAATCTAAATAAAAGAAAGAAATGCACCTACTAACCTCTCACTGATCAACAATACTAATCTAAATTCATCTCTTTGTATTTGTATGAGCTCCTCTTAACCTATGTCAACTGTAAACCTATGACAAAATCAAGCATAATACTTCCTGAAGAAATTCAAGGAAGTGTTTCATATTCCAGAGTGAGTTTATAATGACAGAAAGACAAATAATTATATATCTTGTGACCTTGAAATGTCCAATAATTGAAAATGAAAGAAATTCCCATTCTCAGGAATGGTGTTACCATCTATCTAGCATCATATGTAAACTCAAAATACTTGAATAAATGATCAATCATAGATATAAACTAAACTAAAAGATAATGAACAACATAAAGAAAAGCATGATATAAAATATTATGTGTAGAACGGACTAAAGATAATTTGACACAAATAACATTTCACATCAATAAATTACATGACAAGACAATGAAAAAACACTACAAAGTCTACATAGGATGAAAACCAAAGAGTAAATTGTTTTCTCATATAGTTTCAACAAAATATGTTCATCATATGGTCTAGGAAGAACTTTTGGGATAATATACTCTTAAAGATTGAAAAAATTAATATATAAATGATAACAATGAACCATGCATTGATAAAACAGACTAAAGATAATTTAAATAAATGCATAATCAATTATTAAAAGAATATGAATATATTATAATGAAAATAAAACCATTTTACTCATAGGACAAAAGCCATTAAGCAACCTGAAATTCCATATTCTTCTTTGAAAATACTTGTCCATTCTCCCAAAGATTCCAACCATCTGTTACTCTATTTGAAAAAAAAAAAAGTTTACAAAAGAGAAAGGATAAAAATCCTCCTCTCCATTTCTTGGATCCCCATGGCTCTAAAATTTCTCATATATTTATACAATGAATGAACAGTCTAGGCGTCAATAATAATTTCTTCCACCTGAAATTTTCCTCATAAAGAGACACAAATATTTCTCAAATCATGCACTTGTTTGGTAAACTTATCGCATATAATCTAAATGGGTCCATTTTGGAGATGGGTTTTTAACCATTTCTTCATATTCCTCGCGGTTTGGATGTAATCGATCATGAAAAATCATTTGTCTCTTCTTGATGCATTTCTAAATTTTATCTGTTGGTGTTCATAAATTTATTTGCAGCAATCCAATATTATTTTTGGATCAACCATCTTGAACATATTTAGATAATAAAATCAATCCATGATCAAATCCATACCAAATAACTGCTAATAGAAACATGTGAAACAAAAAGAAACCTAAATTAATAACCTAAAAATTGTGAATAAAACAAAATCTAGAACAATAAAATCAAATGGAATTTAAACTAACTATAAGTTCTAAACAAACATTGTTTATATTTTCCTTTCAAATATGATCTTCAAATTCTAGAAGCTTCAAGTTGATGGAGAGGAGAAAAATATTTATTTTGGGTTTTCACAAAATCAAACAAATGATAGATATTTTTTTTTTTTTTTTGAAATGAGATACAAACTAACAAAATAATTTAATTAATTAAACCTACCAAATGATTTTATGAAAATGATTTTTAATGAGCAAAAGGATAAAGCATAATCATAATTTAAACGAAAGTAAAAGTCAATAAAAATTAAGGTTTTCGTTTAAATTAAGATTTCTATATTCGTCTCTCCCTCATTCAAATTTGATCAAATGTGAATAAATGTCATAGAAAAGATGTGTCATAATAAAAATTCCCAAATTATGAAGCCCATCCGTCAACATTAAAACTCTGTAGAAAGCAAAACGAAATGGCGTTTAAATTTCATGAAATTCAAACCAAGGAAAAGAAAAGAATATAAAATCAAACCAACCTCGAAACAAATAAAACCAATACCAATCCAATCAAGTCAAAGGGAAACAAACGAAGAATCCAAGTAAAATTTCGAGGGACCCTAGATTTTGATTAAAGAAAAAGAAGGGGGTTGTTGGGGCACAACAAATGGCGACTTAATGGGTGAAGTAGTTATCTCTGACCTATTAAACTTTCATCGTAGGGAAGAAGAATAAGACTTGGGATTCTTTGAAACAAATCGACTTTAATATTACACAATGTTAAGACTAGCTCATATTTATAGAAAAATATCAGAAAAGAAGAAAATAATGCTTTTACAGAGTATAATAACCTGAAGTTGTGTTTTAATCAAAGAGTCATGATGTTTATAAAATGACTTCAATACTATTGATAGAGCCACTACTACCAACATGCATCCATAGCCTCGACATGGATGTCATTTAACCCAGTCAAATGCTTTAATCCCATCAAATAGTTGTATCCACATGATGTATACTTCCATAAAATTTAATTTAAAATCATATACCTGCTACCTCTCAACCCAACATTGCTTCACTACCAACAGGCATGTTCAGTACCTTGATGAAGTTGTCTTGGTATCATGTGTGCATTTACCTGCTGCCAGCGAGCCTGTTCAGTACCCCGAAGGGTTTACACACACTTCCCACACTTAAGTTTTTCCAAACCTCTTATGCTACTTTTAAATAATAATACAATTATAGATTTATTGATGACAAAGACAGTCGGGTGATACTAGATGTTAATTGCAATACAGGTGAATAGTTGATCATGTTATTTATTTGCTTTCAAAACTGGAATTTTTATCATGATTTATAGATTTTAGATTTCATTTAAAAAATCATCTAGAGAATTGGGAAGCACTTAAAAGTGATTACTTAAGAATATGGACAGCATAAAAAGTCTAAGGATAATAGTAATTCTCAAATATCTTGACACATTTCAGGGGTAATACTCTGATAAAGACCGTTTAGGATTTCATAGTACTCAACTAACTTACAAATAAATTATCTGAGTTGAACCTTAACATCATAAACTGTTTGACCTGTTTCAAATTGCTTTAAAAAAAATAAGTCTTGAAATGAATGTTTCTTTCGATAATCGCTCTTTGATCAGAAATATAATTATTCAAAAAGACAGACAAGAAGAAAGTTCAATCAAAGAAAGCGAAAAAAAAAAAAAAAAACCACACACACACACACACAGCAAACTGAATAAGATTTTATTAATGGGATTCAAAATCAGAAGTATATCAAAACAAACAAAATATAAATAGAAAAAACACACTTTCAGAAACAATTTTGGCCAAAGATAAACCCGAGCTTTGGGATCTACTAGCATCCCACTGTAAAATATAGGAAGAACTAACTCATATAAAACCTCATGTGTGAACAAGTTCTTTTCTTAAGATAGCGATGCATAAGATGTTACTTTGACCAAGCATTATTATTAAAAAATAAAAGAGACTAAAAGAAAATATAAAAAACCTTATTAAGATGAGTGCAGTCCTACTCGTGGCACCTTGGGTCAGGGTTAAATTCGGGTGAATTGATATTTCAAATTTACTTATCTCTTTACTTTCCATTTTAAATTTTTTATGATGATACTGCATTTTTGAAAAGAAATATTCAATGAAAAGCAGAGAGAAAAATATTTAAAGTGGACTTCCTTGACAACAGTCATATTATGGTTCTCATGGTGTGCCCACTTGTGTTCATAACCACATTATTACAAAGAGAAAAACTGAGAAATAAAAATAAAGGAAACCTACTCCTAAACTTACTCTAAACTACTAAATAGATCAAAACGCTAAGTAAAATCGTATTTCCAGTGTAGGCACAAGAGCATCTTCAATCCTACAAGACATAGAAAGTTGAAAATCAAAATAAAAGAATGTAGCTTTTGTAAATACAAAATAAATATGTCATGATTAGCTCCTATATCTTATTTCAAAAACAAAACAAGCACGACCTTACCATCCTTTTGAAACTTCTTGATGTATGAATCCTCCAACCATTCTGTAATGTTGTCATGATATGGGTCATAATGGCATTGAATAATGTAAGAAAGTTTGGAAAAATTGTCAATATTATGGGGACCTGACATAACCATCAGCCAAGGCCGAAGTGATCCATCTTCCTGACAATTCTCTGAGTTTTCATCAATTTCTTCACATGGAGTATGTAAAAAAATCATGTAATTCTTACTTCCTAGATATTTAGGTAGAAACAAAGCAAGAACAACTTTATCTTTATTATGAAGATTTTTTAGATACGAATCTTCAAGCCATTCTAAGATCCTATCATAAAAATTAGGATGCAAACTATGACTCTGATGAAATGGATATATCAATGGGGAACACATCATAAGAGGATTCATGACATCAATTAGATTATTGGTTTGAACACTTCCTTTGATGATATTAATTGGTTCAAAATTTGAAGCACGAACATTAAAATTTGAACTAATCAAAGAATGAATATGCAATGTAGAATATTTGATCTCCATAAGAATGAGTGCATTGTCTTTTTCAACAATAAATCGTGTAAAATCATCTTGCAACATGTCATTTTTCCATGTGAGTGATGAATGTGAAAGAGAATCAAATCCGACTTCATAATTGTTATGTTTGGAATTAATTTTCACCAAATTTTGGCATATCGAAAAGATTTGATTGTGATGGCAAAGAGTAAGATACTATGGGTAAAGTATCAAGTCCACCAGAATCTAAGAATATATCAATATATAAATAGTAAAAGGAATCATAAATGAGGACATTAAAAGAATCTCTTGAGCTATGATATTTAACAATGGTATTCTCAAGACATTCCTCTTCGCTTTCCTTAAGACTTTCACTCTGTTTTGGTGATAAATCCTTCAACATAATATGATCATCTAAATTTACCTCATTTTTTATTGACAATTAGAAACTTTCATGACAAACATCTAATCTTTCATGTGGATGAAGGTTTAAGGTTTCTTCTTTCAATTGCAGATCTACATCTCTAATCAGTTTCACTGGAATGTTAGAATTCTTAAGATCGTTTTCATCACCTAAGTGTTCTTCAATAACTGAATTTAAGTACTGATTAGAGCAAGAGTTAGAAGAATATGGACATTCACCTTGAACCAACATCAAATATTCTTCCACGATGGTCGAGGGTTGAGTAATCAATGATTAAGAGGAAAAACCAATTTGATTGTCAGTAAGAACCTTTTCAATAAATTCTACCTCCCTTGCTTGTTCAAAATTTTCGGATGGATTCCTCTCATCCCGTGAACAAAATTCTTCTCGCAATCGAGTGATAGGATTTGAAACCTATTCATCATTCATGATTGAATATGACTGGATGAAAGGGATGAAAGAATCATAGAGGATATTTAGTACAAATGACATGTCATCAAGATTAAATTTATAGAGAACATGATGGATTCTTGTTGAAAAGCCTTCTCGAGATGAATTGTCATTGATTAGTAAAGTCTAAAATTCTTCACATAATTGATTGTAATCATAGTTTTCAAAAGAATTTAAAAAATCATCTACAAATTGAAACCAATCAATAATGTGATATGTCAGAAAAGACTCAAACCAATGTTTAATCCGACCCCTGAAAGTAAAAACAAACAATAAGCATAAAACCTTTAAATCAAAAATATCAAGCTTGATGCATTTACACCAAAACCTATTAGGATGGTATTTTGCAGATACATCCCCCCCACCATCAAAGGTGAGTTTGGACAAGTGAGAGACTGTCTTGTTGGGAATATCTGGTAATGAAAAGTGGAAACCATGTTCCAACATAGTGATTTGGGGATCCATGGGGAATTAAATACATTCAAAACAAAGACTCCTGTAAGGCGAGCTTGTTATTATGGCCTGCCTTATAGTGCATTTCAAGATGACATAAATAAATAATTTATAAATATGGAATTATGAAATTCCAAGGGGTAAAACATTTAATCATTAAATTTTCTCAGCCCTCCTTCTAGCATCATTTTTTGATGGGTGTAAATGACACACCATCAACTGGAAAGTTAGATCCATACCAGGGTTGTCTAATTAACCCAAGTTGTTTGGCATGATCTGACCTGATGGATTTAATGTCTCTTTTAGCCAACTAAAGTCCTAAAAACAGTAAAAGAAATAAACTAATTTAAAGTTATGACTCTAACAAATGATATATTACTTACTAATTCTTATTAAAAAGAAATGTGAATATAAAAGTGATTATAAAAAATATATATACAGTTTACAAGGTTTACTTGAAATCTTGCAAAAATGAATGTTAATAATAATGTTGCAAAATAAGATAAAGTAAGAACATAAATCTTTTTTTTTTTTAATGTTTAAAAATTTTAAACTAATAAATACTAAGAAAATACAATTGAAAAAATGACGCACAAACAGTCAAAGATAATTAATGCAATCATCGTCTCATTCATATATAAAAAAATCTGAATAAAAGAAAGCAATGCACCTACTAACCTCTCACTTATCAGCAATACTAAGCTAAATTCATCTATATGTATTTGTATGAGCTCCTCTTAACCTATGTCAAGTTTAAACCTATGAGAAAAGAAAGAATAATACTTCCTGAAGAAATTCAAGTGTTTCATATTCTGGAGTGAGTTTATAACGACAGAAAGAAAAATAATTATATATCTTGTGACCTTGAAATGTCCAATAACTGAAAATGAAAAGAAATCTCATTATCAGGAATGGTGTTACAATATATCTAGCATCAGATGTAAACTCAAAATATTTGAATAGATGATCAGTCACAGATATAAACTAAACCAAAAGATAATGAACAACATAAAGAAAAGCATGATATAAAATATTATGTGCAGAACTGACTAAAGCTAATTCGACATAGATAACATTTCACATCAAGAAATTACATGAGAAGATAATGAAAAAACACTGAAAAGTCTAGACATAATGAAAGCCAAAGAGTAAACTGCTTTCTCATATAGTTTCTACAAAATATGTTCATCCCATGGTCCAGGAAGAACTTTTGGGATAATAGACTCTTAAAGATTGAAAAAATTAATATATAAATGATAGTAATTAAGCATGTATTGATAAAACAAACTAAAGCTAATTTAAATCAATGCATAGTCAATTATTAAAAGAATATGAAGATATTATAATGAAAATGAAACCATTTTACTCACAGGACAAAAGTCATTAAGTAACCTGGAATTCCATATTCTTCTTTGAAAATACTTGTCCATTCTCCCAAAACTTCCAACCATCCGTTATTCTATTTGAAAAAAAAAAAAGTTTACAAAATAAATAATATACAAAAGAGAAAGTATAAAATTCCTCCTCTCTATTTCTTGGATCCCCATGGCTCTGAACTTTCTCATATATTTATACAGTGAATGAATAGTCTGAGCGTCACTAATAATTTCCACCACATGAAATTTGTCTCATAAAGAGACACAAATATCTCTCAAATCATGCATGTTTTCTGGGATAATTCTCTTGGGTAAGATAAATGGGTCCATTTTGGAGATGGGTTTTCAACTGTTTGTTCATACTCCTCACAGTTTGGCTACAATCAGTCCCGCAAAATCGTTTGTCACTTCTTGACGCATTTCCAAATTTTATTTGTTGTTGCTCATAAATTTATTTGCAACAATCCAATTTTATTTTTGGATGAATCATCTTGAACGTATTTAGATAATAAAATTAAGCCATGATCAGATCTGTACCAAATAATTGATAATAGAAACCTGTGAAACAAAAAGAAACCTAAATTATTAACCTTAAAATTGTGAATAAAACAAAATCTAGAACAATAAAACCAAAATGGAATTTAAACTAACTACAAGTTCTAAACAAACATTTTTTATATTTTCATTTCAAATATGATCTTAAAATTCTAGAATATTAAAGTTGATGGAGAGGAGAAAAATACTAATTTTGGGTTTTCACAAAATCAAACAAATGATAGATAGTTCTTTTTATTATTGTTATTTTATTTTTATTTTGAAATAAGATACAAACTAACAAAATAATTTAATTAATTAAACCTACCAAATGATTTTGTGAAAATGATTGTTAATGAGTAAAAGGAGAAAACATAATCATAATTTAAATGAAAGTAAAAGTTGATAAAAATTAGGGTTTTCATTTAAATTAAGATTTTTATGTTAGTCTCTTCCTCATTCAAATTTGATCAAATGTGAACAAATGTCATAGAAAAGATGCGTCATAATAAAAACTCTCAAATTGTCAAGCTCGTCCATCAACATTAAAATTCTGTAGAAAGCAAAATGAAATGACATTTAAGTTTCATAAAATTCAAACGAAACAAAAGAAAAGAATATAAAATCAAACCAACCTCCAACTTCGAAACAAAGCAAACCAATATGAATCCAATCAAGTCAAACGGAAACAAACGAAGAATCCAAGTAAAATTTTGAGGGACCCTTGATTTTGATTTAAGAAAAATAAGGAGGTTGTTGTGGCCTAACAGTATCCACAGTAGAGAGTCACTTTGGTTGTACGCTCCATACAAGCTCAAAATTATACACACATTTATTGGTTTGATTAACTTCTTATTTTCGTACCTGACCTCATACGATGTATATAACTGTTACATGGTCATTCATTGTATGCTCACCTTTTCCTCTTAATTTCAAAATGGAGACTTATTGCACTTTTTATTTAAATTTTCCATATAACCAAATGTTATATTTTTATTTATTTATTATTCATGGTCGAAGAGTAAAGTGAAATTATATTTAATAATCATAATTATTTTAACATTTCATAATGAAGAGTGAAAATGAAAGAGACATTATTTTGTATAAAATGTGCAAATTTTAGTCACGTTATTATTTACACTACATATTTGAGGTACATCATAGGTATTGTAACTGATCTGATGTTAAGTTACACAAAATATTGAGGGTCAAGATCAAAATCTAACTATTTTTGTCTTTTTGATTTAGACACTTAGATTATTTACTAGACATTGTTAAGGGGTATATTTTGTTGTTTTGTAACTTAATTAATGTTAAGTTAAATATAAATATTAAAGGTTATGTTCTTTTTGTATTTGATTATCGTAGTAATTAATTTTTATAGTGATATTAAAAAATAATTGAAAAAAATTATTATGAAAATAAGTTGAATAGAAATGCATAGACAACCTATTATTATAATAATGATAAATTTAGTCTTTTTATTTTCTTACACTTGTTGATTGACTAGACGAATAATGTTGCACTTTACATGTATAGAAATAAAGTTTTGTTAATTTATTACTCTTGGAGTGTACAATTTCTATTGCACAAATTATTAAATTTGTACATAATATTAGTGCGCAAATTGCACAAAAAAGATGACATCGAAAGTTCAGAGTACCTTTACTCCTTGTTGTGCTGTCAGATAGACCTTTGTTGAGTGCTAGTCCTTAAGTAGCTTCTTGAAGAACCGAATTGGTGAATTATGCAATATGTGTATTTAGTTAATTAAATGGTTGATGGTGTTGTTAATAGTTTCTTGTAATCATAAGTGACGATATGTTATAAAGTTGAACTTAATTTGTTTGAATATGATTTGGGCCACCAAGGGGTAAGTCAACCCAGGGTGCACATGTTAACCTAGGCTAATTTGTATTTCATTGTGTTAGAGCACATACTATGTAATTAAGTCAGTCCCTTATTATAAAAGGTGAACCTATCTCTAATATAAACATATTTTCATTTTCCAAACCTATCTGCTTCCCATTATCTCATTGTTTGATAGTTTCTCTATTTCTTTTCTTGTTTTTTTTATCTGGGTTGTGCTCAGAAAATCCAGTGCACCTTTCTCAATGGTTGCACCTTGGATTCACGTTTTTGAATGATTCCACCTCTGAGAGTTAGCATGTCCCTTTGGTTATTCAATCTCTCAGGTGGAATTACTCTTACTACAAGTTACACAATGCAAGAAGGATGGGTGCACCATCTCTCTGGGTTTTTCTCTTTAATTTTCATGAATGAAAGAAGTACGCCCTCCTTAATGGATGCACTGAGACTCTCCCTTTGGCCTTCGAGACTCATACTGAGATAGTATATCCCTTTGGATAACCTCATTCCATGTAAACATTGGTTTTTTCATCTATTTTATCTTCCCCACAACAGTGAGTCACTCCATCTCAGAAATGAACCCTTCGTGGAGTTTGGGGCAATTGCCATAAGTTTTTAGATGTGCAATATAAGGGACTAGATCTCCTTCTCAGGAAGACATATTGGTATCAGAGCTTCAAAATCCAAGGAGAAGCTTCAAATCTTGAGCATGGGCCCAATTTTTTTCAAATTTTTCATGATTTCCAGTCCAAATCACACCCTTCTCAAGGTTTCCTTATCAATATCGGTGGGTGCACATGTCTCCTAGCGCAAGGGTCACACATATATCCACCACCAAGAGAGGAGATTCATAGATCTATTGGCCTCCAAATATCTCCCTCTATTTATTCTCTCCCCCTGTGCTCCAGGGTATTACACACTCTGTTCCCACAACATAACCTGACCCAGATTTTGTTTCAAAGCCAAGTTTTTCTTGAATACTTCATTTTTCCTCAAGATTCCTCCTAGAAGAGATCCCTTTCCAGTGGACTTAGAATCCAATACCTCGAATCCTTTACAATACCTTGCCTCTTTCGTTAATGAGTTACTAAGAATGCAACAACAAAATAATCCATATCCCCTCCGGTTGGATACTCGAATCGAGTTCCCTAATTTTTTGGGGCAAAAAAATGGAGAAGATGTGGATTCATGGATCTATATCCTTTCCACATATTTAAACACTTTTCAAGGCCTCACCGAAGAAATAAAACTTCATATTGTTGCCTTGCAATTGGAAGGACTCGCCCAAACATGGTGGGATACAGAGCAAGAAAATACCGCATTCGTGGTAGAGATTGGGGATGCTCCATGATTCTTTGCCTCTCAACCACTCAAAATTTGGGCTCAACTTTGTGAAGCCTTGAGAAACCGTTTCTACCCACCTGGGTACCTACAATATTTATGGATCAAATGGCACCGTCTCCACCAAATTCCTACACAAGGAGTGCAAGCATACATTGACTACTTCTCCAAGATGCACCTATTGCTCCACATTCTAGACCCGAAAGAGGTATTAATACTTAAGTTTATTTCTAGGTTATTGGTTCAATTCCTTAAAGAAGTATATTTATTTGAAAATCATACATTAGACAATTTTTTTCACAGAGAATTGGAAATAGAAAGGAAGATATCTCCTAGGGGTCGTACTCCTCAGTCCCCTCCCAACCCTAATCCCTCTGTCTCTCAAACACCCACCTCCAATACTTCAACCTCGTTATCTGAATCCTAATACCAATGCACCCTGGTGTTCCTTCCACAAGACTTACTCCCACAACACTTCAGATTGTCGAGTTATCAAATCTCTGAAAACTAACAAAACCTTACTCACTAAGCCTACTAATTCTTAACCAGTCGAAAACAATGGGGAAGTTTCTCTTTAAAACCCCACTGAATTAGATCCCTCTTTGATTTTAATGACCATGGAAGATCTGATCTCATCAACCCAACCCCTCTTCACTCACAACTACCGAATCAAAAATTCATTGGCTTTACTTATCATGGACAATGGAAGCCAGAAAAATTTGGTGTCTCAATACCTAGTCAACCACCTTCATCTGGTCACTACTCCACACCCAAAACCATATCACTTAGGATGGATTAAAAAGGACGTTCCTCGTCTATTGGTATCTCAATGTTGCATGGTCACCTTTTCCATAGGCCAATTTAAAGACATTGTCCTATGTGATCTCTCACTATTGGATTGTTCTGACTTACTTCTCAGAATACCCTACCAAGCCCAAAGAAGTGCCATTTATATGGCTAAATCCCCCCAGTATAAACTTACAAAATATGGCCACACCTATATCCTAACAGCAAAAACACCCAAAACTACTTCTAACAAAGACAACATCCCTCATATCCATCTGAATCAGTGTGTCTCTCTCTGTTTGGTGCGCCCAATACCACCAAACAATACTACACATCTACTTCCCGAAGCAATGACTCCTCTACTGCAAGAATTTATCGATTTTTTCCTTACTCCTATGGTACGTCCCCCCGCTCACCATATATACCATTCAATTTACCTCATCTCGGGGTCTTCCTTACCAAATGCACCCACTTACTAGTTAGTTCAGTAGGTCCCACGAGAATCAAAGGAAATGGAGAAGCAATTAACCGACCTCATCAACTTTGGTCACATTCAACCATCATCTTCTCCCTATGCTTTTGTCGCCTTTGTAATCCAAAAAGAGACACCTCAGAAATGTGCCTTTTCACTAATTACCAGGCCCTTAACAAAGCCACAGTAAAGAACCTTTACCCCCTACCCCGGATTAAGGAGTTACTTGACACCCTCCAAGGAGCTAAGTGGTTCACTAAACTAGATTTGACAGTAGGCTACCATCAAGTTCAAATGAACCCAGATGATGTGTGGAAGACAACTTTTAAGACCAAATTTGGTCTTTATGAATGGAAATTCATGCCCTTTGGCCTGACTAATGCACTAGCCACATTCATGTCACTCATCAATGATATCTTTAGAAACAATTTGGGTCACATTGTGGTCATATACTTAGATGACATTCTCATCTTAAGTAAGACATGGGACACCCGCATGTAGCATGTCCGCCAAGTTCTCCAAATACTCAGAGAGCATAAGTTACAAGACAAGGAAAAAAAGTCCTATTTTGGCCAAAGTTCAGTTCCTTATCTCAGATTCATGGTAGAATTAGAAGGTATTCAACCAAATCCGTCCCACATCCAAGCCTTGAAGCAATGGACAAAACCTTCTTCGGCGAGCGAGCTAAAAAGCTTCATGGGTGGTATCAATTTTTATCGTAAGTTTATTTTTCATTTTTCTCAGATTGCTCATCCTTTGCATCAACTATATAATAGTTTTTCCACCTTTATTTGGACTAACGAAGCTACCAACCACTTTCTTCATCTCAAGGAGGCACTATGCTCATCTCTAGTATTTCATTTTCTAGACATTTCTCAACCATTTGAGATTGATTCACATGCCTCATAATATGCCATTGGTGTCATGCTTAAACAGGGAGGCCACCCCATTGCTTATCACTCGGTAACTATTTTCGAGGCTTAGAGAAATTATAGTACTTATGAAAAATAATTTTACATATTGGTCGAATCTCTCAAGTAATGGTGCCATTATTTGTTGGGAAAAGAGACTATTCTACGTACACACCATCATCCGCTGATTTTCATTAATTCCCAATCTAAGATTCAGGAGCAAAGGCATCTTAAATGGGCATCCTACATTCAAAAATTTCATTTGGTGATCCAATATAAGAAGAGTACTTCTAATAAAATGGTTGATTTACTCAGTAGGCCACCAACTCCAGTTCTCCCAATTTTAGAGGTGTGTTGTGCTAATTATGATACAAGGAAAGATCAATATGATACTGACAAGTACTTTCAAGAGATTTGGGTTTCCTTACACAGTCCCATGGTTGTCAATTAGACTCCATTATTGGACTACAACATCTGGGATGGATGGCTCTACAAATTAAACTTTCTTTATGTTCCACACTCAAATGATAGTCTCTTGCTCATTAAAGAAGCTCATGAATCATCCTATGGTGGCTACTTTGGTACCAAAAAGACTTTATAGCATCTACAACACCATTTCTATTGGCCTTCTATGAAACCCCAAGTTGAGAAATTTGTCAGAGCTTGTGCATTATGTTCCCAATCGAAGCAATCCAATAAAAAGCATGGCATATACCATCTATTGCCTCTCCCTTATCATCCTTGGGAGTCAATCTCTTTGGATTTCTTAAGCGAACTACCCACCACCCAAAAGAAACATGATGCAATCTCGGTAGTGGTATGTCGTTTTAGAAAAATGTCTATTTTCATTCCATGCACAAAGACTACTGCAACATCACAAACAATGGAGTTGTATTTCCAACATGTATGGCCACATTTTGGCCTACCAAGAAACATCATTTCAGATAGAGACTCACGCTTCCTCAACACATTTTGGAAGACCATCTGGGTGCTACTGGGGTGTCAACTAAAGTTCTCTACTGCCCTGCATCCTCAAACATATTGACAAACATAGGTAGTAAACTGGGTATTGGTACATTCTCTCCAAACTCATTTTGGGCGTAGCAAACAGTGGGACAACTACTTACATATTCTGCACCATAGATACAACAAGGCCACACACTCTTCTACTGGGTTCTCTCCATTTGAAGCATGTTTAGGCTTCCAACCAACATCACCATATGAGCTTCCCCTCACTTTGGATCCCCAAGGTATTGTGCATCATCAACAAGAACAACACTTAGCCCATCGGTTTCTTCAACAACTTCCACAACAACACACTACGGTAACAACAACACTAATAGCAGCTCAAGATCATGCAAAGCAAAGGAATGACAAACAAAGGACCTCCATGTCTTTCCATCCTCGATATAGAGTCTTGTTATAGTTGGATAAGAAACGCTTCAAATTCCATCATCATAAACTTCTTCTAATCAAATATGGCCCTTATACCATTCTAGAAAATATTGGGGAGAATGCATATCGATTGGATCTTCCCCCTAGCTCAGGATACATAATTTCATCAATGTCAACGATCTGAATTTGTTTGAGCCTCCCCTTTTGGAGGAACCAGTTACAATTAAATACCCAGTGGAAAATATTCTGGACTTCCAACTACCCTTGTCCAAAGACACACTACTTGACACCAGGGCTGGTTCTAAAAGGCACCGGGCCTACACCTCCTACCTTGTGGCACACCAAGGACAAACTCCAACTCAAGTAAAGTGGATGATAACTGAAGTGGTGCACTGTCTCTTTCCTCACCTTTTCATGAAAGCCAGGATGCTTCCAGATCTAAATAGGGAGGAATTGGGCAACCAAGGGGAAAGTCAACCTGGGGCACACATGTTAACCTAGGCTAAGTTGTATTTCATTGTGTTAGAGAACATAATATGTAAATAATTTGATCCCTTATTATAAAAGGTGAACCTATCTCTAATACAAGAATCTATTCATTTTCCAAACCTATTTGCTTCCTTTTCTCTCATTGTTTGATAGTTTCTTTATTTCTTTGCTTGTTTTTTTGATCTGGGTTGTGCTCAGAAAAGATAGTGCACCTTTATCAATGGCTTCACATTTTTGAATGATTCCACCTATGAGAGTTAGCCTAACCCTTTGTCTATTCAATATCTTAGGTGGGATTCCTCTTACCTTAAGTTACACAAGGAAATAAGGAAGGATGCACCATCTGGGTTTTGCGCCCTTGCTGGGTTTTTCTCTTTAACTGTCGGGAATGAAAAAAGTGAGCCCTCCTCAATGGCTGCATTGAGACTCTCCCTTTGGTCTCTGAGACTCATACTAAGATAGTCTATCCCTTTGTCTAACCTCATTCCATGCTGGCATTGGTTTTTTCATCTATTTTTTCTTCTCCACAACAATGAGGTGCTCCATCTCAGATATGTGCCCTTCTTGGAGTTTGGGGAAACTACTGGAAGTTTTTAGATGTGAAATCTAAGGGACTAGATCTCCTTCTTAGGTTGATCATGATTACTCATTTACAAAAAGTTGGAATTTTGTTACATGTGGTATTAGAGCAGGGTTCTAATGTGCAACACTGGACTTGTTATGAATTTGGAAGAAATTTTAATTAAAGATGCAATTACTAATATAAACTGAAATTGCATTACGCAGGTATCATGGTTAGAGGACAGAGAATGAGTAGATTTCAATGTGTGGAAGGAGGAGGTATGCCTCCTCCAATTACATTCACACCCTAAGGATTTTTTCCATAGGGAGAAGAGCATATTGCCGAGCATGAACATGTTGCAGTGGGAGATGTCATGGATATGATGACGTATTTTCAAAGAATGTGATAGGCATCGATAAATATCCTTGATCAGTATGAGGGTATGCACACAATGAGGTTCACATCGTCCTAGTTAGTGGTAGTTTTCATAGACAACTCGAGAAGGTAAAATTTCCCGAGTTCTGAGGTTCCACAGATAGTTAAGTCACCAAATATTGGTTTGAGAATATGGAAATATGTTTTGTTTTGTGTGATTAGAACTCCAACATGAAGGTTTGTATAGTGTTCTTTTAGCTGAAAGGGCATCCACTTCTTTGGTGGAAGACACTTTTACCACAATTGAATATGGCCATTCAGGACGTGTCTTGGGAATTGTTCGAGGAGATATTCTGAGAGAGGTACTTATCTAATGTTCTTCATAACTACACCTCCAAAAGTATCAGCAATGGATTTCATAGTTTCATAATATAAACTGAGCAACATTAAAAAGTGTGTACAAGGATCAAAGAAATCAATTTGGTGAGGCACTCCTTAGAGATTAAGTCTTTTAATTTTCATTCATCTTTAACTCCAAGATCCGACAAACCTTTTCCATACTCCAAATTTTGTGACGAAAGGAGCCGGTGATGGCACCTCTTTCAGTGAGTGTCAATGTACTAATCAATCTTGTGTTGATATCGATGTGAATGGGAGTACATATGATACCAATTAGCACTTCAAGGTGCTTTGGTTTTTTAATAGAAGACTTAGCCACACGTATTTTCTCTCATTCATTGTATCACTATCATTGCATGATGATTTTTCCTCATCATTGCATGGTTGATGAAGTCCATTAAAAAGTATTGCAAGAAGTGGTTCCTCTTGCATCATTGGAGGGACCATTGTTTATAATTCAATATCATGACTATCATCGATATAATGAGATCATTGCAAGAGATTGAATTCCTCTTAATTGTTTATGCAGTAGAATAGTGACGAGGGAAAATATATGTAGTAGAATAGTGATAAGGGAAAATAACAACAGGGAAAAATCTCCAATTGCTCATTTGAACTGGGATGGGATGAACCGATGCTAAGATGGTAGACAAAAGGTAATATCTCTTCCAAAATAAACAACATTATTCACGAGGTAAATACATGAGATAGGTGCATAAAGTCTAAAGAAGATCCTTTGTAAAAGGTAGAAACAAACGTTTAACTATGCACTCAACATCGAATCGTCTATATAATATCAATTTATTATGGAGGATTTTGAATATAGTTCTCTGCAATATATATATATATATATATATATATATTCAAAAAAAATCAGATGGTCAATTACGATTTCTTAATTCATTCCACTTCATAAAAAATTAAATGGAATAATATATATATAATCAGCAAAAATATTATATAAAAACATAAGCGTTATTTCCATACAACATGGATTCACAATTTAACAATTATATTATACAATGAATTAACTAAATAAATAAAATACCATGACCAAGAATGTTTATATATATGATGATCTTAAATATGTAATTTGTGCACGTCATTTCCTTTACCTACTAATCCAAAGACTTCACCATTACCTCCGAGACAACGCTAAGGATACTCTTTTTCCCCTTTAACCTCCTAAACCAAAAAGGGGTCACACACAAAATTTTAGAAACTATAGCTCAATATTTATAGGATTACACCTCTTTTCAAAGTTTGCAACCCAACTCACACAAGTAAACCGGTCATATGAAAATTTGATAGAATTTTAGTCATCCAACAATAAGATCATTTCCTCCTTGCTCTTCCTTCTTTTTATAACAAAATTTCTCTTGAAACTTGTCAATTCATGCACAATTAAATAGTTTTTAATAATTAAATTAGATATTATTCACACCCAACACATGTCACACTTTCCCCAAGTTGCACATGTTTATTTCTTTTTAATAAAAAAAATAGCATTTTCCCTTACATCCACAATTAGTTCCTAGATTTTCTCCTAATTGTCCCTTAGTTCCTCAATTTCTCCTTTATTGTGTATCCTAACTAATTTACAGTTGAATTTTGATTTATACTCTTCTATTAGTTAGGATTTAGAGTCTAGTTTGACTTAGGATTCTAACTCTATGTTGATAACCCATTCTCTCATGAATTAATTTATTTTAATTAAAAATATTTTTATTAATTTCATGCACACATTGTGCACATGTATTGATTTTTATTCTCCCTCTTATAGATTTTATTTAGTCCAAAGTTCCTTAGATCTATTTCTATCAAATTCATTTAGACATAACAATTAGACTTAGGTTTTATTATGCTTCCAGTTTATAATTTTTTATAAATTTATATTCTATTTTCTACCAGTTCTAAGTATTTTTTTTATTCTCTAAAGTCTTTTATATTTTTATTAACTCGTTAATTTATTCATGTGACGTGTCATTCAAGATGCACCTATGTGATCCAAGGATGCCAGTCACCATTTTAATTAGTTTGGACGTTGTATGATGCTTGGAGTCAATACTCCACTTTTCAACTTTGTATGAGACTAAGGGATTATTGAAGAATAAGGAATTCGACTTATTGTGAACCCCTTAGAAATCCTCACAAGAGGTTGTCTCAGTCTTCTCTCATGACATCGTGAACCTATGAGGAACAAGGTAGTCGTTAACCTTCAGTTCAAGCCACGGTGTGAGTGTTATTAGGTTGTGATAGGGATGTTGCCACACATATCCCTAATATTTTTGATATATGTGTATGACCCCTTTACTCCATATGTGAGTCATATTAGCAAGCATCACCATGACTACATCCACTGACAAAAATAATATTAATATTTCTCATCCATGAAATCCATAGCTGAAATCATCATCATAACACATGTGTAATAAAATAAAGTACTCATAATTAAAGTCAGTAGTCCACTCCTTGACTCAATCTAGAGTCCAAGGAATCTTGTCGATGCCATCATCATCCTCATCATGTCAATTTTCTTTCACACTCAAGAAACTGCATCATAATACCTGTCAATGTTATACATCAATATTAATAATATAACAAATTTCAATACTCAATCATACCATAAACTCATAAACCAAATCAAAAAATCATAATGTACCATATTTAGCTAGATCACTTGCACACAAGTGTCCTCAAATAATAATCATTGTTATGAAAATATGGTCAGTGAAAATTTGGATGTTACAAGAAAACAATCGCAATCAAACATACAGATAGATTTACCTTTCAAATACAATTGGGAAAACCAAGAAAATGTTTTAGAGTTGCACCTCTAATTCTATTATATCTCTTCATTGTTACAATACAATATACATAAGATCCTACATCATCTAAAAAACCTTCAATATATTAACCCTCGATTACAACTCAACCGTAGTTCCTGA
This sequence comes from Picea glauca, assembly GCA_000966675.3. Taxonomy (NCBI): domain Eukaryota; kingdom Viridiplantae; phylum Streptophyta; class Pinopsida; order Pinales; family Pinaceae; genus Picea; species Picea glauca. Next base: position 255,071 of record JZKD02S1916562.1, read on the forward strand.
ACTTAAATTAGATTACCATGGACCACACAATTGTGTGTCATAAAATTGCCAATGAATAAAACCATAACGAGAAAAACCAATCAATAAAAAACTCTTGATAAAAAACTATCGATGATTTTTCTTGCCACAGGGCCCTTTGGGCCCTTTTGCGACCCCCTTTCACTAAACCGTGTGCAAATAATATGACACATACTCTGAGTTTTTGTTTTGTTTTCATTCTCTCTCAATCAAATTAGGAGCCAGGAGCCTATCTGACATTCTCTCTCTCCAGAGTATAGAACTAAGATTAAACGCCCTGCTTTCCTGTACATAAATAGTAAAATCTACTACTATGGATTCTTCCATCTGTGTTCATATTGTGCATAACACAGTATGTCATTTAATGCTTGCAGTTACTTGTTGTGCGCCTTATGTCTATGGTCATTAAATGCTTGGAGTTACTTGTTGTGCCCTTTATGTCTTCTTGTTGTGATCATCGTGGTTGCATCTTCTTAGTCGTCGGGTGGCGAAGTATAGTCAAATATGTTTGTTCCCTTGTACGCACACCCACACTTGTAAAAAAAAGAAAAAGAAAAAAAAATCCACTTATATGAGGTTTGTAGTCATGATGAACGGGAGGTTCGTTACATATGGTATCAGAGCCGGTTCGACCCGCGACTTGGGATTCGCTACGGATTTTGTGACATGATTTGATTTTATTATACTATTGTTGATTGAGTTGATTATGTGCTTATAGGTAATCATGGTTAGAGGACACCGCGGAGGCAGACGACGGGGTGCTAGGGGAGGAGGCGTGACGCCTCCAGTAGCATCCACGCCTAAGGGGCCTAACCCCCAGGGAGGCGAGAAGGTTCTCGGATAGGAGAAGATAGCAGTTGGAGATGTGGTCGGGATGATGAGGTCTTTTCAGTGCATTTCTAAGGCATTGATCAGCCGATTGGACAAAGACGAGGCCAGGGCACCGACACCTGCTGAGGTTCTGCCGCACGCACCGATCGTTACTGGTAGAATTCACCATGAACTCGAGAAGGTTAAATTTCCTGAGTTCTTTGGTGCCCCGGACGATGCAGCCACTGAGGCATGGTTAGAGAATATGGTGATGTGCTTCACACTTCGTGATTATACCTCCAACATGAAGTTCCACATGGCGGTCTTTCAACTGAAGGGGAGCGCTCTTCTATGGTGGAAGACGCTCCTACCATAACTGAACATTGTTGTTGAAGACATGTCATGGGAATTGTTCGAGGAACGGTTCCGAGAGAGGTATATTTCAGAGGAATTCATTGAGCGTCAGCTCAATGAGTTCAATGCATTACGACAGGGAGGTTGTACGATGCCCAAGTACGAGGCACGTTCTATGGAGTTGCTTCGGTATGCTCCACACCTTAACACTGAGAAGCTAAAGGTCAACAGGTTTGTGTTTGGTCTTATTGGTGGCCTTCATGCAAAGGTTAGGATTTTGATGCCTCAAACCTTGCACGGCGCCTTCTAGAAGGCCCTCATAGCAGAGGAGGAGCTTATCAGTGGGGGTCAGACTAGGACTCCAGCGAGACCAGCAGGGCAGGTTCTATCTGGGACACAGCAGTACCAGACACCAACGAGACATACACCGGGGTATTGTGGCTTCCAGAGGGGATCCACTTCCACTACACCCCGATGACCACTGCCTCAGCAGCGGACACCTTATCGGGGACCATAGCGCCAGCAGCAACGTCACCCGCAGCAGTAGCAGAACAGACCAGGGTTACAGGCCAGTGGGTCCTCATCTTCTACTTCGGGTACCAGGACTAATGGGCCGAAGAAGGGGTGTTGGACGTGTGGGGAGCCACACTACCAGCGCGACTGTCTTGTGGAGAGGACCAGAGTGTCCGGATCAGCCGGACCCACTATAGTTGGAGATATGGGAAAGGCCCATCGAATTCATGCAGCGGTGAATAAACACTAGGCAGAGCACCAGTCGATTGTGCTTGAGACGACAGGTACTATCGTTGACCAGACCCTTAGTGTTTTGATAGACCCAGGTGCTACTGAGAGTTTCATTTCTGGTGCAGTGCTGAAAAGGATTAAGGGAAAGGCAGTCGAACAAGACAAGTTTAGCTTCGTCGAGATGGCTTTGGGAGCCAAACAGAAGGTTGGAGGAAAGGTTATGGGCTGTGCCCTTAACCTGGGAGAGTTTGTCATGAGGGTCAACTTGTACGTCATGATCTTAGGATCTTATGACGTCGTGATTGGTATGGATTGGTTGGAATCGCATGAGGCAATACTCAACTGTATGATGAAATGATTGATCTTGGTTGATGATGAAGGAAAGAAACATGTGATTGTAGGCTGAAACCAAGGAGTTTCCCTGAGGTTAGTCTCTTCCTTACAATTACGGAAGAGTATGCGGAAGGGGTGCAAGATTTATGCGATCCTTGCGCTAAACGAGAAGGGAGTAGCGGAAGGTATAGAACACCTTCCGGTGGTGAGAGAATTTGCAAACGTATTTCTAGAGGAGTTACCTGGGATGCCACCAGAAAGGGAATTGGATTTTACCATAGACCTAAAATCGGGGACCGAACCGATAGCAACACCTTATAGGATGTCGACCCCGGAGTTGCAAGAGTTGAAAATGCAACTAAAGGAGTTGTTGGAACTAGGACTGATACGTCCTAGTGTGTCATCGTAGGGTGCACCTGTTATTTTCATATAAAAGAAGGATGGATCATGGAGGCTTTGCATTGAATACCGTCAACTGAACAAGGCTACGATCAAGAATCAGTATCCCTTGCCGATAATTGATGATCTGTTCGATCAAATGAAGGGTTCGACGGTGTTCTCCAATATCGATTTGTGATCGAGGTATCACCAGTTACGGATCAAGGAGGATGACATCCCTAAGACCGCCTTTAAGACGAGATTCAGACATTACGAGTGTACTGTTTTACCGTTCGGACTAACAAACGCCCCGGGGGTATTCATGAGTTTGATGAATGAGGTGTTCCACGAGTACTTGGACAAGTTCATCCAAGTATTCATTGACGATATTTTGATCTACTCTCGGATGATGGAGGAGCATGACAAACACTTGTGCTTGGTACTACAGTGTCTGTGAGAGAAAAAATTGTATGGGAAGTTTTCCAAATGCTCTTTTTATCAATCGAGGATTCACTACTTAGGGTATGTCATCTCCGGCGAAGGTATCGCCATGGATCCAGCTAAGGTTCAGGCTATTATGGAATGGCCTGCGCCAACGAATGTCATAGAAGTGCATAGCTTTATGGGTTTAGAAGGATACTATCGACGGTTTGTCATGGATATTCGAAGATAGCAAATCCGATCACGAAATTGCATAAGAAAAACAAGAAGTTTGTTTGGATCAAGAAATGTGCGGAAGCATTTCGGAGGCTTAAAGAGTTGTTGACTATAGTGACGATACTAAAATTCCCTAACATGGATGCAGACTTCTTGGTATGCACGGATGCATCCAAGGAAGGTTTAGGCGGAGTCTTGATCCAAGATGGACGAGTGATTGCTTACATTTCAAGGAAACTGAGAAGACATGAGGAGAACTACGTGACGCACGGTTTGGAGTTATTATCCATCGTATATGCCTTGAAGGTTTGGAGACACTACCGTGTGGGACGCAAATTTGAACTAAAAACTGATCATTGTGGACTACAACACATTTTTACGCAAGGCGACCTGAACACACGACAACGACGTTGGTAGGAATTGATTAGTGAATATGAATTCGAGATTACTTACATAAAGGGAACAATGAACCGAGTGGCAGATGATTTGAGTTGGAGGCCACGCGTATTTTCGATGTTGCCTCTTCAGACGAATATACGTGAGAAGATTCTCACTTTACAGCGTGATGATGACTGGTACAAAGAGGTCGAGGGTTTTATCAGACAAAACACAATGATGGTACCACGTTATGAGGGATATTCATTTGATCACGATGGTTTATTGAGGTTTAAAGGTCGTATTTACGTACCGCCAAATGACGAGTTGAGGATGTTGATCCTGAGTGAGGCTCATAGAGCAGTCTACACGGCTCACCCATGAGTCACGAAGATGAGGGTAGACCTTAAACCCTTATTCTTTTGGAAGGGAATGAAGACTGGCATAGTAAACTATGTGGCCAGATGTCTAGAGTTTCAGCAGGTAAAGGCTGAACATAGACACCGAACAGGATTACTTCAACCACATGCCATCCCAGAATCGAAATGGGAGGTCATTTCGATGGATTTTATTGTTGGATTGCCACTAACGGCAAGGAGACATGACTCAATTTTTGTGGTAGTAGATACTCTAACGAAGAGTTCTCACTTTATTCCTGTGCATACGACATATCAGGAACCTGACATAGCGAGAGTTTTAATCAATGAGATTGTGAGGCTGCATGGCGTGCCTAAGAAGATTATATCTAATCAAGGATCGGTGTTTACTGGATGATTTTGGACGAGTTTCCAAGAGGCCTTGGGGACCCAAATTAACTTTAGTACTGCATATCACCTAGATATGAATGGATAGACAGAACGAATGAACCAAACCTTGGAAGACATGTTGTGCATGTACGTGATCAACCAACAAAAGCGTTGGGAGGAATTCTTGCCTCTAGTAGAGTTCGCTTACAACAATAGTTACCAGAGCACCATTAAGATGGAGCCTTTTGAGTTTCTTTATGGGCGACCATGTCATACGCCCTTGAGTTGGGATCGGCATGAGGATAGGGTACTGGTGCGACCAGAAGAGATCCAAGAAATGGAAGAGAAAATTCAAACCATAAGACAAAGAATTAAAGAAGCACAGGATCGACAGAAGAGTTATGCCGATGCACACCGAGTCAACCGTAGTTACGAGGTCGGTGATCGAGTCTTCTTACGAGTTAAACTGCATAAGAGTTCGATCAATTTTGGAAAGGGAGATAAACTCTCTCCTAGGTTCGTGGGATCTTTCAAGATTGTGGAGAGAAAGGGGCCCGTGGCCTATCGACTAGCCTTGCTTGATTCTTTGAGGCGTATACATGATGTTTTTCATGTGTCTATTTTGAGACATTATATAAGTGATCCTACACATGTGATTGACATGAGTTCATTGCAGGTATAGGACAAGGGAGCGCTCACGGCTGAGCCAGTCTACATTTTAGATCATCTTGTTTGACAGTTACGACGTTGAATGGTAGATTAGGTCAAGGTCCAGTGGGACAGTTATAGTCCGCACTCGGCGACCTGGGAGGACGCATATGATATGCGCCAGCAGTTTCCATTTTTGTTTGATAGATAGACTTATGATACTGTGATACATTCATTTCGGCATTTACACTGAGAAACTTTGGGATGAAGTTTAGACCAAGAGGGGTGTATGTAACATCCCGCTCTGGCGCACTAAGAAAACTTATTCTTTCAGGACACTTGCTCGCAAGTGATCTGGACTTTTATGATGATAAAACATTTATCCTTGATTGATGCGTTATGATAGATGACATGATGTTTTACTGCTTTGACGTAGACAGGTGCCATTGACTCATTTTTATTGAGTGTGCAGGGTTTTGGACCTTGAGTATGCAAAGGCATCGGTGGAACCTCTTGGACTCTGGATTGAGTCAGGGAGTGTGTTATTTGGGTTGATTTAATTACTGTGATATTTCATTGATTTGATGATATGATGAGGACATGTTCTGACATGATTGTTGATGATGCAGGCTGACGATAGCTTGTCGACCAGACTCACATATGGATTAAAGGGGTCACACACGATTTCCAGATAGGTTGAGGGAGAGGTGTGGATAGCATCCCTGCCACAACCTACTAGCGCTCCCGTCGTGGCTCGGACTGTAGGTTAACGATTACCTAGTTTGAGAGGATCCACGATGCCATGAGGGAAGACTACGACAATCGCTCATGATGATTCTAAGGGGCGTGCAATAAGGTGAGGGTATTATTCCTTAGAGTCCTTAGTCTCCAAGAAGTTCACCTGGCGGAGTGTTGACTCCAGGGGTTATTGATGTCTACCAATCAGTCAAGTTGGTGAGTGGCACCCTTGGAGCACATGGTGCATCCTGAAGGACACGTCGCGCAAAAGAAACAAAAGTTGGTGAGTGGCACCCTTGGAGCACGTGGTGCATCCTGAAGGGCACATCACGCGAAAGAAACACAAGAGGTGAGTGACACCCTTGGAGCACATGGTGCATCCTGAAGTGCACATCGGGCAAAAGAAACGAATGAGGCGAGTGGCACCCTTGGAGCACGTGGTGCATCCTGAAGGGCACGTCACATTGATGTTGAGGAAGGAACAAACCTAGATGGCCTTAAGACATTTAACACCTTAATAAATTCTTAAAACGACTTCCCTAAATAATTGTCGCCCAGTTCAGAATCCAAACCTAAGTCTAAAACTTCTCTAGGGTAAAATTTTGTTTAGCCTTAAGAAAAAGACCTTATAAAAATAAAAGTAAAGATATAAACTAAAAACCACTTAAGTAATAGTTTTAGTCTTCTTAAATTTAGGGGGTAAAATGAAGAGAGGAATAATTTAATTAAAATACGTGGTTTTAAATTATAAAGAAGAAATAAATTATTTAACTTGTGGAAGTATAAAAAGATTTTAAATTAATAATAAAGGGAAAAGGGTAAATAGCGCAACTTCCTTTTTGGCTCTAATAAAAAGGGGAAAGAAGGGAATAATAAGAATTAGGAAACTAAGTAATGGAGGAAACATAATAAAGGAAAGTTGGGAACTTTTGGTAAAAAGCGAGGTCAACATAGTAAGGAATCTGCAATTAAGAACATTCTAATTTGAGTTAATTTACCAACTTCATTTTTAGGGAAATTATTTAAAACTTGTAAGGGGATCTAGGAACACCTAGGAGGAAATTTAGGAGCAACTCTAGGTGGGTAAGGGAAACGAGTCAATTAATAATTTAAAGAAAATAATTATTGGAGGAAAGAGGGGGATGGACGACACTTGTGCGAAGGAGAATATTAGAATATTTTATTAAAACTTAATTAAAATGTGATTTAGGGAAAGTTGGAGGTTGGAAAAACTCTATAAAAGAAAGGAAAGATGAGGAAGAAGGGGATCGGCTGTTAGCGTAACGTTATGCTGTCGGTTTGTGACTTGATTGATTACTTATGGAGAGTTGGGATTTTCCATCTCGGATAGGAGTGGTAGCTCGGCCTTGCGAGGTGAGCTAGGAAACTAGACATAGCATCTGGATAGTGTGTGGCCCCTTTGCGGCTCAGGGGGATAAGGGGGAAGCAGAGTACCCCTAGTGATTGGTTGGGAGGTACCGGTGAGGTCTCGGCAGTCGGCGAGTGGGAGCGACACGAAGCTCAAGAGAGGGATTGCGTCTTCGGGTTACTCACCATCAGTCACAGGTACGCAAGTGCATTATTCGTTTAAAATAAAAGAATCATTATTTAACGTGTATATGAACCCTTATGATTTTAATGGAAGTGTTAGAATTGGAATCATCCCTTTTCCTTGTCATTTAGTTCTGCGCCTATATTGATGTAACCCTCGAGACAATTTTGTTGAGCTATCCTTAGGGCCTTGGCATTCTCCTCGGTTGTCAGCGATTTATTTTAGTATCCATTGATGTGAATAGTGATTGGCTTCAAACTGAGTGGTCCTTGTGGGATGGACTTGTTTCATTTTTCAGAGTGTCATTGTTTATTGAAAAAAATAAAAATAATATATATATATATATATATATATATATATAAAGATTTTATTTGTATGTTTTACCTTTGCCGTTTTAAAATAGATAATGGGTAAGGAATATTATAGCAGCTTTTGTCAATTGTAATGGTCGCGCAATTTTCCTCCTTGACTGTAAACCTCATTCTCATAATATTCTCATCACCGGTATGGCTGGATTCGCTGCTTCTCTTGTATAGAATAGGATGGTCAGAAAATACCCTCATTATAAGATTGTTGTTCTTGATAAGCTGGATTATTTCTCCGATTGAAGAATCCGTGTTCATCAAAGTCTTTCCCCAACTTCAAACTGTGAGGGGATAAAATGCGAGTGCATATCTAATAAATTTTATTCTAGTTATAGAGGTAATAGACACGATCTTTCATTTGCAACACAGACCCATGTTGAAAATTTGTTCCAGAACAACTTCGAGTTCACGAAGAAAATATCTATGGAACTCTTGTTTTTTTGGTGGCTCGTAAATCTTGCCGTTGTAAATTCATTTTTCAGTTGAATCTACCAAAGAAACTAAATCTTTTCTAGGCATAGTTGTTCCTCAAGTTTTCCTCACGTTTACACCAGTGAGATTTTTGTTGAGCATTCTCCTTGTCGGGTGCCATCAAAACCTTACTGGCCTTCTGTTAAAAAATGTTCCTTACCTGTGAATTTTCCCAGTACAGAACTATGTTAATACCTTGGATACCAGAGCGACGTCCACCCTTGACCTGCGTGCTCAGACTGTTGGTTGCGTTTATAAATTTTTATTGGGGGAAACATCGTATTGAGGACCCACGATCCTTGTCGTGACTTGTCAATTCGGGTAACTATTGATTTACCCCCTTACCCAAGAAAATGTGATTTAATGCTGGGTGTTTACATTTAAAATTTCTACGATATCTCTGGCATTAATTTTTACCTCTGTGCGTTGATTCTACTGGCGCTGTAATTTCTGGTAGAGTTGGTTGGGCCGCTGGTTCACTTGTTACAGAATGGGTAGTAGCATTAAAATAATTGTTGTATCATGCATTTAATGTCTGATGACGTCCACTTACCTTTTCCTTTCCCCAAACCCCAACTACAATCTTCGTGCTAGCTGACCGGACATTTCATTGGTTCACCTAGAAGGAAGGCGCATCTTTCGCTTGATATCCTTATTTGGAGAAAATGAAACAACCCTACTCCTCTCTCTCTACCGATGGAATCACTTTATAAATAAGCGAGCAATCACCGATTGAGACTAATGACTGTCAGTTGATAATTATAGTAATGAATACTGCATTATCAACCAAGACCCAGTAATGGTGTTTAAACCTTAACAAATCAATTTTTATATTCGATCAATTGCACATTTAATACAGAAGGCACGTAATGCTATGGTTGCCTTATTATCACGTTGTTGTAATGGTATCGTAATAAACAATCTAATTGGTATAAGGTGTAATGATACCACTACTGTCAATCACAGGTCAAAATTTAAGTGATTGTTTATTGCAACTTAAAATAAATTATAGCCTTAGTGTTGGATCACATGGTGGGAGATTTTAATGCTATTTTATTTTCATGGTCTTGGTAATGTCATAGAAGAATATGGTTATTTACAGAAGAGCTCATCAATTCTCGTTAATTGAGACCAACCATGTAGGGCCCTTGTATTTTAAATTGCATTAATGTTTAATATAAAAACAATATGGCTATTTTTGTTGGTCTTATCATTGCAGTTCCAATTGTTAGTGATAACAATGAAAAGTATACTCCTTAATTTTAACTGACTATTTTTATAATCTAAAGGTGATGATAGGGTTAGGTCATGGAATGTTACCATAATGTCATTGTTATCATAACAAATAAAATGCAAAATCCTTATTTTTAATTGAATATTCTTGTAATGTAATAGTGATGATATGGTTAGGTTATGGTAATGTTAGTGTCATTTGTTATTCATAACAAATAAAATGTAAAATCCTTGTTATTTAGTTGAAATGTTATTTTACTATAGATAGTGATGAGATGGTTATGTCTAGGGAATGTTCTTGTAATTCCTTGTGATTGATATCTTATAAAATGTAAGGTACTTGCAATAGGAAGATTGCTATGCTAGCATTGATAACTTCTGAATGCGAGCTCCTCATTGTTTATTTGCAATGTTTTTATCATGTAAGTTCATTGAATTTTAAGGTGGAAACATATAAAATATGTGTAATTGTAATTTATTGCAAGGGTTTAGAAATCAATAGGGTAACGCGATTACCAGGTATGGTAAAGGACATTTTAATTTTATGGTTATTCGACAAAAATAAAATGTTGGTAATTGTAATTTATTGCAGGATTTTTGTAACATAAAATGTAAAATGGTTATCATGTATGGTCAGGGTCATTGTAGTTTGTGGTTGTTAGATAACCTTGTTGACTGCGATTGATGGTTGTGTCCTTATCTTGGGCTGTTAAATTTAGGGTTAATAAAGTTGTTGTTTATTTCTATGCTGACATTTAGGGTCGGGTTAATTCAATGGTTAGTATTATAATTGGAATTGTCCAAACTCACAGTTGTATGATATCAAAACCTTCGATCTGATAAAGATAGTTGCTCTGTATGTAAGTCTGTGTGTGATTATTTCTGTGTAAAGAATCCAATGCCATATCAAGAGTCTTGGGCCCTTTAAAGGAAGGGTTTCCACTCTTGCGACACACCTCTAAGGTCGTATCAGTAGTCGCAGGGTCCTTAAAGGCAGATTTCCCACCACTGCGACCTCCTGACAGAGATTACTAGTTTCTTCTTTAGCAGTCGGCCAGGAGCCTATCTGATATTCTCTCTCTCCAGAGAGAGAATGTCAGATAGGCTCCTGGCCGACTGCTCAGGCAGAAACTAGTAATCTTTGTTAGGAGGTCGCAATGGTGGGAACTCTGCCTTTAAGGAGCCCGCAACTACTGATACGACCTTAGAGGTGTGTCGCAAGAGTGGAAAACCTACCTTTAAAGGACCCACGACTCTTGATATGGAAATAGATTATTTACACAGAAATAATCACACACACAGACTTACATACAGAGTGACTAGCTTTATCCAGAGCAGACAATGTCAGATAGGCTCATGGCCGACTGCTCAAGCAGAAACTAGTAATCTCTATGAGGAGGTCACAGTGGTGGGAACTCTTCCTTTAAAGAGCCCGTGACTACTGATACGACCTTAGAGGTGTGTCGCAAGAGTGGAAACCCTGCCTTTAAAGGGCCCGAGACTCTTGATACGACACTGGATTCTTTACACAGAAATAATCACAAACACAGACTTACATACATAGCGACTAGATTTATCAGATCGAAGGGTCTGATATCATAGAACTATGATTTTGGACAATTCCAATTATAGTACTAACCCTGGAATTAACCCAACCCTAAACGTCAGCATAGAAATAAAAAACAACTTTATTAACCCTAAATTTAACAGCCCAAGATAAGGACACAACCATCAATCACAGTCAACACGGTTATCTAACAACCACAAACTACAATGACCATGACCATACATGATAACCATTTTACATTTTATGTTACGAAAATCCTGCAATAAATTACAATTACCAACATTTTATTTTTTTCGAATAACCATAAAATTAAAATGTCCTTTACCATACCTGGTAACCGCGTTACCCTGTTGATTTCTAAACCCTTGCGATAAATTACAATTACACATATTTTATATGTTTCCACCTTAAAATTCAATGACCTTACATGATAAAAACATTGCAAATAAAAAATGAGGAGCTCACATTCAGAAGTTATCAATGCTAGCATAGCAATCTTCCTATTGCAAGTACCTTACATTTTATAAGATATCAATCACAAGGAATTACAAGAACATTCCCTAGACATAACCATCTCATCACTATCTATAGTAAAATAACATTTCAACTAAATAACAAGGATTTTACATTTTATTTGTTATGAATAACAAATGACACTACGGTAACATTACCATAACCTAACCATATCATCACTATTACATTACAATAATATTCAATTAAAAATAAGGATTTTGCATTTTATTTGTTATGATAACAATGACATTATGGTAACATTCCATGAACTAACCCTATCATCACCTTTAGATTATAAAAATAGTCAGTTAAAATTAAGGAGTATACTTTGCATTGTTATCACTAACAATTGGAACTGCAATGATAAGACCAGCAAAAATAGCCATATCATTTTTATATTAAACAGTAATGCAATTTAAAAAACAAGGGCCCTACATGGTTGGTCTCAATTAACGAGAATTGATGAGCTCTTCCGTAAATAACCATATTATTCTATGACATTACCAAGACCATGCAAATAAAATAACATTAAAATTTCCCATCATGTGATCCAACACTAAGGCTATAATTTATTTTAAGTTGCAATAAACAATCACTTAAATTTTGACCTGTGATTGACAGTAGCGGTATCGTTACACCTTATACCAATTAGAATGTTTATTACGATACCATTACAACAACGTGATAATAAGGCAGCCATAGCATTACATGTATTCTATATTAAATGTGCAATTGATCGAATATAAAAATTGATTTGTTAAGGTTTAAACACCATTATTGGGTCTTGGTTGATAATGTAGTATTCATTACTATAATTATCAACCGACAGCCATTAGTCTCAATCGATGACTACTCGCTTATTTAGAAAGTGCTTCCATCGGTAGAGAGAGAGGAGTAGGGTTGTTTCATTTTCTCCAAATCAGGATATCAAGCGAAAGATGCGCCTTCCTTCTAGGCGAACCAACGAAATGACTAGTCAAGTAGTGCAAAGATTGTAGTTGGGGTTTGGGGAAAGGAAAAGGTAAGTGGATAGTCATTAGACGTTACATGCACGATACAACAACAATTTTAATGCTACTACCCGTTCTGTAACAAGCGAACCAGCGGCCCAACCAACTCTGCCAGAAATTACAGCACCAGTAGAATCAACGCGCAGAGGTAAAAATTAATTCCAGAGATATCGTAGAAATTTTAAATGTAAACACCCAACATTAAATCGCATTTTCCTGGGTAAGGGGGTAAATCAGTAGTTACCCAAATTGACAAGTCACAGCAAGGATCGTGGGTCCTCAATACGATCTTTCCCCCAATAATAATTTATAAATGCAACCAACAGTCTCTCTGGTATCCAATGTATTAATAGAGTTATGTACTGGGCGCATTCACAGGTAAGGAACAATTTTTAACAGAAGGCTAGTAAGGTTTTGATGGCACCCGGCAAGGAGAACGCTCAACAGAAATCTCGTTGGTGTAAACGTGAGGAAAACTTGAGGAACAACTATGCCTGGAAACAATTTAGTTTCTTTGGTAGATTCAACTAAAAAATGAATTTACAACGGAAAGATTTATGAGCCACCAACAAAACAAGAGTTCCATAGATATTTTCTTCGTGAACTCGAAGTTGTTCTGGAACAAATTTTCAACATGGGTCTGTGCTGCAAATGAAATATTGTGTCTATTCCCTCTATAACTAGAATATAATTGACTAGATATGCACTTGCATTTTCTCCCCTCACAGTTTGAAGTTGGGGAAAGACTTCGATGAACAAAGATTCTTCAATCGAAGCAATAATCCAGCTTATCAAGAACAAAAATCTTATAATGAGGGTATTTTCTCACCATCCTATTCTCTACAAGAGAAGCAGCGAATCCAACCACACTGGTGATGAGAATATTATGAGAATGAAGTTTACAGTCAAGGAGGAAAATTGTGCGACCATTACAATTGACAAAAGCTCCTGTAATATTCCTTACCCATTATCTATTTTAAAACGGAAGAGGTAAAACATACAAATAATTAATATATATATATATATATATATATATATATATACATATATCAATACACAAGAACACTCTGAAAAATGAAACAAGTCCATCCCACAAGGACCACTCAGTTTGAAGCTAATCACTGTTCACATCTCTGGATACTAAAATAAATTCCTGACAACCGAGGAGAATGCCAAGGCCCTAAGGATAGCTCAACAAAATCGTCACGGGGCTTACATCAATATAGGAACAGAACTAAATGACAAGGAAAATGGATGATTCCAATTCTAACACTTCCATTAACATCATAAGGGTTCATATACACGTTAAATAATGATTCTTTTATTTTAAACGAATAATGCACTTGCGTAACTGTGACTGATGGTGAGTAACACAAAGACACTATCCCTCTCTTGAGCTCCGTGCCGCTCCCGCTCGCCGATCGTCGAGACCTCACCGGTACCTCCCAGCCAATCGCTAGGGGTACTCTGCTTCCCCCTTAGCCTCCCGATCCACAAAGGGGCCACACACTATCCAGATGGCATGTCTAGCTTCCCAGCTTGTCTCGCAAGGCCGAGCTACCACTCCTATCCGAGCCGGAAAATCCCAACTCTCCACAAGTAATCAGTCAAGTCACAAACTGACAGCGTAACGTTATGCTAACAGCCGATCCCCTTCTTCCTCATCTTCCCTTTCTTTTATAGAGTTTTTCCAACCTCCAACTTTCCCTAAATCACATTTTAATTAAGTTTTAATAAAATATTCTAATATTCTCCTTCGCACAAGTGTCGTCCATCCCCCTCTTTCCTCCAATAATTATTTTCTTTAAATTATTAATTGACTCATTTCCCTCACCCACCTAGAGTTTCTCCTAAATTTCCTCCTAGGTGTTCCTAGATCCCCTTACAAGTTTTAAATAATTTCCCTAAAAATGAAGTTGGTAAATTAGCTCAAATTAGAATGTTTTTAATTGCAGATTCCTTACTATGTTGACCTTGCTTTTTACCATAAATTCCCAACTTTCCTTTATTATGTTTCCTCCATTACTTAGTTTCCTAATTCTTATTATTCCCTTCTTTCCCCTTTTTATTAGAGCCCAAAAAGTTAGTTGTGCTATTTACCCTTTTCCCTTTATTATTAATTTAAAATCATTTTATACTTCCGCAAGTTAAATAATTTATTTCTTCTTTATAATTTAAAACCACGGATTTTAATTAAATTATTCCTCTCTTCATTTTACCCCCTAAATTTAAGAAGACTAAAACTATTACTTAAGTGGGTTTTAGTTTATATCTTTACTTTTATTTTTATAGGGTCTTTTTCTTAAGGCTAAACAAAATTTTACCCTAGAGAAGTTTTAGACTTAGGTTTAGATTCTGAACTGGGCGAAAATTATTTAGGGAAGTAGTTTTAATAATTTCTTAAGGTGTTAAATGTATTAGGGCCATCTAGGTTTATTCCTTCCTCAACATCAATGCGACGTGCCCTTCAGGACACACCACGTGCTCCAAGGGTGCCACTCGCCTCATTCGTTTCTTTTGCGCGACGTGCCCTTCAGGATGCACCATGTGATCCAAGGGTGTTACTCGCCTCTTGTGTTTCTTTTGCACGACATTCCCTTCAGGATGCACCATGTGCTCCAAGGGTGCCACATGCCAACTTGTGTTTCTTTTGCGCGACGTGCCCTTCAGGATGCACCACATGCTCCAAGGGTGTCACTTGCCAACTTGACTGATTGGTAGACATCAATAACCCCTAGAGTCAACACTCCGCCAGGTGAACTTGTGGGAGACTAAGGGCTCTAAGGAATAAGTCCCCCGCCTTATTGCATGCCCCTTAGAATCACCGTGAGCGATTGTCGCAGTCTGCCCTCATGGCATCGTGGATCTTCTCGAACTAGGTAATTGTTAACCTACAGTTCGAGCCATGGCGGGAGTGCTAGTAGGTTGTGGCAGGGCTGCTATCCACACCTCTCCCTCAACCTCTCTGGAAATCATGTGTGACCCCTTTACTCCATATGTGAGTCTAGTCGGCAAGCTATCATCAGCCTGCATCATCAACAATCGTGTCAGAACATGTCCACATCATATCATCAAATTAATGAAATATCATAGTAATTAAATCAACCCAAATAACACACTCCCTGACTCAATCCAGAGTCCAAGGGGTTCCACCGATGCCTCTGCATCATCAAGGTCCAAAACCCTGCACACTCAATAAAACTGAGTCAATGGCACATGTCTACGTCAAAGCAGTAAAACATCATGTCATCTATCATAATGCATCAATCAAGGATAAATGTTTTATCATTATAAAAGTCCAGATCACTTGGGAGAAAGTGTCCTCAAAGAATAAGTTTTCTTAGTGCGCTAGAGCAGGATGTTACAAAAACCAATCGATAAAAAACTCTTGATAAAAACCTATCGATGTTTTTTCTCGCCACGGGGCCCTTTGGGCCCTTTTGCAACCCCCTTTCACTAAACCATGTGAAAATAATATGACACATACTCCTAGTTTTTGTTTTATTTGCATATTGGGGACTGTATAATTTCTTGATCAATGATCCAGGGAAGTAATGCCCATTGTTTCTGTGCAACAAGAAAATTTATCAGTTCTTACAAACTTTGTAATTGAATCTGCAACATTCTGCAAGGTGTCCATCTTCACCAGTATCACCTTCTTGTATTGAACCAAGTCTCTCGCAAAGTGATACTGAACATAAATATTCTTTGTCTTAAAATGACAAGTTGGGTTCTTCACTAGGAAGATTGCACTCAGACAATAGCAATCTATCCTTATTGTCTGTTGTAGAAACCCAATACTTGAACATAATATCTGTAG
This sequence comes from Picea glauca, assembly GCA_000966675.3. NCBI lineage: Eukaryota > Viridiplantae > Streptophyta > Pinopsida > Pinales > Pinaceae > Picea > Picea glauca. The sequence goes on from JZKD02S1916562.1 coordinate 271,403, forward strand.
TGATATTGCTTCTTTCCTTTCATGATTGGTTTCCATGTATTCAACTTTTTTAATTGAGAGTACCACTTAATGAGAACTGTGACCTGAAAACAAGAATTCGCGCCCAAAAACCCCATATGTTTGCATAACAAACATCAAAATCAATCACCAAATCAAAAAGTGGTTCTATTGATAGCGCCATTTTTTTAAACAATGTCAAAATTAAAACATTTTTTAAACATGGCCTTCGAAACTCAGACAGTAGCTCGGAAAAACCTTAAAATCAACACCTTAAAAAAAAAGGATGTTTTTGTAATTTTTTTTTTCCAAACATTAAAATTTTAAATAATTTGAAATCATATTTTTAGCACTTGGTACCATTAAAATGAAAACCTCAAAATCAACCATCAAATTGAAAAGTACAACTACTAGTAGCACCCATTCTAAAAGTGGGGTATGAAAATGACACATTTTTATAAAGTGGTAAAAGAACTCATCATTATTGTAAACAAAATCATAAAATCAACCCTTAAATGTTTATTTTTTAAATCTTATTATCACTCAAAGCACAACGTAATACATAATGCCATGAAAATATCATAATATACTGTAAAACTTCAACATCACTTTTAAAAAAAAAAAATTACTTTTAATAAAAAAAAAGTAAATACAAGTTACATTGAATGAAACATAAATTATTTCTTAAAAGTGTTGTTATATTGTCCATATTCAAAACATATAAGCTAATAAATTTTATTATATTATCCATAATAAAAACATGTAATTCATAAAACATATAAAATATTCATAATTTCATGTAATCTCATATGTAAGTTCAATGTTCATTTCTAGTTACCATACAAACATCATATGGATAAAAAATACATAAAATGTTTCATACACTTATTCATATTGACTCATGGTTTCTGAAATACCATCAGAGTATACATTTTCTTCAGATAGATGATTGGATGAATATGTAGATGATCCATACTGTTCTCTATTGTCAATGAATGCATCATCTGAGTCTACATGCATGCCCAACATTTCATATGTCAAATGTCTTTTAGATTTATGACTAGGTTCAACAGACTCCCATCTTGAATTTATTTCTTGGGTCAACAACCTCTTGATAATCTATGTTGTCTTGGAGCAAAGAGTTCATCTCTTTGTCAAATTGAAGTCATAAACAAGTATGTCAACATCATCTAATTTTAAGAGGTCAGTGCGATGACGAGTTTTATTTTGACCCTTTATTTTTCTCTTTCTATTCACATGTTTCTCAACCACCTTCTCTGGCTTGTACACACCATTGAATGGGTTTGCACTTTTTGCATACCAATGCACTTCAATTGCAATAACATCATCATTTTATTTCTCAATCTTTATAACCTTTCCAATCTAAAATGGATAACTATGTGGATCTTCAGACCTTAAAAATGAAATCATGCTACCCTCCTTAATATCTTGTACTGAACCCCTATAAAGGTCTTCCATGGTTTCATGTTGTGCACATGACCTTCATGAACCAATATACATTTCTCTTTCCTCTCCTTGTGTAAACTCAATATCACCTTGAGATTCTTGTTGAACTTCAACTATGTTTGTTTATTCAGATTCATTTGGCATATTTGTGGACAATGAAATGGAGTATTCAACATTGTATCTTCATTTGTTGAGATTGAAATTATGTCACTTTGACTATTGAAAAAAGACTCCCACCAAACATAATCAGCAACATCAAAGTACTCATATGTATCCTAAATTGACTTTTTTATTTCTTCCAAGAATTCATAATAATCTACATCTTTATTACACCTACATGCATTATGGATTTCAACAACTGATTCTAAAAATAATAACTTTGATACAAATATTGGACAATTTGGAATGAACTTCAAAAATATTAAACCTAATGAAGGCCCCCATTCTTTAGTAGTTGAATACTTCTTTCTGCATATAAGTGTTTTCCCATCAATTTTTTTGAAACAAAATTGATGTTGAAAGTTAATGTCATTAAGTTTCTTAATACATTTTTCTTCACAATGTGATCCCTGAATAAGTCTTCTCATGTCAACAATTTCTTCTAATATATAAAAAACATGCTCTAGAATGTATGTTTTCTTAATACATTCAATCAATGATGGTAGGCTTCCAACGTTTTTCTCTTCAATGTTACTAAAAAATGACTGAACATTTGATTAATATAATGATGAGTATGTCCAACAAGAAGGAAACCAACTTTCACTTTTTGAAATATTCTCATTTCAACAAGCATGCTTAGATATCCAAACATAGTTTGATTTGTATTTTCATGACCGGTGTTGTCCAACTGTAGATAGAGAACTTGAGGAAGATTTCCAAACCAGTGAGTGAGAACATGATGAATTATGGTGATGGTCATATTTGTATCATTATGAATATTTGGAGTTGTGAAGTAAACCCTTGGACACATTTTTCCATTGAAAACCATACAACCAACCAAATGAAACTGAATGAAATTCTCTTCCTGTAAATACTTGGGTGTACAGAAAAATGTGGTAGAATTGTTTTCTTCTGGTTCATACCATCAATTATCATACCTAAATATATGTTTGGAGCATCATAACACTTCTTCCTATGTTTATACAACTTTTTCCTTTCACTTGATTGTTGATTCTGATGTTCTTGAAGTGCTTTGACTATGGAATATGCACATGACATAAAATGAAAATATTGATCATATGTTTTCATAGTTGATAACTATTCAATTTAAAAAAAAAATACTAAATACATGTGTATTTTTGTTGCTTTAGATTTATCTCTTCTTTATTTAAGAGTAGCACATATACTACAAATCTTCATCCTTGACTTCTTAGGAATACATACATTGTTGAATTTTTTCTTCCATATTCTTGTAAAATACGCATATGTAATAAAATTACCATTTCTTTCAAAACCTTCAACAAATCCTTTGTACAAGTTGTAGATTTATCTCCTTGAGAAATTATATGGAATATGAATTGTGTCTAAACTTGGCATACACTCTCCATGTTTGGAAACGAAATCACGCATCTATGACAATGTAGTGTTTTTCAATGGCCCACTCTCTCATATATGATGTACTTTTGAATAAAATGAAGGATATTTTTCTTACCTTTTTTGGATTCTTGATAGAATAAGACTACCAATTGAGTGAATTTTTTTGAAATCATTTTTGAAAAGTAAAATATCCCCAATGCGATAATCATATCATGTATTGGTGGATATCGTTCACCACATAAAATATGATTTTTTCATGCTCTTATTCATTGACAAATATGTCTTCTTTTTATTCAAGGAATACATGTAGTCCTTGCTTTTCAGACAATTATTTTCATAGCATTCACTTGAAAGCAATTCACTTATGGAAATTGATTTAGTGAGAAATTATTTCCTAGACCTTGTATAACTAGAATGATTTGAATTGATATAAAAAGGTCTAGTCCTGATCCGACACACAATGTTAATTTGCAATGTCTCCACTATTTTGCTTATCACCAGAAGGAATATCAAGCAAAACATTGTTATGAGACTGAACTAGAGAATGTCGATCACCTTGATTTGTTTCAACTAAATGATTGAAAACATCATCATCAACATAATCGTTTGGAGGAAAATCATAATCAACATTGTGTCCACCATTGAAATAATCATCTTCATTGCCTTCAAAATCCCCACTTGAGTGAAAATTTTCACCATCCTGCTTAGTGCCTTGAAAATCTTCATCAGTATCTTGAAAATCCTCACTTGGAGGAAAATAAGCATCATAAACATTGTTGTCTTTTAATTTATCTCTTAGTAAAGAGTGTCCACCAATGACATAATCATTTTCACTACTTTGAAAACCCCCACATTAGAGATTTTCTTCATCATCCTCATTACTGACTTGAAAATCCTCACTTGGAGGAAAATATTCATTATCCTCATCGATACCTTGAAAATCCTCACTTGGAGGAAAATCATCATCACCAACATTTATTCCTTTAAATTCCTCATTCACGAAAGGTTGTCCAGCATTGTCATGATCGTCATCATTACTTTTAAAATCCCCACTTGCGGGGAATTGTTCAACATCCTCATTCATGCCTTGGAAATCCTCACTTGGAGGAAAATATTCATCAGTACCTTCAAAATCCTCACTTGGAGGAAAATCTTCATAAATACCTTCAAAATCCTCACTTGGAGGAAATTTATCATCACCAACATTGTTGTCTTTAAATTCCCCACTTGGGAAAGAGTATCCACCATTGTCATAATCATTTTCACTGCTTTTAAAATTTCCACTTAAGGTAAATTCTCGGTACCTTGAAAATATTCATCGGTACCTTCAAAATCCTCACTTGAAGGAAAATTTTCATCCCAATCACTTAAACGTTTATCATGGTATCCACTTTGACCTACATTTTGATTATTTTCATTACTATTAAACTTTTGAATAGATTTATCACCATCATATTCCTCCTGTTCATCATCGGTGCCTTCAAAGTCCTTTGATTTAGGACTTTCATGAGGAACATGTTGAATAAAATTGCTTGCACTATGATCAAACTTCTGACTAGCTGAAAAATGCAACGCCTCATTTGCATTACAAGCATTCCTATCACATTTCCTAGTCCCAACATAAAAGGTATGCGAACAATTTTTTGATGTCTTAAAAAGAAAATATTTTTTATCTAACAAAGCCATCCCTTCTTTCTAAGAACATAGAATGATACAAATTTTCACCCTCCCAATGAAATTATTATAACTTTCATAATGATCTTTTCCCTCTAAATCCCCCCCCCCCCCCAAAAAAAAAAATTCCTCCAAAATTTTCCCTCAAATTTTTACCTCCAAAATTTCCCCCCATTTTTTTTTCTTTATTATTTGTCCTTAAAAATTAAAAAGAAAAAATGTTATTTTATTTCGTTATTTATATGTTAAATACAATATTTCTCATGCTTATTTATTTATTCCACATTCATTAAACATAGCAATGATCTATATAATTTCAGGTATATATGTTGACAATATACCTAATTTTTATTTATCCCACATTTGTTATACTAACATTAATTTATATCATATGAGTTATATATACACAGTCTTGTTTTATCTTTTTAAATTGTGTGATATCTTGGGAAATATTCGTTAAAGAATTTGTAGCAACCTACAAGGGATAAACATCGAGAAGACATCCGAGGAGACTCTAGCATTTCAGAGGCTAGTTATTTTTTAAATTCTTACCATTTACCAAAAAACAATTATAAGATCATCTTTGAATCACATATTAATTTTTCATGAAAAAATTAAAAAACCTTAAATTTTTTAGATGTTTTCTAATTTTTCTAAGAAAATACCAACTTTATAAAAAAATTGAGACTTTTTTCAAAAAAACTTAACAAAACCCTTAAGATTTTTTGAAAAAAAAAATGAAAAAAAAGTCAAATTTAGGTAGACTTTTGTAAATAAATTTATTTTTTTTATTTTTTTTTACTTAAATGTTTTTATTTTTTACCCATGGTGGTTGCTGAGCAATGTCTGGGCTTGTTCATGCAAGTTGGGGTGAGGTCAGGCATTGCCCATCCCCCTCACATCTAAAGCACGGTCATGAGACATCGCCCTAGACCGTCCAACCCCATGGCCAATCCATGGGGGCTGGGGTGATGTCGAGCATCGCCCCAACCCACCACAACCAAGGCACGGTCTTGGCATAAGCCTAATAAAAAAAAATTAGTTCTTATTGTTTATTAAAATTTAAATTTTTTAAAATTAGTTCTTATTGTTTTTTACTTATTTTTTTTTATTTTTGGTCCATGGTGGTTATTGGGCAATGTCTAGACCTTGTTCGTGCGGGCTGGGGCAATGTCGGGTATCTCCCATCCCCCTTGTGGATAAAGCACGATCGTGAGGCATCGCCCTAAACCGTCCAACCTTATGGCCAAACCGTGGGGGTTGGGGCGATGTCAGGCATCACCCCAACCCACCACTACCAAGGCACAGTCTCAGCATAAGCCTAATAATTCCACGGGTCAAATTTTTTTAAATATGGATCAAAATTAAAAAAAAAAAAATTAAATTAGTTCTTATATTCAATGTTTTGTTTTCAGTTTATTATAGTGTAAAAGGCCTAATTTTATTTTTTTATCTTATAGGAAAATGGAAGGAAATAGATTATCTATGAATATATCTAGATCACGACTTGCAATAATGGCATCCAAAGTTGCAACTGGAACCTCCATGAATGTTAGCCAACAAAATGATAGAATAACACCTAAGCTATCAAGGGAAATGAAGAATGTTAAAGAGTGGAAATTTGTGGAAGGTGAAAACAAACTGAAATATTCTTGGTTTGTTAAAGACAAGCAAGGAAACAATGGAGATCACATATATTTGTATTGTGTCGAATTAGAACATGTGTAAGGAAATTATCAGGAGCTTGAATTGTTACGAGATATATGTTTGGTGCCAGCCACAAATATTTTTTAATGCACTTGTCAAACAAGTCAAAACTTATATTAAGTTTAGATATTGCTTCAAATTGAGCAATTATAACAAGAGTGAATGTTTTTCATAATTATGTGCATCCATCGTTGATGACATTGAGAAAGACAATGTAAGTTTTTTATTTTTATTTTTGTGTCGTTTATTATTTTTAGTATTATTGTGATTTTTTAATTTTATTTAACATGAAAATGTTATATTTTATTTTTACAATATTTTTCATATCAACTTTCACATGTGTTAGTGGGGATTTACTCTACAAGGAATAATATCATGGATGTCATCAACACTTTTCATATTGAAAAGACACAAGAAGGAAGGAAAAAGAAACAAAAAGTAATGGAGGTTGAACCTGCAAGAATAGATAGAGAAGAACATGAAAGAAGAAACAAAAATCCTCATTCTCTAAATCCTAAAAGGGTTACATTTAAAAATGAGGAAACTCTGAATGAATTTTTTTTTAGATTGGTCCCAATGAGGTTATCACTCCTTGCAAAAATAATAAACAAGATAAATGAAAAAGAGGGATGGCTAATGATGAGTCTATTCCAATTGATTATGAAGAAATCATTGATTTATATGAAACACATTTAAATCATAAGAGGAAGAAAAAAATGTTGATACTATTCAAGAAGCCATCATTAGCTCAGAGTATTATAGTGAAATTCCTAAAGGTAGCAGAGAAATAATAACACCATGTGTTGATCTAGAGGATGGTATTATAAAAACAACATAAAATTCCATTCGAAATGGAATGAGGATGAATAAATTAGTTGATGATGGCCACACATTTCAGTTGAATGTGAAACAACTTTGTAAACCCACAGAAGGGAAAGAAAAATATCAAATTAGAAAACCACATCACTTGCATATTCACAATTTGAAACCATTGATTAGGTAAAATCCATATGCACATGTGGTTGACTACCTAGGTCTTGTTGGCCCAATGAAAGTTCTTACGAGGGAATAATTTGATATATCAAAATGCTTTGACTACAAATATTATGTGATTGGAGGAAATCTTTCTGCAGAGGTTAGAAGAGAATTGATTCAAGAATATCCCAATAATCCTCTTTTTGAGATAGATAAATGCATAATTTATTCTAGTTTAACATATTCAGAAGAAACGTTACTTGCATTGGATCATAACACAGACAATGAGTACATAATTTCTATGACTTTCATTCAAAGGGTAAGATTTATCCATAATGAATTTTATGAAATATGTCATGGAGAAATATCAAATGTTGATGTCAAGTTTTGCAAGCAATGTTGTATGAAAATAGTATTCCCACTTGATGATGAAAATACAAAAGAAAAAAAATTGAAAGGAAATGATATATTTAGAGCTATGGATAGTTATTTTCAATTGGGATTTAGAACTGGACATGTATGGGATTCGATAGATGAGATCTTCACCCTATGAGAAAATATTAGTATAAAAAATTAGAGAGTTAAGAAGGATAAACCATTAATATGTGGCACAAGTAAGATAGGTCGTGCCATAAAAAATATTCTGGATGATATGATTATAACACCTTGTAGATCAATACAAGGAGTGAAGGATGATAAACTTATCATGACTATATTATCACGTGTTAGTTCGGGAGAATTGTCCATGGAAGAAATGTGTGAGGAATTTGAAAAATAAGTTTGTTGAGTTATTTTTATTTATGTTAGGACACAATTTTTTTTTTTTTTTAGTTTAACACTTCAATTTAACATTATTTTTTTTTATTTAGTCACAAGGTGTATATGATATTACAAGAATAAATGGTCAAGATATTTAATGAATAAATTTGGGATGATGTTAAACTCAACTATCCAAATTCAAGCTCTTCAACAGTATTGAAACAATTTTTTGTCGCATTCAAAAATGTATGTTGATTTATTACATTCATATTATCCGTTTGTAAGTTAATTTATTTCTATTTTAGTAGTTATACATATACAACTATATGTTTTTTTTGTTTCATTAAAGATTCCAAAGAAGAATGCAATTGGAGCACCTAAAACTTTCAAAAGTTTTATTCAAAAAACCAAGTTTGAAAGAGAATGACAAAAACATGTTCAAAATGTTCAACTTGATGACACCCTTGATCAAAAAATTTGGAATGGGCTTGACACTATTCAATATAAAGTTATATTAGGTGATTGTGAACAAATTGCAAATATTGTTCCTAAAAAAGAATACTCCCTATTTATTGTGGATATCCCTCATGGTTATAATATCAAAAACATTGGATATGATATTGAGCCTTATACTTACAAAGATTTCGATAAAGTGGTAATGTAATTTATAGAAGTTACAACATTGTCATTTTTTAGATTTCTAGTATTTCATTCACACACACAACAAGGATTAGTACAATCAAGCTTCAAGGGGAAATAAAAGACAAGGATGCAGTTTATTTGGTAAGATATTGAAAGTGTATGTTTAACAATTAAGATTAGAAAACAATTTTATTAATTCACAACTTAATTGAATTTGCACTTATTTATGTTACAGGCACAAGCCTAATATTCAAAGCTACAATAGAGAATCATTTAAACTTGATTTTGAGAGTATGCATCTTACAACCTAGACAAAAGATTATTCTTATAATTCTATTATTTTCAATGCAAAGGATGGAGAGACTCTTAGTAGTATATTGGTATACAATGTTGTGGTTAGAAAGCTAACATATGAGGAAAAATATTTGAAAGGAGAGATGGTTAACATTTATCAAAAAATGAAAGAATTAATTAATTATCTTATAGATACATTTTCAAATGAAGGGGATTTGGTTTTGGATTTGTTCTTGGGTTCAAGTAAGAATTATGATCTAATATTTATGAAATGATACTTCAATATTATATTATTTTAAATTTATGTATTTTTACACTATCTAACTTCATTATTTATTTTGTATTTGGTGATTAGGTACAACATTAGCATGTTGCCTACATAAAGAAAGGAATTGCATAGCCATTGAAAGTGATCAAATGTAGTGCAGTTTTATTCAACAAAGAATTAATGTTATTCTAGCTCTTCCACATGAAATGCAAGAAGTTGGCTTGAGGAAATGATATTTTAGTGAATCAAAGGTGAAAAAATTGTCAAAGGAACCTCAAGTACCATTAGGAGGAATGATTAGAAAGAATCACTTTAGAGAACTTGTGGATATGAAAGAGTCAATGTAAGAGCAAAACTACACAATGGAAGCATAAAATGGCGTTGAAGAAGATGAGAATGTGTTTGTTGAAAATGATGAATTTGGGACATATGATATTGTTGATTAGTTTTAATATGTCCTTGAAGACGATGCTCAATTTTGCAAATTTTTAATGAGCTATAACTGTAATGTTTTGACTTCCAAATTTTAAAATAAGAATAAAGATGTATCTATTGTTGTTTTGTGGTGAATCTTTTTATTGGTTTTTTTTTTTCATTTTATTTGTATGTGAATGACTATACATTGAATTTTTTTATTAAATGTTGTCATTTTTTACTTCAAATGTATAAAACTATAAAAGAAAAAGATATTTTTTAATAAAATTTTGATTTTTTTTGTTCAATTGTGTCCATAAAAATGTTTTATTTGACATGTTATTTTAAGGAATATGTACCAAAATGTATAGGTTTTTTTGTTATATATGGCTATAAAATGTGTATTTTTTTGCTAAATATTTAAAAGTCATGTTATTTAACTACAATTGTTTTCGATGTATTGAAGTAAGGGTAAATAATGTGTTAAAAATAAAAAAATTCACTATATTTAAAAAGTATGGAACAATAAATTAATTAAGAAGATAAAATTATATGGAAAATCGTGACTTCAAAAAAGTAAATGGTAAAAAATATTTGGAAGATTGAAAGAAGCATGAAAAATGACTAAAAATAAGGTTGAATAAAAAAAATTAGAAAAAATTGAAAATAAATGAAAAATAAGCATTTAAAAAAATAATGTGGAAACATTGTGGATCAAAAAAATTAAAATATCGAAAAACCACCTAAAAATAGAGGGGAGTGCTACCGGTAGCACCATTTTTAAAAATTGGGGTAAAAAATGGACACCAAAAAATCGAGAACTCTGTAGAGTTATCCTTAAGTTGGTAACTATGTTACATACCCACTTGTTGATCTTCAACGATCCATATATCCAATCCAGTCTACATCAACAAAGCCATGTATTTCCAGGACTCTATCAAATCCTAGTCTTCCTTGGTAGCACAATCCATAAATAATAGTGCCACACAAATACCTGAAAAACCCTCTTTACTATTTCTGAATGCTCCTTCTCTGATTTTGACATATATCAACTCAAAACTCCCACTGCATGTTTAACATCCCGCTCTTGTGAGCACTTGTTATGGACTAATTCTTTGAGGACACTTGTGTGCAAATGATCCGGTTATAGTACATAATTGTATATTTCTCTTGTGGATATTTATGATGATGTTGATGATTATGATTTGATGTTATTGATATATGCGTATTGACATATGTTATTGACGAGTTTTCTCTGAGTGTGCAGGACATTGGACAGATTGTGGATGTCGATGGCATCAATGGACCTCCTTGGATTCTGGATTGAGTTAGGAAGTGGATTGTATTGGTTTGAGTATTCATTTATGCATATGTGACATATGATAGATTAAATAGGAGAAGACTCTTATTTTAACTCAACTTACATTTAGTAAGACATCATTCATTAATTGGAAATAAGAGGGATAAAGGGACAACTATGAGTGATTTTAGAAGCGCTTTTAGGATGGGTGAGGGAAATTGACTTTTATTAAATTAAATTGTGTATTTACTTGTGCAACTAAAGGAAATGGTGACAAGTGTATGGGGGAAGTAATTCTTAATTAATTATTTAAAAAGTGAATTAAATTTGCAAGTGGCAAGTGTCATTAAGGAAACTCCTATAAAGAAAATAGGAAAAAGAGAAAGGGGAACACACTGGTTATGAGTAAAATTATGCTTCAGAAATTTGACTGGCTTTAATTGTGAGAGTTGGGATATCTGTGTTTGGGAGAGAGAGTGGTGGATCTACCTTGCGAGGCAAGATCAGAGCTAGTGTATTTTCTGGTTTTGTGTGTGGGGCCCTTTTGTGGCTTGGGAGAATAAAGGGGAAGAAGAGTACCCCTAGTGTTGGATGGGAGATACTGGCGAAGTCTATACAATTAGCAAGACGGAGATCAGAAGGAACGTCAGTTCCGTAGATCATCCTCACGTCCATCTTCGTCACCTTCACATACGGTATTCCTAAATTGATATGTAATTCAATAAGCTTAAATTAAAATGTAGTTTGAATTCTAATATATATTATTGCCAATATGATATCAAATGGGGCATTCACGTGATGTATATTAGGTGCTTCAAGATGAGTTATGGAAACCAATGCCAATGCAATTCTCACCAAGGTCCTTGGCATTGGCGTTAGCCCTCTTCTATTGCCAATCCTTCATTATTAGTACTAGATTTGGTCTCGATTTGGTCTCTGTCTAAAAATTGTAGAGCTTAATGATAGTGATGTTAAAACATTTGGATGCTTAAAGGATTCATCTCCTTCTATAACCATTGCGCATACACATTTTTTTCACTTTCAAAGTGCATTGTGAATAGAAAATAGGGAATAATAACCAAAAATGAAGTCAACCTTCGATACTGTAATTGATGGTTTATATCCATAACATCTCGAGAAGCATCTTCCTGGTCATAATAACAACCATATTGTAATGATATTAAAATTTACTTAAATATTAATAACAATGATCTTAAGATGTTTAAGATTTTAGAAAATTAGTTGAATCGACGTTGATTCCGGTATTTATTTTCTGTATAATGAATAGGATTTGATGGTTCGTTGTAGTCTTTTATTGCTCGGAAATTTTAGAAACTATTTATCGTTGTCCCATACGAGTCTCATTATTCCTTGATCTTTGTAGGTTATGGTATTTTATGGAATTGTTTTAATCTCTGTATAAAACGAGTTGCACCCGCATGTAATTCATCTTCCTTCTTAAAGGCGAGGCATGCATGGAGCATGTGGTTTTAATATGTGTATAATAGTTAGGAGGCACCTTTCTCAGGACTTGATGTCGTAACCTGTAGCGTGTAAGGACTATCGATTTTCGAGGGACACGGAGGTCCAGACGATCTTCGATTCCGACGTGAACGAGGGACATTCTTCTTGGGCGGGCCCATCATCACCCCATCTCCAGCCGTAGCTGCTCTCCTTAACCTTGAGTTCCTGGTAGCGTCCCCAATCCTCTAGCTGGATTTTTTTTATTGCTAATCTTTGCATGCCCATTCGGCGCTTCTCAGCTTCCCTTAGCCGCGTCACTTTCATTAACGTCCCTTGCTACCTCCCCATCCTTCATCACATCCCAGTCTTAAATTTATCTTCTTGCCTTGGCGTTATGGTGGCATAACCCTGTGGTGATATGGCCCCATCGTAGCAAGTTTTCTTATCCTGTTAGTTGGATCTGAGAGTAGGCGACTTGCATCCACACTCGGGAGTCTCCTTCTTTTTAAACTGGAATTTTCTAGTCTGGTAGACCCTCGGGAGCTGGAGTTCGGTGGATGTTTTGTGAAGGAACCCCTCGGGACATTAATTTAAAGAATAGTGCGCGTTGAATGTATAAGTCAACCCTATGATGAGGATGGATTCGCTTCCCGGGTGTGGCTGGATTGGGTACAAGATTTACTTTTAAAATTTAATAAAAACTTATTCCTTTGAGGCTATCATCCCAATGGAAGGGGCATACCAGGGTAGTGAGCACAAATGTTATGCAAGTATTTTCATGGGATTGGGTTCTCCACTAGCTAAACTTTCTTAATCCAACTATAGCTTGATTGGTATAGGTGGGAGCTTTTGTGGTTTTCTCATACTTCCCTTCGATCGATACGTGGTAGTTGCATCCCTTTGGTATTATCGTAATTTTTATTTCTCGAGGTACGTTTAAATAAATGATCAAGATTGCTTGGTTTACTGCTAATTGATTGGACTCCCTTCTCTTCCTTTGGACAATATGTGACCCAAGATTTCCCTTCATACTTAGCTAAACCCTTGACCTATTGAATTTTCTTAAGGGCATGTACTACCCCACTTTTAATTACCTTGATACAATAGGTGACCTAAGATTTCCCTTGATATTTAGCTAAACCCTTGATCTATTGAATTTTTTCTTAAGGGCATGTACTACTCCCTTTGGGTGGGGGGCATTAATAGAAAAACTGTATTTCCCTTGATACTTAGCTAAACCCTTGACCAATGAATTTTTTCTTAAGGGCATGTACTACCCCATTTTTAATTACCTTGATACTATCATATTTTCATCCTATACAAGAGTGTTATGAATAACTCCTCCCCATGTGTATTGGGACTAAGAAGGTCATCATGACTTATCCTTACATACTTTAAGATTAAATAAGATAACCATGTAAGGAATATTATCTAATAGTATCCCCTAAGAAACTAATTATATTCTTTAGTTTGTCATATAAATAGTGAAAGGATTTAAATACAAAAGAACCTTTCATCTTATAATAATTGGATATAATAATAGATGGATAAGTGCAAATTCTAGTAGGGCTCATCTAGTGAATTTGGGAACTTGAATTTAAGTAGTTACGTTAGTAAGAATGAGCCTCCTCAATCCATACATATGAATATGTAAGTTAAGGTGGGAATTATCTTACTATGGCTCATGTGTGATAATCTATAACTTCTTAATGGATACATAGGCAGCCTTGTCTTCTAATAATTCAATGTAAGTAACATCGCTTATAAGTAACATGTAAATGACTATGAAATTGTATTAAATTCTTACTGTACCACTTAATTAAGATAAGACATTCTAATGGTATATATGTTATGTGCACTCTTGATTCTTTTATATTTATCAATTATCATTTCACTACCTTACACACATTGTTGCTTGCAAAATAATAAAGTTTAGTAGAATATCATGTTGCTCCATTAAAATGATGTGTTGTATAATTTATTGAGTAGATAGATTCTCTTATGCCATGAATGTAGTGCGATGTATGATTGGTTTTGTCATTAGATCACTTGTGCCATGAATATAGAATTGATGATTACATTGTGCCATGAAAATAGAGTTGATGATTACTCTTGCGCCATTAAATTGGTGGATGTATGATTCTTCTAGAAGTTAGTTTACTCTTGCACAATGGATATTTAATGTCGGTGTATAATTTTCTTAGAAGTTATATTTCTTGCGCGAAATGAATAATTAATGTTGATGAATGATTGTTTTAGAAATCAGATTTCTTGCGTGCCATGGAAAATGTTGATGTATGATTCATAACGTTGATGATTACCCTTGCGCCATGAATAATTGATGTTTAGATTGATTGATTGATCGAGTGGATTTCGACTTGATTGGATTACTGGGATCTAGACACCTCCTTGTTCCTTAGAACAGTCGCCATCCTTGAGACGTTAAATGGTCAAAATAAATCGATGAATCCTGGGCTTGAGCGTAGCTTATGTGTCTTGGAGGTCCTAACCATGCAGGATAGGTTGGGCGGGTAGTTCTTTATTATTCAACGATATGGTTGATCATTATTTATTTTTTATTAGGTTGATTATGATGTGTTGAACTGTGTCACCATTTATGTTTATGTGTTGATCACGTGTCGCCATAATTTATGTTAATGCATTGGCTTGTGTCATTATTGATTACAATGAGGTGACACTTGTAATGTTTTTAATTATGATGTCATGTTGATTATGCGTTGCTCTGACTATTGTGTGACTATTATTTATCCTATTGCAAGAAAAAAAGTTTACCTATTTTGTTTTGTTTGTTGTTGTAACAGCGGGGTCCTTACATATGGTATCAGAGCAGGTTCAACCCCATGACCTGGGATCACTATGTCTTCCATTGTATTAAACACTTGATTAATAACTTGTCGCTAATTAAATTGAAATTTTTCCATGTAGGTAATCATGGTTAGAGGACATAGTAGAGGTAGACAACATGGTGCTAGGGGAAAAGGCGTGATGCCTCTAGTAGCATCCACGCCATAGGGGTCTAACCCCCAAGGAGAAGAATATGTAATTGGGTAGGAGAAGATTGTTGTGGGGGATGTGGTTGGGTTGATGATGTCATTTCAAAGGATTTCAGAGGCCTTGATTAGTCGATTAGATAGAGATGAGGCCACGACACCTGTACCCAATGAAGGTTCATAGAGCGCCCCAGCTAATACTCATAGCATTCACACAGAACTCGAGAAGGTTAAGTTTCCCAAGTTCATGGGTGCCACGGACGGCTAAGTCGTCGAGGCATGGTTGGAGAACATGACAATGTGATTTTCATTTATTGACTACACCTCCAACATGAAAGTCTACATGGCAATCTTTTAGATGAAGGGAATTGTTGTTTTATGGTGGAAGACGCTTATGCCTCAATTAGACATGGTCATCGAAGATGTGTCTTGGGAACTGTTCAAGGAGAAGTTCTAGGAGAGGTATTTATTGGAGGAATTCATCGAGCACCAACTCAATGAGTTCAACGCCTTATGATAGGGTGGTTGTATGGTGTCGAAGTATGAGGCACGATTCATGGATCTTCTTAGGTATGCTCCACATTTGAACACGAAGAAGCTGAAGGTCAACAAGTTTTTGTTTGGCCTTAACTTCAACATATGTGCGAAGGTGAGGATCCTAATTACATAGATGTTGCACAACATAGTCCGGAAGGCCCTCATAGTAGAGAAAGAAATGACCAGTGGGGGTCAGGGAATGACACCTGCAAGACCAACTAAACTTACGAAAGAAGGTGTGCAACATTATTAGACACCAGTTAGACATAAATCAGGGTATCGAGATGCATCGAGAGGATCCATGTTCAAGAAACCATGAAAACCAACTCCTTAGTAGAGGTCTCCCTACAAAGGACCACAACATCAACAATAGGGTCACCCGCAACAACAACGGTTTAGGCTTGTTCAATAGAACAGACCAATATTCTAAGCTGGTAAGAGAACAACTTCTACTTCAGGGACCAGGAGTACTGGACCTAAGACCGGATGTTGGACATGAGGAGAGCCACATTACCAGCGAGGTTGTCCGGTTGAGAGGGCCAGAGAAGTTGGGTCAACAAGACACACTACAGTTGTAGATTTGGGCAAGGCCCATAGGATTCATGCAGTGGTGAATAACCACGAGGCCGAGCACCATTCCATTGTGCTCAAGATGTCAGGTACCATTGTGTTGGCATCCCCACAGTATTTTCACCTCTTAAAGCAACGAATAATAAATTATGTATCTGCCTCCGCTTCATCACATGAACATTGCTACTTGAAAGTTGAGTTTTGGGCTATAAAAGGGATTTATTTTGATGATTCTTAGTTCTTGTTTTCATGCTTTGTTCATGACTGAAAGAATGAATGAAGTATTGAAACTTATGTATTTATTACAATTGAATTTAAGGCTTATTTCCCTAGGAGAATAAATGTTCATACAAATATTTTTAAGAATGATATTTTTCTTTAAGGCTTATCTCATGTCAATAAAATAGTTGTTTTAAAGTTGTTCATTGTTATAAGGTATACTCTAGACCTTTGAATGACACACCAATAATCGATTGATGTCGGGCTATGAGTTTGTTTCATGTATAATTCTTGGTAAATCCTTTTTATGGTTGCTATGCTTTGATTTGTCAAGCACCTCTTTTCCTAACCTTAAAATGATCAACTCCAGCCTTTACACAATGATGATACTCAAAAGCATTCGGTCATATTTTGTACTCTGTTTAAGGTTCCATTTTGACTCGACAGGCCCATCATTCCTGTAATGTTCCCCCACCCTCAACCCCATGGTCAGGCCAACATTACTAGGTGAAAAAACACTACTATAACATATTATGCATTCTTATGAAATACAATTTCTTAATTACAGTTAAACACAGCATAAGCACATTAATATCGTTATCATACATAATCCACGACATTAACAATAATTCATGAATACAGCGGCATACATGTAAACATTGCTAGAATCACATACATGCATATTAAATTGAAATTATATGCATGTATATACTTATCCTTTAGACTAGATGTAATTCACCAACTGCATGTAGACCTCCCACGAACATCCCAGCCTTAGATCGTGCCGCTCATCACTCTCAGTAGTAGGTCACCCCCGAGCTGGGACTAAGCTCCACTGGGTAGGGATTCCTAGGCTAGGCAGTGAATACAGGAAGACACACAGTCATAGGAGAAGGATCCTCTCCCAGGAGCCACTTATGCCCACTACCCACAGACTCTCATTCCTCACATGTTTGTCCCACCCCAAGAGTATACGCCTTCACTATCACCAAGACAGTCCATCGGTTGTTAACCTCCCTTCCCTTGGACTTCAGCAACAGACCGAACCGAAAGTCTCTGAGCTCTATGGAAGCTACAAGGCTTCTTCTAGGAGTTCTCACTTCCTCCGTGCACTCTCTCACCTAGAGAGAGTCTCTCACAGACTAGGTAAACTGCCTCTTCAACAACAATCACCTCCCTCACACTAGCCAACAAGCCACACGTAGTCCAGCACTACGTGGCCACAACAGTCAATTGGGAAAATGGGTATGGACACCCGAAAAAAAAATGATCAGTGCTAAAGCATAGCACGACTCTGCGATTACAGGATGTGTTGAGATTTCCAGCAAGCAACACAGGATGCACGGCTCAACAATTACGGGACATTCGGTTCTCCCAACTAGCAATAAGGAACATACTCACCGCTCTAGTTTCTGAAATGTGTAACGTGTATAGAGGTTACATCACAGAGGCCAAACACATACAAGTGGAGGATGGAGGAATTGGAAGGTTGAACCCTGGATTCAGGTGATGGTTGGAGAAATGCCCGCCTAACTCCTATGCAACAATCGAAGGAAATGGCAAGAGAACCCCCAACACGACTCATTTTCTGGGTTAAATCGCATGCGCCTGGGTCGACACATGTCACCCATGAAGCTGCATGCATCCCTCCGTAGGAACTTAGGACAAAACATAGATTTCACATGGCTTTTGGGATAATATTAAAATATTATTCCCAAGAACTTAAGCCCCTAGGATCCACACTTAGCCTCTCTTTCCAACCTTCCAACCCCCAATCCCTTACCCAGGTTTTGTGGAATCTTAGTCCCCCATCACTCATTCATCATGGTTAGTCCACACATGAAGATGTTTTGTATTAATATTGTGCATAATTACATGTACAAAAATTAGGCTCTTGGCCTTCAACACTTAGGCTCCCTAGCCTAATAACACATAATCCCACTAGATTATATAACTTGGCTCACCAGCCTTATAAACTTGAATTACAGTTCATAAACGAGATTTATACTTCATAGACATGATTTACAATAGGGCTCGACCTTGGGGACATTAAAATTCCCTCCCCTTATTTTTGCATTGTCCTCACTGCGACTTTACACTGCATCTGCAAGCTTTTCAAAATTTTCAAAAAGATGCAGGTACTCTGCCTACATAACATCTTCATGCTCCCATGTTGCGTCCTGAGGACCATACCAGGTCCACTGGAATTTTACAATCCCTATGGCTCGATTCCGGAGCTATTTGTTTTTCCTGTCCAATATGAGCATAGGATGCACTTGCAGGACACCTTCTTGCTCCACGTGGATCACATTCCAATCAATTACATGATTAGAATTAGGCATATATTTTTTAAGAAATTAAACATGAAACACTTTATGTACAGTGATGGATGCAGGTAATGCAAGCATATATGCAACTGGCCCAATCCTTTCCAGGATTTCAAATGGCCCACAAAATCTGGCAGCCAACTTGGTGCAACTTCCCAGCTTCATGTAACTCCTGTTAGCTTTCACTTTAGGAAAACATGATCACCCACTTTGAAATCTATGTGGGTTATGTTCTTATCAGCATAACTTTTCTGCTTGTCCTGGGCATCTTTCAAATTCTACTTATTTTTTATCATTTGGTCCTCCAGCTCCTTGAGCAACTCTGGCCTAACTACTATTCTATCAGCTAGATTATCCCAGCTCACTGGAGTATTACACTTTCTTCCATAAAGTCCTTCAAATGGGCTCATCTTCAATGATGCATGATACCCATTGTTGTAGGCGAATTCTACCAAGTGTAGGTAGTCTTCCCATCTTGATGGTTTGTCCATAACATACATTCTCAGTATGTCTTCTATTACTCTATTCACCCTCTCTATCTGTCCATCAGACTCAAGATGATAAGTTGTACTAAAGTTCTAATTCGTTCTGAATCCTTTGAAAAATCCTTTCCAGAAATTCGAGGTGAATTTCAGGTCTCTATCGAACACAATAGTTTTAGGAATTCTGTGCAATCGTGCCACTTTCTTTATGAAAATATAAGCAACATCTACTTCCTTGTGATTAGTTTTCAGTGGAATAAAATGGCTAACTTTTGTAAGCTTGTCCACCACCACAATGATCGAATCATGCAGATTTCCTTTTCGGGGCAATCCCATAATAAAATCCATCGTTACTACTTTCCACTTCCACTCAGCAATGGGTAAAGGCTGCAGCAACCCTGTTGGGTGCCTATGCTCAGCTTTAACTTTATGGCACTCCATACATCTAGTGATGTATTCAGTGATCTCTCTCTTCATACCCGGCCAAAAGTAATGGCTCTTGACCACTGCTACTATTTTTTTATATCTAGGGTGCCCTGCATAAGGCACATTATGCATCTCCTACAAAATTATTTGTTTCAAGCACTAGACATTGGGTACAAAAATTATGTTCTTGTATAGCAGTATTCCATCTGTTTCCAATTTATAAATTTCCATCTTCTGTGGCATCTTACCCTATTGTAGCTTGGCTACCAATTCTCTGTACAGTAGATCTACATTTCCAGCCTCCAGAATTCTTCTTTTAATATCAGTCTGATACATGCTAATGGTTGTTGCATGTAATTCATGCACCCTCCTGCTGAGTGCATCAACCAATTTATTCTCCTTTCCTTTGATATGCTTGAGCTCAAAGTCATACTCATATAGAAATTCCAGCCACCTACTTTGTCTAGCGTTTAAGGTTGGGTGTTCAAACAAATATTTCAGATCGTTATGGTCTGTTATGAGTTCAAACCTCCTTCCCATGAGGTAATGCCTCCATTTCTTTGGATCATGAACTATGGATACCAACTCCAAGTCATGGGTTACATAGTTCTTCTCATGCTCTTTTAATTTCCTGGACTCATAACAGATTATGAATCCATTCTAACTAAGGACCCCTCCTAGTCCTTCTTTTCATGCATCAATACATACTATGAAATCTACATTTGGATCTGCAATCCTCCGGATTGGACCAGTGGTTAATATCTACTTCAATCACTGGAAACTTTCCTCACATCCCTCTATCCAGTGAAACTGCTTCCCCTTTCTTTGCAAGGAAGTGATAGGGTGAGATATCTTAGAAAACCCTGCGATGAACCTTCTGTAATAACCAACCAATCCCATGAAGGATCTAACTTCCATTACGTTCCTTGGCGCTGACCATTCTCTAATGGCTTCAATCTTCTTGGGGTCTACTGCTATCCCATCCTTCAAGATAATATGTCTCAAGTAATGGATCTGCTCCTAATAAAAAGAGCACTTGCTCAACTTGGCATAAAGTTGGTCATATCTTAGCACCTACAACACCATCCTCAGATGTTGTTCTTGTTCTTCTTTGGTCCTAGAATACACCAAAATGTCATCCAGGAAGTCGATGAAAAACTTGTCTAGATAGTCCCTGAATACTCCATTCATCAAGATCATAAAAACAACGGGTACATTTGACAGTCCAAATGGCACCACTGTGAACTCGTAATGACCATACCTTGTTCTAAAGGCAATCTTGTTGATGTCTTCATCTTTTATTCTTACTTGGTGATATCCCGATCTTAGGTCTATTTTTGAAAAGATATTTCCATCCTTCAACTGATCGAAGAGATCATCAATCCTCGACAAAGGATACTTGTTCTTCATTGTTACTTTGCTCAATTGCCTGAAATCGATGCACAATCTTAGCGTTCCATCCTTCTTCTTTAAAAATAGGACCAAGGCACCCCAAGGCAACACGCTTGGATGTATATACCCCTTCTTCAGAAGTTCTTCAAGCTACATATGCAACTCTTTCAGTTCTGGCGCACTCATCCTCTATGGAGCCTTTGACACTGGAGATGCTCCAGGCATCAAGTTCATAGAGAAATCGATATCCATTTTCAGAGGTAGTCCAGGTACTTCTTGGAATAAATCTTCGAACTCTTTAAGTACCTCATGATCCTCAATACTTGACACCTTATCCTTAGGTGTTTCCCCCACATGGGCTGCAAATAATTGACAACCTTTTCTGTAGCACTTCTTCAGTTGCATTGCCAAGATTTCTCTAATAGTAACAACTCTAGGAATTCCTTGGACAACTCTCTGATTCCCTTCTTGTTCTAAGCAAGTGAATGCCTTGTTATGACATTCCAATATGGCATGGTGTTGGTCCAACCAGTCCATCCCAATTAGACAATCATAAGAGCGTAACGATAGAATGTTCAAATCAGCCTTCGTGCTTAGTCCATTCATTTCTACAGGACAGGACTTGACTAACTCCATGACTTTCCTCTTGGTTCTTGTAGCTAGCTGCACTAACCAAGAATTTTCACGTTTGCTTCTTATCAAATGAAAACTTTATACCACTCTAGGGTCTATATAACTATGGCTAGCCCCTGAATCAACTAAAATAGTAAATGGTTGGTTTTTTATCATACCTTCTACTTCAATCATGTGTGACTAATACTCATCTTGCTTGTTGTCTATGGCTGCATAGATCCTTGGAATTCTACTACCCATGTCCTCCACTGTTTCAATCTGCTAAACATTGTGGAGAACTCTTACTTTATCATTTATGTGGGGGCAATCCCTGTACCTATGGTTTTCTTTAAAACCCCAACATTCCATAGGTGGTGGACTTGAAATTTTCCCACCCACTTCAACCTTCCTGGGCTCTCTAAGAGACGGCTTTCCTTGAGGACTATTTCTGAAAAAGGGTGGTTTATTTCCCTTCTGCCTCTGTTCTTTCTTGAACTTTTTCTGGTAATCCCAAGCCTTCCAAAAGGTAGGTTTTTCTCTTTGTTGTTCAAATAAGAACTTCACTCTTCTTATCGTTTCTTCCATAGTATTTGGGTCATCATACTAAATCTTATCCCCAATAGGAGGTGATAATCCACTCAGGTACCTATGAATCTTGACAGACTCATCTTTGATGAACGAAACATACTTCAGTAATTCCAAAAACTTTTGTTCATACTCATCAATGGTCTGGTTGTCTAGCTTGAGTTCAAAGAACTCTTTCATCTTTCTGTCATAATTTATTTTAGTTAAGTATTTCCCACTAATACATTTGGGTCAAATTCCAATGGTACGTTCGACGCAATTTCCACTTTCTATTGTCGGAAGACCGACAAACCGCGGGCCCCCTCAAACATTGTTTTACAGGACGTTGTTTTTCCAATGACCTAGTTTTCATCTGTATTGGGACGTTATATGACGCCATGTGTCATCATAAATTGGATTTTCTAACCCCATATTTACGTCATAAGATATACGTCTAGGTCATGGAAATACCGATGTTGTAAACGTGGCAAAAGGGACGTTTCAAACGTGGGAATACCGATGTTGTAAACATGGCAAAAGAGACGTTTAAAACGTGGCAATACCAACATTGTAAACATGGCAAGAGAGATGTTTCAAACGTGGCAAGAGAGACGTTTAAAGGGTGGCAAGAGAGACGTTTTAAAGGTGGCAAGAATGACGTTTCATAGGTGGCAAGAGAGACGTTTCATAGATGGCAAGAGAGACATTCTAAAGGTGGCAAGACCGATGGGACAAGGTATTAGCTCCGACATGGTTTCTATGGGAGCGACACTCTTGGACATGGCAAGAACAACATCCATCACGTGGAAAGAGTGACAACTTGGAGTTACTAGCTCCAATGTGGTTGCTATGGGAGCGACAATCTTGGAGGTGGAAAGAGAGACATCTTTAACGTGGCAATAGCGACGGGAAGAGAGTGAAAGAAATCGCAATTGCCACCTTTGTGGAGGTATTTAAAAAAAAAATACAATATCAATATCAAGACCTAATAGTCATTCCAAGCCCAAAGGAGGAGTAATTCATATAGGTGTCAGCTAGTGACCCACTTAATAGTTTCCTTCGGCTTTCCCTCGCACTAAACGTTGGGTTTTTTCTTTCGAGAGTGTCTAAGAGATAAAAAGAACCAATATGGTGAATGAACTGACATTAACTTCATACACGTCTAACAGATCCTTCAAACTTTTACCCAATGAAACATGTTGTCACAACTTCTATCCTAATGAGATTACTCTTGGTATCATCTCCACAAGCATGAAGACCTAAAATATGAGGTATGCAAAATTTGTGCATGGAAAATCACATTAAAAATGAACTTGTGTCTAACTACATGTTCATCTCCTCTTCTTTAAATGATGTCCATAGCAGAACCATACAAAATTAATCAAACCTACCAACTAATAATATGATATCCATTATGGCATTTCAATGTCGAACATAGACAAGTTATCACATATCAAGAGAACATCAGTTTCCCCGAAAAGAACTACCAAAGTTTCTCCTTGAGGTTAAGAATTTTCAATGTTTAAGAACAGGAGTAATGATGAAACTGGACCAAACCATGTTCCAATTCAAAGAGCTATATTCTTTGTATAGGCCTTTCTTTTGTGTATGCCAAGGGGTTTGACATAACACTCATGGAGTACATGAACCACTTTCTTCAGATGAATAAAAGATTTGATATCGCTTATAGTGTCGAGGATATATAAAACTTAACTAAAATGCCAACCTTTGAGCTTTGTCCATGATTAAGAGCTCCTTAATTTTGAGCCTCAGAGGTAACCAAAGAAATATGTAAGATATTAACATGAACCTCCAAAATTGTGATGCAAAAGGTTAAAAGTCCAAACCAAAATACACAGTAAATAAATAGTAATATGGAAATTGATATTTGTATGATGCTTATTTTATGAACTTGCTGACTTGTTGAACAAACTTTAGTTCAAGCCTTCAAGCATGTCAAAGATACTCAAATCAGCATGAATGGGAAAGTTACCAACAGAAACTAAATTTGTTAATTTCAGGGAAGATTTCAAGGAACGTACTCTGATACAATGTTAATTTCAGATCATGGTAACCAGATTTTGCATTCGAAATTAACCTAAACAATACTAGGTAGCTAAAAACTGAAAACCTCCAAAAAAACGAGCAACTCCTGAATAAGATAATCTACAAACACATATTGTTGTAAATACGAACAACGCAAACAAAAAACTCAATGCTCAACACAACATCCATCTTCTATTGAAAACTAAAAGAAGAATTACATCGCTATAGCTCAAAACACAAATAAGCTAACCAACACAATGGTCCGCCCAACATCTCCTATATAGACTAGGAGAAACTAGAATTACAACCAATTCTCTCCATCCTTGTGGAGGAGGCCCCACACATCCTTGGGGACATCTCCCTCAGGGTCATTCTAGAGGAAATGAAATATCTAGCATAAATGCATGATGTGGTCACCATTTCAAGGTAAGAGTTGATGTGTCAAGGATGCCTTGAAAAAATGTACCAGAACCATAAACAAACGGCAATTTCATGATTACTCACATTCTATCTTATGTTTCTCTGATTTATATATGACGAATGGATTATACTTTAAACGTCATATGTTTATGTCATGAATATTGTTAAGTATGCTATAGAAGTCATGTCCTTGAGTTCTGTATTTATTTCACACAATAATAAAAATATGCCACGAGACTCTTCTTTCTTGAGCATACCATGTTTCCATAAAAAAACAATAACTCCTGAAAATTGTGAGAGGGGAGAATAATATAGATGTTAAAGGAAGTTTGAAAAAAATCCACATATGTAGTTTTGCATCGTCCCCAAGGAAAATAGTATCATGCAAAAAAGATATCTGAAGGTGATAACATGTCATCTCAACAAGCTCCATCTACTATTAAGTGATGAATAAGATGTGGATCTGAAACAACAATGGTTGTTTCCTAAAATT
>JZKD02S1916562.1:297008-338185 GCA_000966675.3 Picea glauca
TGTCTAAGCCTGACTTCATCTCCAAATTTAAAATAGTGGCCACAAAGACCTCATGACAGAAACTATTCTTCTTTTGGCTGATGATTGTCATTTTAATGAGGATCTAGTGTGTTGGAATTTGGAAAGTAAAAAGTTACAGCAAAATAATAGACTCATATAGAGGATCGATCCACCAATTTAAGGAATGGGATGTCTTGTTTTATTTTTTCTCATTGGAGACGGGCATTCAAGATCTAGTCAGTCTTATTTCTATTTTGGGCTAAGTTAGAAAACAAATTTGTGGATAAATTTTCATGTAGTAGACTTCTGGAAATGTTTGAAATTTCCTTTGGAAAATTATGGTGCAAACCTAAATTGGTTTCTAGAAACATGTCTATTTTTTGTCTCATTACAAAAAAACAACAAAGATGATTATAAGGGTTTCTCCATCTCCAATTTGTTTTCATCGTCAATTAGAGGCCAAAAAACATATCTGATTGTTGATCTTCATCCATATATCAATCATATTGTTGATCTCCATCCATATATCAAGCGGATTCAATGTGGATGATCCAAATTATGTTTGTGGCTTTCTGCCAATGCTCCGATTGAGATTCCTTGAGGGGACATTGGTTAATTCCACCCATTTCACCAATTATGGTATAAATTTATTCAAATGGGTCGATTTGCTAAATTGTGTATATCGATTACAACTGTATTTTCTTAAACTTGTGAGCTAAACAAGTAAGTTTTCTTCACCAACCATTAATTTTTGAAGTGGAACAGTCCCTATTTCTCATATAAGATGCAGTTTCTTTGTATGAAAATGATGGGTTCCACTCCTAGGCCATTCATAACCATTGATGTGTATCAAATACCCCAACATAAGGGTAATGAGAGTCGGTACAGGAACAACCAGGAATTGAATGCATTGACAATGGATAACCAATTGATGAACCCATTCAAAATGATAGTGGACACCAATAGCTATACTCGTTTCATATTAAAATGCATTGACAGTAGGTATCTAGCATATGGTATAAGATTCCATCAACACATGATTGATAGTGGGTTCGATCCAGGTATCATTATGAGCAATCACCTTATCAACATGTAAGCAAAATGTGGAAGTGTGGAGAATGCACGCCAAGTGTTTGAGAGAATGCTTGAACGAAATTTAGTGTCATGGAATATAATGATTGCAGGGTATAGTAAGAATGGATATTATGAAGAGGCAATGGATATTTTTGGCCTAATGCATCGAATAGGGGTCAAGCCTGGGGAATTTACGGTTGCTAGCATTCTAGGAGTTTGTGTGATTCTTGGAGTTGTCGATCAGGGGAGGGAGTTGCATGCTCACATTGCTAAAACTAGATTTAAGTCAGATGTTTTTGTGGGGTGTGCTCTTGTTACAATGTATGCAAAATTTGGGATTGTAGATTATGCATGCAAAGTGTTTGATGAAATGGCCATAGTAAGCTCGACATTGTGGAATTCAATGATTGCAGCATGTGTGTAGAATGAACTTGATCTGCAAGCCCTTGAACTCTTTTCTGAAATGCATCATCTAAGCCTAAGATTGGACATATTTACGTTTGTCAGTGTTCTTCAACCTTGTGCAAACCTTGGTGTTCTGGAATAGGGCAAAGAGCTTCACGTCCATGTGATCAAAACTGGATTTGAGTCAAATATATTTTCAACTAGTTCCCTTGTTACCATGTATGCTAAGTGCAGTAGCATAGAGTATGCACACAAAGTGTTCAAAAGAAAAACCAAACATGACTTGATCTTATGGAGTGCAATGCTTATAGGATATGCTCANGTTTTTTGTTCTCTGAGAAGACCCACAAGCCCTTTTTGAAGCGTTGTTATTATAGAAAACTTGTTGCAACATCCGTCAAATGCAACATATTTATAGATTTTGTAACGTCGCAATTCCGACTTAAAAAAATTCCTAAGTGACCATTGGTATTTTGACTTGGTGAACATACTAAGGTGATCGTTGGAGGGGAAAACCTATTTTCCAAAACGTTGCAATTGCGACATATATCTTCACAAATTTGGCAAGAGAGACATTCCAGTGGAAAACGTGGCAAGAGAGACGTTCCAGTGGAAAAAATGGCAAGAGTGACGTTAACATGGAAAGAGAGACGTTAACGTGGAAAGAGAGACGTCAACGTGGCAAGACCGACGTTATCGAGCAACATGAATTTTTTTTTTTTTAAATTTCCTCTGTTTTGCGACAATATGGACAATTTTGTCCAGAATGCCACAAATAAAACGTCGAAATTTTTACAATATCTACTAGTGTCCTCTCGAAATACCTCTTGAATTCTTTCCATGTGATGTCCCTTTCCCTGATGTGTTGCACCTGCACAAGTTGATCCCACCATATGGATGCCTTTCCCTTCAATTGATACATGACAATCCTGCCCTCTGCATGAGAGGAATAATTCTATAGTTGACAGTATTTCCTCATACCAAGCAAAGAAGTTTCGGCATCTTCTTCCTTATTATGTTCCCCATCAAATGTTGGAGGCTTGATCTTGTTCATTTCCCCTTTCAATTCATCCATCCCAGATCTCTTATGCTTTCTGGTAGGAGATGGGCTTGAACTACTGTGTGATTCCTTATTGGAATGCTTTGGGGAGTGACGATGATGTTTGCTGACACTCCTTGATCTTGTTTTCCTCTCAGGGGTCCTACGACTCTCTGTCTTGCTTGAGTCACTCTCCTTTTCCAATTTATTTTCTATTCTTTCCAGACTCTTCAACATCCTTAAGTTGAATTCACTCTGGTTATCCCTGACTTTGTTGAGAATTTGGCTATCAGCACGGCGATCCTGGGCATCTTTCTGCAATCTTTCCATGATTTTCATCATATGTCCTTCCTTATCCATCTCTTTTCTTTTCCCATTAGAGTTTGATCCTTTGACTCCCAAGTTGACATTCCTTCCTTCTCTTTCATTCTCTGAATTGGAGGCAATCCGCACCTCTTCCATTCTCTGCTCTCAACGACAACCCTATTCGGTTTTAGCACTTTCTAAGCTTCTGCAAACACACGTAAAAACAACAGGGATTTGTCAGGTTGTCATTCTTAGAAAATTCCACACATTCAAAACCATTATGATTAAGAAAACACTTTGACTTCACAAAATTTTCGAGTTCTTCTCAGCTTTGTAATTTTTGGGTGATATCTCCCTCTTTCTTAGCCCCTACCCTCGTAGCCAAAGGTCATGACCAAATGCTAGACTACTAGGTGCTACTCAGGCTTTCAACCTTCGAAGAGTTTAAGGTACACACATCTATCTCTCGGAGTTTTGATTTACCGAATTCATGTAAATCAGGTGGATCGACGGTCCACGTTTACCCAACATCCAATGGTTGAAAATATGCTATGGTTCTTCCGTCTTCAAAGATTTTGGGACTTTGGAACTTCAGGTTTCAGGGTTTCAGTAATCGGGATTTCGAAATGAAGTGACCCAAACCACTGGTCACTCCATTCCCTGAACTCTGATACACGAGTTCTTGTATAAGATCCAACAATCCTCGATGATTTGGATCCAATGGTCTAGATATTTTCAGAGTTTTTTGAACCGAGAGTTCACGATGCAACGACTCCAAATTTCTTGTCACATCAATCCCTGAATTCCGATATGGGAATTCATGTATGAGATCAACAACTATGAACCTCCCCTAATCCGACGGTCTAGATCTCTCCTAAGCTTGCACCTCTCAAAGATCTCCATCCCTAACTTCCTCACTAGTTGGTTGGATCTGACAGCTCACGGGATTTCGGAACTTCTTCCTGGAAGCGCTCCACCATCCAATTCTACCCTTGTTAATCTCTTTCATGATTCAGGACTTGGAGCGACCAAGAATTTGGCCTGTGCTCCAAGTTCACGTTCCCTTAATTCACGAAATGATCCAACGGATCAAACCAACCATGATCAATGACCCACGTTGATTTTGGATCCTAGGGTGGTGAGTTTGTCCATCCACTAACCACCTTGCAACTTATGTCTATCTTACAGTCCTCGTGATTTCGCAACTTCTCCACAGAGAATTCTGACCGTCCAACTCTGCTTCTCAAGGAGTTCTGGCGAATGACTTGGTACACTCCTTTTGAACTTTCATCTAATTGATCCAACGGTTCTGATTCCCCACGATCTGATGAATCAGATCTCATCATCATTTCGTGTATCAGGATTTCGTGTGTCACGAGGTCGAAATATTTTCCACCTTCATCCTCCCTATTTCTGAAATGTCGATTTCTTCCTGGACAATTAACGGTCCAGATCTCTTTTAGATCAACGATTGTGATCCAATCATGAATTCATGTTTCGTGAATTCTCATGAACTCTCCCTTAGACCATTTCAAGTCATGATTCATCGAAAGGTTGATCTCTCTCCACACGTCCTTTCTGATGGATGGTCCTGATGAATTTAGGATTTCATGTATCGCGATTTCCACACTCCTGTGCAACTCCAAAGGGTTTTAAACCTTATGCATGTTCTCTAGATTTGACGGTTGTGAGAGTTCTCCTTTCCTCCCAAACAGATTCTATGGATCCAACACTTCTTGTGTGGAGTTCTCTCTCTCCCTGTGGCCATATACCACACCGGCTACAGTTTTATAATACTGCTACACCTCCTGAGCTTTGTAACATGGTCAAGTAGTCTGTTGACACTCAGAAACATTCTGAGGTCTAAAATTAATCCTCCAGACACAATTTCTTCTCAAAACCTCGGTCCAAAGACCACTTATCTGGCCCATCCAGGCTCAGCATTGAAACTAGGCTCTAATACCATACTGTAACATTCCCCCACCATCAACCCCATGGTCGGGCCAACATTACTACGCGGAAAAACACTACTGTAACATATTATGCATTCTTATGAAATATAATTGTTTAATTACAGTTAAACACATCGTAAGCACATTAATACCATTAGCATACATAATCCACATCATTAACAATAATTCACGAATACAGTGGAATACATGTAAACATTGCTAGAATCACAGACATTCATATTAAATTGAAATTATACGCATGTATATACTTATCTTTTAGACTGGATGTAATACACCAACTGTGTGTAGACCTCCCACAAACCTCCCAGCCTTAGACTGAATTGCTCATCACTCTCAGCAGTAGGTCACCCCCGAGCTAGGACTAAGCTCCACCAGGTAGGGATTTATAGGCTAGGCAGGGAATATAGGAAGACACGCAGTCACAGGAGAAGGATCCTCTCCCAGGATCCTTATGCCCACTGCCCACAGACTCCCATTCCCCATATGTCTTTCCCACCCCATGAGTTTACACCTTCATTGTCACCAAGACAGTCCATTGGTTGCTAACCTCCCTTCCCTTGGGCTTCAGCAACAGACTGGACCAGAAGTCTCCGAGCTATGTGGCAGCTATAGGGTTCCTTCTAGGAGTTCTCACTTCCTCTGTGCACTTTTTCACCTGGAGAGAGTCACTCACAGACTAGGTAACCTACCTCTTCAACAAAAATCACCTCCCTCACATTGGCTAGCAAGACACACGCAGTCCATCACTGCATGGCCAGAACAATCAATTGGGAAAATGCGTATGGACACCCGAAACAGAAATGATTAGTGCTAAAGCATAGCGCTAATATGCGACTACCGGATGCGTTGAGATTTCCAGCAAGCAACACGGGATGCACATCTCAACAATTATGGGACATTTGGTTCTCCCAACCAACAATAAAGAACAGACTCACCACTCTGGTTTCATAAATGCATAAGGTGTACAGAGGTTCCATCATAGAGGCCAAATACGTATAGATGGAGGATGGAGGAATTGGAAGGTCGAACCCTGGATTCAGGTGATGGTTGGAGAAATGCCCACCTAACTCCTATGCAACAGTCGACGGAAATGGAAAGAGAACCCCCAACACGGCTCATTTCCTAGGTTAAATCGCATGTGCCTGGGTCAACACATGTTGCCCATGAAGATGCATGCATCCCTGCCTAGGAACTTAGGACAAAACATAGATTTCACATGGATTTTGGGATAATATTAAAATATTATTCCCAAGGACTTTAGCCCCTAGGCTTATCCCCTAGGCTCCACACTTAGCCTCTCTTTCCAACCTTCCAACCCCCAATCCCTTACCCAGGTTTTGTGGAAGCTTATTCCCCCATCACTCATTCATCGTGGTCAGTCCACATGCATAGATGTTTTGTATTAATACTGTGCATAATTACATGTACAAAAATCAAGCTCCTGGCCTTCAACACTTAGGCTCCCTGGCCTAATAACACATAAGACCACTAGCTTATATAACTTGGCTCACATGCCTTATAAACTTGAATTGCAGTTCATAAACAAGCTTTATACTTCATAGACATGATTTACAACAGGGCTCGGCCTTGGGGACATTACAATTTCTAGTTAAAGCCTTGGGTTTCATATATACTCTTGGAATTTATTTCGAAAAACACTTGATTTTCATGGTATGAATCCCCTCTTACTTTTAGTTTGTTCACGTTAGGGTATTAATGAGTTTTATCCCTTTGGTTTTTTCTCTAGTTTCCTCTGTTTTTGAAACCCTTTGTACTTGTAGTAAAGTTTGTCTTCCTTTGTGACTTCTTGTCTAGACCCTAATCGCCCCTGTCATCCATGTTGAACCAAACGACATCCAAGCCATGATTTTGTATGATGATGTGAGAGAAGACCCTAAAAATTAGGGTTGGGTTGTGTTTCTGGAGAAGTTTCAGTGTTACAATCTGTAAGCAGCCCAAGAGTTTTCCCTCAAGTTTGATGGATGCTGAGCCGAAATAAGTGATGTCCAATTAGAAATCAGTGAGGAATTTTTTAGCAAGGCAATGGGCCTTCCCCTTACTGGGAAAAAATGGTTTAAGAATTCCAAGTTGGATGAAGTGTTGTGGGCTCTGTTCTTCACCTCTCGAAAAGTTCAGTGTTGCGACAAAGGTATGTCGATTTCTCTCTTGAAAGATAGATGGCATGGGTTATTAGTTGTGTTGAGGCAATTCATCACCTATGAGGGATGCTACGAGATTATTTTTCTTTACCGTATAAGGTTGTTAATGCACTTCATCAGTTTTCAGTTAAATATGTCATTTTATTTATTGAGGACTTTATATAAAATGGCTAAAAGATATAAAAGGCAGAGTGTGAATTCCAGTTTATTCCATCATGGGTTAATTAGGTTATTTTTAGTCTATAATTTGTAATTACAAGGAGATGATTGGGATACCTTCCTGAATTGCAATGGCTTCATCACAGTTAATCTTGTAGAGATGCCTATGATTGATAAACCTATGTTGGAAAAACCCCATGTTCTTTCAAGCGACAGACCAATTCTTATATGCCTAGAACCCTGTGTTAAGTCTACATTTTATGAGCCTATGTATGAGCAAAAAGATGCTGACCCAAGAGTCATTGAATTTCATGAGCGCGAGCAGCACGTCTTCCCTAACACCTTTACAAAGACCGTAAACAGACCCTCGCGCAAACTACCTAAAAATGACTCGGATATAGGGTTTAATAAAAAAAGGGTAGCAAGATTAATCTCTAGGAGCCTATGAAATAAATCGAAGTCTCATCTAAGCTCGATCAAAGTGATGGAGGTCCATGAGATCTCTGATTATGAGATCGATAAATTCTTGGCAAGGGAAGACCCGAGTTACCTTAAACCAGATCTTAACCAAACCTACGATTTCGTAGACAATCTGCCACCGTGCCTAAAACATAGAGAATTTTTTCTAGGGATCAAACTCGGTAAAGAACCCACAGACAATAGTGGTATCATTTTGATGCATGACCATGGGTTTCCTCAACCAACTGTTCCAGATCTATGGTGTGAAGTGTGTCTACATTGGGTAAGAAAATAGTACATAGATATTCCTCTCTTTCAAGTGAATATCAAGACCCTCACAGTTCAGATTGACTCATTAACAAATGAAAACCACAGAGTCAATATCAGTGCACAAAGGCATGGAAAACGCTTGAAGAGAACTAGAAATGTCATAATAAAAAATGTTGAGTGTGTCAAAGCAGTGATTAATTCTAAGGTTTTATGAGTCGAATTTAGCATTCGGTTGCAAGGTAAAGATTTGTGTGATTTTTTTGATTTGTTCTTAATTAATATAGATTGAATCAGTTTTATGTTGTTTAAAATAACACTAGCTACAAAATCAACAGATTCTATAGCCAGTCTGTTCTCATTCGAAATGTTGAAAAATGTTGGTGAAATGAATATCTAAATTTCTTTATTTTCATTTTTTCTTTCAGGATATCGTGCAACTTGTGGAGACATAATGATATGGAGTCATTTTTTGGGTCATTATCCATTTCTTTGGCTCATTTTGAAAACAAAAACAAAAAAAATTTAATCTTAAGAGATACAGTTTGATATTGAGTGGTTTTATTACCCTCTATTTTTGTAATTAGTAAATCATCCTGGGATTTGATTCTGTCTTAGAATATAGGATGCTTAGTTTTCCTAAACTCTTTAAATACTATATCTTTTTGTAATGAAATCATCCTAGCCTGGGGCAGAAGATGGATGATTAATTTACAGACTTTAATGGAACAACAATACACATTTCAGCTTTAGCTTCTTGTGGATGGTGTCTTCATTTAAGTTTTGTTTATCCTAATTTGATAATAGGTTTTGATAGCTTTAGTCTTCATGATTTATTATGTTTTGGGATAATTCCTTTATAAATTTTGTTCATAAGTGATGCTTCAGATATTAACCGTGTGATCATCTATTCAGCTTAAATTACAAGATTTCTCCTTAATTTTTGTTGAAAGATTAAATGAAATGTTATTGCTAACATATTTTTCTTAATGTAATTGCTTGAAATCATAAGATCATAGTAACTATTTGTATCACTCTTTCTGTTATCAAAATTCAACTGCCAACACAATTGTTCTGCATTTATTCAGAACAGATTTAAGGTTCATTGCAGGTTTCCCTCCTGGACAAGATGGTTAGATGTTCTCTGATCGCATAGATGTTTGGATGCATATAATTAGTTTGATAACAAGTTAGCTCATTTATATTTGTCTGATATTTGTTTATCACTGAAATTCGAACGTATGGTTTGGCTTTTGGCTATCCATACGTTTCCATTTCATAGCATTTTCTTCTATTAGTTTAAGATATTTAAAGAAAAAACCAAAAATATTTTTATGTTCTTTCTTTATCTGCTTATTCAAAGAAGTCATTTTCACATTCAGTTTTGTAAGTTTAGATTAAAACTTGCAGTGTGTATATCATATATATAAAAAGTATAAGTTTATCTGCTATTTAAATATACCTATAATAGTGACGTATGTACATATTTATATATAGTAATTTGTAATTAGTTATTTATTTCATTTTTTTCTTTAGAACCCTTATAATGGCTAACAGATCCATTAAACCTGTCAAAACGAGTTACACCAAGCATCTTGGGTAATTTAGAGAACCCCAAACTGAACTCGTTCTTCCAATTGACGGATGATCATTTTCGGCCATTAACAAATGGCACTAGAAGAAGGGAATGAATACAATTGATGGCACGTGGAAGTCGCAAGACTCCTCCCCCACACACTCACTCCCCTATAGTAACAAGGATTAATTATGACAACAACGTTACCTCTCAAACAACAACTACCTCGAATGAAAATCCCCAGATTACCATTGAGCCAGTAACACCAAACCCTCAAGGTTCTGATGTATAAGAAATTGTTCACCAGTCAATTCTAAGGACACACGGTGCTTTGCCCCATATCAGACAACCTAGTCAGCCACTGAATCAACCTCTAGATTTATCTGATATCAGAAAGCAACTTGAATCCATTGGTCTACTCCTAAATCCCACAAATCCTGATCACACCCCTACTCCTGGAGCTGGAGGATCTGGTATCCCACCTTCACCACCTCATTCATATCCTTCCTCTTTAGGAGGGGAGTCATCTAATGAAGGAAAATATTCATATGAACCATCTCAGCCTTCAACACCACCTACGCCCATGTAAAATCAAAACAATCTCCCGATACCTTGGCTCGATCAAGATGATGTGGCCATACCTAGACCCCAGCACCCTTTACCTAAACACCCAAAGAAATGGCTACCTAAATTCGATCCAGACTCTAATAAAATCGTCGAGGATCACATAAAGAAATTCATGCTAGCCATTAGACTCCGAAGTGTAGAACATGAAGATGTAGTATGTAGAATCTTTCCTTACACATTTGGGGGAAATGCCTTTACATGGTATTTTGACCAACAACCTCACACCATTGTATCATGGGACAAATTCGATTCATGTTTCCTTGAGAAGTTCAGAGATGATAAATATCCTGAAGTCTTAGTCTTGGAACTCTCCATCTCAAAGATGAACCCTAAGGAAAAATTAAAAGATTTTAACCAAATGTTCCTCATGTTAAAAAATCGAATCCCTGTTGATTCAATTCCCGCGAAAAATCTCATTGTCGCATATTACACCAAATCTCTACACCAGAATGTAGCAATTTGAGTTAAAAGGTCTAAGAAGGAAACGTTACTGGAAGCCTTCGAGGAGGCAACCCAAATCGAAAAAGATATTTTGAGCCTAAAAGATAATCTTAGTAATGAGGCAGAGATAACCTCGTATTCTAAGAAAAAACTAGAAATTATTCCTAGACCTCTCCAAACCAAAACTCAATCAGAGAGCTCAGATTTGTAAAGTTTACAAAAGGCCATCCAGAAATTATCAAATCAAGTCGTAGACTTGAGGAGATCAGCTGAGGAAGCATCTTCAAGGAAAGCAACTTACAAACCTCCTTTTAGAAAACTTTTTCCCTCAAACCGACCAAACCCAAACCCTGAAGGTCTGAAGTTTGAAAGATTACAATACGCTATACAAACTATCTTTGAAGCACATGATAACTTGGTTCCCCCTGAGAATTATGAAGATGTGGTTGAAGAAAAAACAACTGAAGAAGAGGAATTGTCTCCCAATATCTTTGGGAATTTTTCCGACAATATATTTCAAACCAATTTTGAAATTGTCCATCCTTACAATACCAAAAGAAAAACTCAGAGTAAAACCTCTTCTGGAATAGGTACTAATGTGCCTCAAAAACAATTTAAACAAACTGAAACAAAACAGAATTCAACAGGCCCAAGTTTAGAATATGATTTCATTGAAGACCTAAAGAAACTTAGAGCTAATATTTGTTTTTACGAACTTTTGAAATTTCCTTTTCTTCTGCAGATAATGCTTCAGAACATTGCAGAAAACAGTAAAAACAACAATCTGAACAACAAGAAAATTGCAAAAATCAATCCTAAAACACCTCAAAAGGTCCCTTCTAAAAAAACAGTTGAACCCTCATATAAAAGAGACCTCAATGAAAAAACTGTATCAAATGTAGATAAAGTAATTTCAGGGACAACGATTAAAAATCAACAAAGTTCTACTATTAATACTCACAAAAATGTCCCAGCTCTTTTATTAAATTTTGAAATTTTCAATAGAAATGTACATAACTGCATGGTAGATTTTGGCGCATCATCAAATGTGATGCCTTTGTCTGTCTGCCAAAAAATCAATGCTGAAGTTCAACCTTCCAATCTAAAAATCATCCATCTTGATCGGACAAATGTTAAGGTAATTAGTGAATTAAAAAATGTACTTGTTAGGCTATCCTCTAATCCTAAGGTTCACCAGATTATTGATATCATTGTTGTTGACATCCCTGAAGTGTACAGTTTATTTTTAAGCAGGGATTGTTCTGAACAGTTGCATGGATACTTTGTGACAGACTGGTCTCATTTTTGGCTACTAGATAATGAAAAGCCAAACAGAATTAGGATTAATCGTGAGTGTTACCTCAAGCACACCGTGACCGATTTAAATTACGCTAATGAACCATTTAGTGCTTCCACTAATTCATTCAAAATGCAGGGAATGAACACCTTTTTAGGGTAACTTCATGGAGGAAACTTCCATCATCGCTAATCCGGAACAACACTCGGAACTCATGACATGCACACAATCAACAACTCTACCTAATGTTCCAAACACAGCCAATGAAGCTCACATATGGTCTCTCTACTTCGATGGATCCAAATCTAAAGAAGGAGCTAGTACAGGATGTGTACTCATCGACCCAGCAGGTAATAAAACTTTGATCCCTTATCGATTAGAATTTGAATGTACAAACAACACCGCTGAATACGAGGCACTTCTGCAAGGAATCAAGAAGGAAATAGATATGAATGTACAAAACTTAATGGTATTTGGTGATTTGGAAATTGTGGTCAAATAGGTAATAAATTCCATACATTGCCTATCACCACACCTAAAAAGTTATCAAGCCAAGGTATGGAATCTAATTCACAAATTTTCTGCATTTAACATTAAGTCCATTCCAAGATCAAACAATTCTGAGGCTAACTTGTTAGCTAACGTCGCTTCCAAACTTTTTCCCGCAAACGGTCTTTCTCCAAATACATTTTCAATTGAGTTATTGTTCAAACAATCTATCCCAAACAACGTCACCAACTGGAGAGTGTTCAATGATGATCAGCAGATCATTAGTTTTTTGCACATGGAGGACACTTTTCGAGCTATTTTTATTGATGAAGGCACCCATGATGAAGATCTCCATAATTTTATGATAATATCGGATCCGAGGTCTCTCGAATCAACATCAGATTTGGTAAATTCTATCCATAAAACCATGGTAAGATTAGAAACATTTTATGATCTGCATGACAAATTCAGGAAATCAGTAAATTGTAAAACAAATAGTTCTTTCTTGACCCATGAAAAAGTAAATCTAAGGACTGAAGATAATCCACAATGTATTAATCTGGGAATAGGATGTTTTGAGAAAGAGAGGTAAGCCTTTATTAAACTATTTAAATAATTCAAGGATGTCTTTGCTTGGACATACGATGACTTACAAACTTTTGACCCTAACATTATATGACACATCATCCCCATGAAACCTGAAACTCAACCTTTTCAGCAGAAGCTGAGAAAGATGCATCCTAAGCTCGAACCCACGGTCAAGAAAGAACTAAAAAAACCATTGAATGCAAAGATAATCTTCCTAGTAAGACACACACAATTGGTCTAATCTTGTCCCTGTAAGGAATAAAAGTGGCAAAATTTGACTCTATGTCAATTTTCGAAACTTAAACCGAGTGTCTGACAAAGACAATTATCCTGTTCCTCCAATGGAACAAATTCTCTAACAGGTATCTAGTTCTGAAAGATTGTCACTATTAGACGGTTTTTAGGGTACAACCAGGTCCTCATGTCTCCCCTAAACTAGTTGAAAATCACTTTCCGTACCCCATGAGGTACCTATGCCTACAGAAAAATTCTTTTTGGGCTTATAAATGCCAGGGCCACTTTCCAGAGAGCAATGGATATTGCTTTTCATGGTCTCATCAATCAATCCATAGTGGTCTATCTTGATGACGTTACTGTTTTGTCCAAAAATAAGAGAGATCACTTATCCCATCTGAGGTCTGTCCTACAACGATGCCACAAGTACGACATATCTCTAAATCCTAAGAATTCTATCTTTGTAGTGGAACAAGGAAAACTTCTCGGATTTATAGTATCCAGTGAAGGGATGATCATTGATCCCGAAAGAATTCAAGCCATTGCCAAACTTCCTCCCACCTCTTCCACAAAATCCATGCAATCTTTTCTAGGTCAAATAAATTTTGTCATAAGGTTTGTCCTGAGTTTTTTGGAAATGGTAAGACCATTGCAAAACTTAATAAAAAAGGATGTTCAATATTATTGAGGACCGCAGGAGAATAAATCTTTTGACTCCATCCAAAAATCCATAGTGGAGGCTCCCTCCCTAATGAGCCCTGATTTTTCACAATATTTCACTCTTTATACGTTCACCTCTGATCGATCTTATGTCATTGTGTTGACCCAAAAGAATGATGAAAGAAATTAAATTCCCATTGTCTTTATGAGCTCAACCTTCAAGGGAGCAGAGATTAATTACAAGATTGTAGATCAATAGGCTTATGCTGTTTTTAAAGAAGTAAAACATTTTCGATCATATCTATTTAAATCCAGAACTAAAGTCATTTTGCATTACCCTACTATCAGAAACTTGTTAGTACAAAAGGAACTGGGTGAAAAGTGGAAAAAATAGATGACATTGTTACAAGAGTATGATCTCGAGATTACCCCTGCGCAAATTGTTAGAGGCCAAGGTCTATGTAAATTAGTGGCTGATTTAGTTGAAGAGAAGCATAGTCAAATTAATGTTTTAACTAAAAATCAGCATAGTCAAAGTCAAATTTGTTGTGCATAAGATGTTGTTAATTCTTGGTTTGATGACATTAAGTTTTATCTAACACATGGTTCTTCTCCTCGCCATCTCGATCCGAAAAATAGAAGAGCATTAAGACTAAAATATGCAACTTTCCAGCTGGTAAACGACGTATAATTTCGTAAAATTTTTTATGACGTCCTTATGCGTTGTCTAGAAAGAGATGCAATAAATAAAGTGTTATCTGAATTGCATACATGAGAATCTAGTGGGAACTTCGGTGGAGACACTACTTTTCACAAAGTATTAAGAGCAAGGTAATATTGGCCCACATTATTCAAAGATGTCCATACATTATGTCATAAATGCATAACCTGCCAAAAGGCTTCTAGACGAGTACAGAAGGCAGCATTTCCACTGCAACCTGTTTCGATAGATTTTCCTTTTCAGCAATGGGGTCTTGACATCATTGGGCCTATCAAACCCACTTCCTCGCAGCAGCATAAATACATCATTACAGCGACAAACTATTTTACCATATGGTCCGAGGCTGCACCATTAAAAGTGGTAAACACCAGTCAGGTAATATCTTTCCTTAATTCAAACATCATTACTCGATTCGGTATTCCTAAATGTTTGGTCTTCGATAATTCTTCCTATTTTTCATCCCTCAATATGAGTGCCTTTTCTTTAGAAAAAGGGATAAAATTGAAATATTATGCTAGCTATTACCCCCAAGGAAATGGTTTAGCGGAAGAAAAAAACAAAAACCTGATCAAAATCATCAAGAGGACAGTTTTTGAAAACCACAAAAACTGGCACAACACGCCTTTTAATGCAATCTAGGCTGATAGGGTGACTCTAAAAACCGTTGTTGGTAATTCCCTCTTCTTTCTCGTCTATGGAAGAAAAGAAATTCTCCCTCCTGATGTCTTGCTTCCCTCACTGCAATTATCACAGAAAGTTCAGGAAGAGGATTGTCCTCCTCTTGAAAGTCGCATTAATGCTTTGTTGAAATTAGAGGAAGTAAGAACACGAGCAAAAGAAATATTAGATCAGCATCAACGTATTGTTAAAAGTTGGTTTGATTCATGTTCTGCCTTGGATAGGAATTTCTAGGTGGGAGATTTAGTGCTCAAATGGGACAAACCTCATGAAGGAAAAGGGGAACATTCCAAGTTCCAAAATATGTGGTTAGGACCCTTCTTGATCGCTGAAAAACTAGGTCCCAGCTCTTTCCGCCTGCAGAGATTAGAGGGATGGCCAAACACCTTCCCGGTGAACGGACAAGCTCTCAAAAGGTATTTTTCATGATGAGTCCTAGATGCATATTTTGTACATATTTTTTCTGTTTTGATTTTGTTTTGTTTTCTGTTTTTTTCTTCTGCTTCAATTTTTTTTTTTTTTTGTTTATTGCTTTCCGGTTAAAACATGCCTATATCACAGTTTAGTTCAAGCAGGGAAACCAGAATGCCTCATCTTAAATAGAATTCAAGGTATTTCAGAGCATCAATTGTTGTAATTTTCCTGAAATGCGGACTAGCTAAAGAAGTTTCTCTATTCAAAATAGATTTCATGGTTTCACTTTATAATTATGAGCAGACACGACTATCATTAAAAGCTCTTTACGTTGTCCCTGCTTTTAAAGAAAGAAACTCAAGGATGCCTTCCTATCCTTGAAAA
The DNA here is from genome assembly GCA_000966675.3 of Picea glauca. Taxonomy (NCBI): domain Eukaryota; kingdom Viridiplantae; phylum Streptophyta; class Pinopsida; order Pinales; family Pinaceae; genus Picea; species Picea glauca. Next base: position 312,959 of record JZKD02S1916562.1, read on the forward strand.
ATTAGTTTCATCAGTAAACTATTTTCAAATCATAATGAAGGTTATCAAGAAAAAAATAAAAGAGTTTGGAAAATAACAAGTGTTGTAAAAACCAGAATTTTCAGCATCACCCCGCTCTTCTGAATATCTTTAAATTTATATCAGATTGTGAACAATTTCTCGAGAGTTGTGGGAAGTGTTTGTAAACCCATCGAGATACTGAACATGTCTGTGGTAGTGGGTAAATGCATGCATGATGCCAAGACAAATTCGTCGGGGTACTGAACAGGCCCACTGGTAGCGAAGCAATGACAGGTTCAAGAAAATTCTCAGGTATAAATTTTGATATTGGTCGTAAGCATCCTGCATTTTTAATTGAAATTTCTTGGACAGGGTAGAGGCGTCAGAGTGGGTTAATTGAGATTCCTACCGAGACTATGGATACCTACTGGCATTAGTGGCCCTATCAACAGTATCAGAGCCATTGACTTGAACATCATTGCTCATTTTTAAAATTTGTCACCAGATTTCATTTGAACAGAAAGATGTCTGAATCTAGACCGTGTAATGATTGTCGAGATGCTTAATGTCCTTAATTTGTTCTTTGATCTAAAATCATTCTAAATAGTCCCAATGTGAACTCATTGATGATGCAGAGATAACTTCTTCTTCTAGTAAGTCGCCATTGTTGACAACCCCACAATATTTTCACCTCTTAAAGCAACGAATAATAAATTATGTAGTTGCCTCCGCTTCATCACATGAATATTGCTACTTGAAAGTTGAGTTTTGGGCTATAAAAGGGTTTTATTTTAATTATTCTTAGTTCTCATTTTCATGCTTCATTCATGACTAAAATCATGAATGAAGTATTGAAACTTATGAATTTATTACAATTGAATTTAAGGCTTATTTCCCTAGGAGAATAAATGTTCATACAAATCTTTTTAAGAATGATATTTTTCTTTAAGGCTTATCTCATGTTAATAAAATAGTTGTTTTAAAGTTGCTCATTATTATAAGGTATGATCTGGACCTTTGAATGATACACCAAGAATCGATTGATGTCAGACTATAAGTTTGTTTCATGTATAATTCTTGGTAAATCTTTTTTATGGTTGCTATGCTTTGATTTGTCAAGCACCTCTTTTCCTAACCTTAAAATGATCAACTCCACCCTTTACACAATGATGATACTCAAACACATCTGGTTGTATTATGTACTCTATTTAAGGTGGAATTTTGACTCAACAGGCCCATCATTCCTAGTTAAAGCCTCAGGTTTCGTATGTACTCTTGGCATTCATTTCGCAAAAAACCCAATTTTCGTGGTATGAATCCCCTCATACTTTTATTCTGGTCGTGTTAGGGTATTGATGAGTTTTATCCCTTTGGTTTTTTCTCTATTTTCCTCTGTTTTTGAAACCCTTCGTACTCACAGTGAACTCTGTCTAACTTCGTGACTTCTTGTCTAGACCCTAATGGCCCCTGTCATCCGTGTCGAGCCAAATGGCCTCCAAACCCTGCTTCTGTATGACGATGCGAGAGAAGACCTTAAAAATCAGTGTTGGGTTGCATTTCTTGAGAAGTTTCAAGGTTACAATCTGCAAGTGGCCCAAGAGTTTTCCCTCACATTCGATGGATGCCGAGCCAAAATAGGTGATGTCCAATTAGAAATCACTGAGGAATTTTTTAGCAAGGCGATGGCCCTTCCCCTTTCTGGGAAAAAATGGTTTAAGAATTCTAAGGTGGATGAAGTGTTGTGGGCTCTATTCTTCACCTCTCGAAAATTGTAGTGTTGTGACAAAGGTATGTCGATTTCTCTCTTGAAAGATAGATGGTTGTTGTTGGGAAATAATACCCTACGGACTAGAAAACTAGGGTCAGACTTGCATGCAGATTTTGACCGTAAAGAAATGACCTTTTAACCTACCACCCAAAACTTAAACCCCTCTTTCAAGACACATGCATGGAAAGGAACTACTAACCTTTTTATTGATGTTTGGTGTAGATCCTCTGTTGCACTTTGCCCGCTTGCTTGCGCTGCTCCTTCCAAAGTTAACTTGCAATTAAGACAAAACACTACGCATGCATGCTATTTTTCTACTTGAGGGTTAGAAATTAAGCATAAATTACACAAATCGTAGATAACTCATGCATTGGGATGGGAAAAGTATTCTTTTATTATTTTAAAAATGACTCAACTTACAATCAAAGTCGAGACCGGCCACCGCTCCTTGATCCTGATCCTGAGATCCTCCTCTTCTCTTGTCCTCCAACTGCTTTGCGTTAATTCTCCTTAGTCTTGAGGAAAGGATAAAGGGTTGGGACAAATGGATTTGGAAAATGGGTAGAGTTTCTTCGCTATATTTTTCCTCCTCCAAATAGTACCCCTGCCCCTTCTTTTATAGGCTAGGGTTTTGGATGAACTCTCGACCATGCATGGTCAGGAGTTTTGGTTAACTGACCCATAGCTTTTTGTCCCATAGGAAACTTTCCTATTTTTGTGTTTTGTTAGGTAAATTTGGGCTGTAGAAGGCCTTCTAGTGTTCACACGCGTGCAGTAGTGGGTTAGGGTGTGTGTGCCTTTACCTAAGAGGATTTTCAAAGAGGTTGTTCAACAAATGTTTTGGCAATGAAGGGATATGAGTTGGCCTGATGCCGGGTCAGCATGTGTGGTGCAATTTAGGGTTATAACAAATGCCCCCTAATGTGTGAGGTCAGAAGAGCATCTAATGGCCAAAATACATTACCAATATTTTACCAATCTGTACTGATATGCTGAATGAGGGAGCCCAAGAATCAGGAATCAGGAGGTGTCGTCTRCAAAATAACAAATGTCTCACCGAGGCGGGCATACCCATGCTCAGGATAAAATAGAACCATGGATWCCAATCAAATACATTGTAGATCCATGTCAAATAACTATAAAGAGTAGTCGTGCATAATACACARCGACGCTACATCTCGAAATYAGAAAGATATACATATAGAGTATCCATCTCCCAGAAGCTGATTCGGCCTGATGGTTGTACTTTAGAGTGGGAGTAACAAATTAAAAATATTCTAAACTCGGGTAGGAGTGTAATATGAGTGTACGACTGCACTACCCAGAGGTCTTCAACGGCTCGTCGGTTATGGAATTGATGATCTTGATGATCGGACTGAAGGCTTCAGTGATTTCGAACAAGGACTTGATTGGATGTTCAGGATGGTCGGGTATGCGGACAAGAGACATATTGTAGAGGGTTCGACTCAGGCTTAGTGACAAACTTCCCTTGGATAATAGCATGACAAGTGATAAGACTCAGGCAGCATATCTTTTAATCATAAGTCTACGAAGCAGGAAGCAACACAAACTCTCTATATGTTTGGAAGAGTAACCAAACGGTGGAGGAAAGAACTCTATATAGCAAGAAAAATATTCCTAAGGTCGTACTACATCCCATAGTATGATGATCAAATGGACAGATGTGCTTCATCCAAGGGTGACTCATTATGCTGCCAATAAAGAAAATACTTTTCCCATCCTCTTTTTCGGGTATATTTGATTTTTTTTGTTTTTTTTTGTTTTTTTTTATGATTTTGAAAAAGAATAAAGGAAGATTACGTTACAATGGAGGAACGAGTACTGCAAACATACTAGCTCAAGGCACAAGGACAAGACTGATGTTCTGGTGAAATTATACTCGGGAAAAATCCTCCAGTAGCCAAAGGTGTTAAGACGCAAAAGCAAACTATTACAATGCTGATGGGTAAGGTATGCGAATGCGGTTGATAGAACACACAATGGTAACGTCCTTCGATGTAAGTTTAACGAGCCCAGAGAAGTGAAGCTCGGTGGTTTTTCATATTTAGAGAGTTTGAAAAAGCATAAAAGGAAATTCCATTGGGGTATCTTTTTAGTCAATAGTCTAGTCGGTTCGAAAAAGGGATAAACTAGCACCGATTAGACGTCAATTCAAAACTATTTTAACGAGTGTGACAAGGACAAGATCACTCGACGATTTTTTCACTTTTAAGGAGTCTGAAAAAAGCTTAACTATGGACTTCGTCAGTAATATTCTTCTGGACCAATTTAACGAGTCTGAAAGAATAAGGTCACTCGGTGATCTTTTCAATTTTAGGGAGTCTGAAAAGAGCTTAACTATGGACTCTGGGGGGGTTTATTTTTCATAAATTTAGTTCCTTAGGCTCGAAAAAGGAATAAAATTATACCTGAGAATACTCTTCTAAAGAATGGGAATTCGATAGAGAATACATTTGTTCATACAGTTGACCTTCCGGACCGAAAAAGGGGTAAACTACCGTCAGACAGATGTGACTTCAAATTTCAGTTTAACAAGCGTGAAAGGTCACAAGATTGCTCGACAATATTTTCATGTTTATAGGGTCTGAAAAGGGCTTAAAAGGAGACCCGTTATGCTTTGGGAGTCCGGAGGGTAAGGCAAAGAGTGAAAAAGACCCATGCAAATGAGGCTCAAACTCGTATTCAGGAAAGACTATACAGACTCCCGAGCCTACAATGTTGTTAAACACGACATGGACACCATAATGCAACCAGGACCTACCTAGGGCATCCATGTTGTGGTAAGCTCTACCACCAAGTTGCGACACCTCTAGAGAAGATATGACGGTTTTGTATCACAACTGGGTGGGATCGATTCTATAGAATAAGAAAAATCCAACGATATGCAAAAGTTGGGGCGATATCCTAACCTATATGCTCAAGTGGATTTTTGAAAAATAAATAAATTATGGACCGTCAATATATTTTTTTATTTTTTCGAAACTCAAAAAAAAATGTCCCAATACCTGATCGAATCCCTCCCATATAACTCCTGGATCACTCTAAATGGTTTTTGGTATAAAGAAACTGATAAGGGGGGCCAAAAAAATGACAAAAAGAGGCCAAACAGTCTATAAATAGAAGTTGGCAGCTTATTATCACCATTGTTGATTTGGAAATTGACTCTGGAGCCAAAACACCCCCTTGCCAAAGATTGTGATTTTGGGAGCTACAGTGGACGAAACAAACTTCTTCTTGGACCAAGTGAGTACAAACTCCCTTATCTATCTATTCAATACTTCCTTTGTAGCATTTATTTGAGTTTTGGGGGTGGGTGTCGACCTCAAAAAGGTCGGCCCTAGGCAAACGCGGGCTGTCCAGGGACAGCCCAGGGGTACCCGTGTGCAGAGCAAAGCTTGCACGCGGGTACCTGCGACTGTCACCTTTACAGGCCGCGTTTACCCCCCCGCATGATGAAAAAGCCAATGAAAACATGTATTGACCCTCCTTTACCTTGTTGTGTTGGCAGGATGTATGTTCAGTGGAGGGAAAGGGAGCACGAGGCCGCCAATGAGTTAGTGGCTGCAGATCCGAATGTTGTGGCCGTGATGACGCAGTGTGGGTTGGTAAAATTCTTTTAAAGTCTGTTCATGCATGCACAACCAAGGCTACTAAATGCCTTGGTTGATTACTGGCACCCTGATGTAGAGGCGTTCATGCTAGAGGGGCAATCCTTGGTGCCCACCACCGAGGATATTTACTTTTTGACTGGCCTCTCAAGGAGAGGGGAACCAGTCAACTTTCAGACGTTTCCTGCGGGTCTGAGAAAAGTCTCGGAGCTGATCGATGAGTACTATGAGGCTAGGACCGATCATAGAGGTTCATTGGTACCAGTTAGTAGGATTAACAACCTCGCCCTACAGACTATTTTATTGCTCATTGGGCAGATTACCGGCTCAACAGCCATGCACCAGGCTTCGTGTGCACAGATGAACTGTGCGATCCAGTGCATGAATGCACAAATTTTTGATTGGAGTACCACACTGTTGGAGTGCATGAAGAGTCAATTGACAGCATGCCGACAGTGGACACACAGGAACTTTGGGTTTGGGACCATCCTGTTTTCATTATTTTTCGAGAGAGTTCCATGTTTCAGTCCTCGACTGACAGTACGAGGACATCTGGCCACTTTCCACGCAGTATGCAGATGGGCAGTGTTACTACCGCGACAGGGTGGTGGAAGGGTCGTGGAGGCCTTCAACAATGACTTTTTTTCTTGGCTATCATGACAGATCCCGGCTATAGAGGACTACCCATATGTGGGGATCGACTTCTCCAGAGATCCAGAGATACTAGTACCTCTTGGTGAGGAGCGAGGGGAGATGGGTAAGTCTCCACCTGTATAGTTCTTTTGTTTGCATATGTAATTTTTATGTCTTTTTATATATATATATCATGTTTTTGTATACCAGAGTGTTTGATGGGTGAACGTTCATTGCATGCATATGTGGGACCCGTGCGACCTATCGACTATGCACGGAACAGGCGTCGCCCATGGCCAGAAGCCGCAACTACCGTCACTGGAGGAGAAGCAGTAGCAGAGAACCTCCCAGCAGGAGAGGCCGAGAGGGTCCTGAGGTGAATTGAGTGGAACTTTACTATGATCACTCGCACAGTTCCCATGGCAGAGATAGAGGACCTGCCTCCATCCATGCAGACTCATGTTGTGGGGGCACCTCAGACATGGGTCTGATTGTTTAGGCGTTTAGCCCAAGCTGTACATGATTATAACAGGGCCCATAGGCCCTGAACATACTTTTAGACTTTTTATGTGCCACAAGCACTGATATGTATATATTTTTGAGGGCATAAGCCCAGTGACTTGTTATTCTTCCCACTTTTGAGGCGGTTGTGCCCATCTATGTACTCTGAGGATTTTATGATGTTTATATATGGTTTTTATCTCTTTTTGTGTCTTATGGATTATGTATGCAAAAATGTATTTACATGTTTATGTCCATGATCTTTTTATATGTGGGCAAGATACCAATCTAGAATGTGATTAGCTAGAGTATCTGTGATTTGGTTTAATCTCCTAGGAACATGAAAATATGTAATATAATCAAAGTTGCGTTCTAAGAGACGTACCCTAAGGAATCATCGGTGTAAACTTGGATCATGTACCCGGTATATTATGTTTAGCTACGACACAACCAGCTGAGCGTCTAGATATACCCGAAGATGAGAGATACCCAATGAAAAAGCGTCATGAAGCAACTCAATAACTGCACTATACTCAGCAACATTATTTGTGGTGTCACCTAAGCATATACCTCCAGAAGATAACAACTGACCCTGTGGTGTAAAGATTACCCAAGCTGCGGAGGCAAGCCTCTGCATGTGTCGACTAGCATTGTCTGCATATCCAACAAACACCTCGGACTCACTTGATATCTACCATATTGACGAAAGATAACATCAATGACATGTCCATAACCCTTTTTAAAATAAACATAAAAAAGTAATAGTACAAAGACTATACATATGTTACAAAAAGTTACCCACAGTGACCTCTCTATGAGTAATACTTCTTGAGGTAGAGCCCATTTCTAGGCTCCGCCAAAGCATTCCCTTCAATATTGACCAAACGATAAGCACCCTTTTTTAAAACATCCTTAATAATGAAGGGTCCGAACCACATGGGTTTAAACTTTTCTTCCCCCAGGGGGTCCTTATCTTGGTCATAGACCAGGACAAGGTCACCTTCAGAAAAAATCTGAGGATGAACGGACCTATCATATTGACACTTGACCTTATGTTTATGAGCCTCGTTGGCCAGGGCCGCATCGCGACGGTACTCATCAAGCTGTTGAAGGTGTACTAACCATTCTTCAAGTGGAGAAGTGTCTGGAAATAATTGTACTGCCAATTTCAGAGATGGTATTTGACATTCAATGGGCAAGACTGCCTCCAGCCCGTAAACGAGTTGGAAAGGTGAGAAACTGGTTGCAGTCTTAACTGATGTTCGGTAAGCCCATAATGCCAAGTATAACATCAAATGCCAGTTTGACTTGGTTGAGTTGATAGTTCACTGTAGAATCGTCTTAAGAGTTTTGTTTACAGCTTCCACCTGCCCATTGGCTTGGGGGTAGTAAGGTGATGAATGTTCTTGCCATAACCCAAGATTTGATGTTAATTCGAACATCATTTGGTTCTGAAAGTTACTGCCATGATCAGTGACAATATCTCTCGAGACATCGAATTGTGCTACAATCTGGTTGAATAAGAAGAGAGCGACAGTCTCTCCATCATCTTTAAACATTGGCATAGCTTCGACCCATTTAGTGAAGTAGTCGATAGCTACGATGATATAGCGGTTCCCCCTTGCTGACGGGGGGTTGCATGTAGTGTAATCAATCCCCCACTTAGTGAAGGGACCAAATGTGATGACTGGAAACATAGGAGTTGGATGTGCCCTCATCTTCCGAGAGAAGATTTGGCACGGATGGCATTTCTTGACTGACTTGATACAATCTTTGATAAGTGTGGGCCAGAAGTAACCTGCTCGTAAAATATTTTGGGTTGTTGTCAACCTAGATAAGTGACCGCCACAAGCTCCTATATGACAATCGTTGAGCACTATGACGGCCTCCTCATGAGTGAGACATCGATGCAAGACACAATCTACACCTCTCGAATACAACGTATCATCGAGTATGAGATAGTTCTTAGCCTGATGGCGTATCCGTCGATGCTCATCATGAGAAGTGGAGGTGGGGCACTTCAAAGTCTAGAGATGGATCAATATATCTCCATACCAGGGGTCTGAAGATTCAATCAAAAAAATATCCCCCCGGATAGAAAATTCCTCAGGCACAACATCACCTGACTCAACTGGAAGCTCCGAAATAAGTTCTGCGAAGACCAATGACTTCTTGGACTTTGCTGAAATGAAGTCTAAGTCAAATTCTTGGAGGATGACCATCCATCTACTGATTTTTCCACCGATAAATCGTCATGTCAACATGTACTAGAATGGATTCATGATAGCAACGATGGTGGTCTTGCGAAACAAAACATAGTGACGAAACCGTTGAACAGCATGAACTGCTGCCAATGCAAGTTTTTCTAGATGGGAAGAATTAAGTTCCGATCCTACGAGGCCTCATCTCAGGTAATAGATCACGTATTCTAAAAATGAATCATCTTCCTAAAATAAAACCATGCCTATGGTTGACTCTGCGGCAGCCAGATATAATAATAAATATTTGTTATAATTAGGTGGTCATAGCAGAGGTGTGGTTGTGAGAGAGTGTTTTAATGCATCGAAAGAGCATTGAGCAGCTTCATCCCATAAAAAGGGAACATATTTCTTCAGTAAACGCATAAAGCCCTTGGTGATTTCGGCATAGTTGGCGATGAAGCGTCGTAAGAAGTTCGCCTTGCCTTGAAGACTTTGAAGTTGTAAGATGGTGCATGGGGGGGGCAACTAGATTATTGTCTCCACCTTAAGAGGATCCACCATGATCCCTATTGTTGATATGATGAAACCTAACAAACGTCCTGACGTGACGCAAAAGCTGCACTTGTTGGGATTCAAGCGAATCCTGAAGTAGCGACAACATTTGAAGATTAGTCTGAGGTGTGTAGAATGATCCTTTTGCTTGCGAGAGTGTGATGCTAAATCATCTAGATAGGCCTCGACTATATGTTTGAGCTCGTGAAACGCAAAATACATGGCCCAATGGAAGGTGGCTTTGGCATTTTTAAGGCCAAAAGGAATCTTGCTATAGGTGAATGTACCCCACGGACAAATGAATGTCATTTTGTGTTGGTCTTCAAGCTTGATTTGAATTTGATTATAGCCTGAAAAACCATCCATGAACGAAAAAGCTTCACAACCGGCACACTCATCAATGATCTGGTCAATGAATGGGGTTGGATAATTATCTTTTGGACATGCCCTGTTCAAATCACGGAAATCGGTACATACACGAATTGTGCCTTGTTTTTTATTGACCAGCACAGGGTTGGACACCCATTGAGTCAAATGGAAAGGGTAAATGAACCCTAACTTGAGCCATTTTTCAACCTCAATCTTAATGGTTGCTGCTTTCTTAGGATTAAGTTTACGAAGTTTTTGTCGAACAAGCTTGGCATCGGGATACATTGTGATTTCATATTCAACTATTTTCGGATCGATACCTGGCATTTCCTCATAAGACCAGGAAAAAACGTCATGGAATTCTTTGAAAAGATTCGTGTAAATCTGAATCTCTTCGGGGGAGCAATCTACCCCGACGAAGACATTCTCCATAATGCTAGGGTTGCGGGAGATGTTGATAGGTATGGTTTCAGCGATAGTCACCATATTCCCCTCAGCATAAATTTTCTTGTGTAGCTAATAGGTTAATAGGACACAGTTGATTTCCCGTCATGGTGATAGTGAATTCTCCTGCCTCGATTCAGTGTAACTCTGGGAGGAAATATGATCTGTGATGAAGATATTACCAAGGTTTGTCTGGACTAGTCATTGCTTCAATTACTGCTTCATCAGAAGGCAATACTAAGTCTAACGAATCGGTGGTAGCAAGAGAACCCTGAGCCCAAATAGGCTCTAGAAGTGGATCCAACTCTTGTGCGGGAGTTGGATCAAGGTTAGCTGAAGCTTGCTAGACTAAAGAGTACGCTACTTCAGCGATCGACAAGGGCATGGACATGTCAGAGTGCCCTGTCTCATCCATCCTAGCTGATAGGGAAGGAAGAATCCATGAATCCTCAAAGTAAGTCGTGCAGAATGACGAAACATGAAAAATCTCAGCCTTGTGGTGACTAGATATAAACTTGGCATCATCACGAGGAGGTGGGTAATCGAAGGTACCCATCAATGATGGGCACAAACCAACTTCGACATTAATGACACCGAGTTGAGGATTATCAATCATGGGAAATGTGGATGCCCCCAAAGCTGGGTCAGGCCTAGAGAAGGACAGTTGATCAATGGTCACTATCTGACCCTCGTGTGGAAACAACAAGAATCAAAAAACTGTAGCAACCACATCTTGCATAGCATAAGTCCAACTCCGACCTAACAAGAGGTTATAGTCAAGGGGAGCATCGACTACCTCTACTTCGATGCACACCGTCTTCCCTCCTAACTGCATAGGAAAAGAAGGAACGATGCCATGTGGTTGGAAAGAACGACCGTCGAATGCAGTGAGGAGAGTAGGTAATGGAGACAAAGCGGGCTGACCAATGGCTTTCCAACATGCTAATGACCACCGTGCGAAAGATATTTCGTGTAAAAGTTTTCGTGGGATGAACCACTACTATCTGAAACGCGATGTGGTAAGGCAGACGAGGTTTTAATTTGGTCGTATCTAACATGATGGTACCCAGGTTACAAGTCTCAGTAGAGCCTAAAGCAGACAACAAGGCTTTCCTCTGAGCAGGGCAGCTTTGGAGGACCTCCAAAGAAGACATCACACAAGGGGTTTGTGATAAATCTTCCACCACAGAGTAATTCTGGGCGGCCCTTGCGTTTGGGTTGTGAGAAGCTTTCTTAAATGCACCCTTTGGAATGCATGTCATTGTTTCACCCAACGTCTTCTCGATCTATAGAGGAAGAGATGGGATCTCAACTTCTTTACCCTTCTCAGAGGCACTAGGTTTACTATAGTCGTGCGCTATAGTTGTTATTAAAGCATCACCCCTAACCATATATACGTTCGTGGATGAGGGGTTGTTGGGAGGAGGGCAGGTATCTTGGCTGCCCCCTTCAGCACTTGTAGAGGCTTGAGTTAAATTTTTCCCATGTTGAAAGGGATTAGTCAACATTGCCTGTTGTTGTTGTGTGACAAACATTTGGGCCTCTGCAAGTCGAGGACAAATATGGGTCGGGTGGTCTTCCACACACAAGTTGCATGGATACATCGCCTTCTGTTTTTCCGTGGTTCCCTCGCCAACATTATCGGTGGGTTTTTTATCCCCCTTACCCTTTTTTCGTTGTTTTTTCTTCCCTTCAGGCTGCTGGGTGGCCTTTGGGTTAGTCGTCTACACCAAGTCTACTTTTGACATTTGGGTAGGAGGAGCAGCCAAAGTAGTAGTCTGGCTGGCCGCTGAGTGTTCTATAGATAACTGTTGCAATTGCTTTGTCAATTGCTCAGCGGGCTTGGTTTGTGCTGAGCCAACAATACCATCGGCATGTGGTCCAACTCTCTGTCTAGTTTTATCCAGTATCGATCGTGGTGCATCCAGAAGGATGTTGTATAATTAACCAGACTAAGAATAGTTTAGCTCAAACTATTGAGCCCTCATGATGGCATATTCTTTGTAGAAAAATCCTGAAGTCGCGATGTCTTTGAATAATTGTGGGACTAAAGGCTTAAGGATCCACTCAAGCAGGAATGTGGGTGGGACTGGTACTTTGATTAGACTCTTTCGACGTCTCCACTCTCGAATATGATCAGAGATATGGTCCATTGTTGTCTGTTCAAAATTGGCAAGAAGCTCTGTGCCAGCGTCGTATTTCACAGATAACTAGAAATGGTTAAGGAAGGCCATCGCCAGTTCGCCAAAAGAAGATTATCTTGAGCGATCAAGCTCGATGTACCATTTTGAAGCACTCCTGATAAGAGTGCGTTGAAACAATCACAACTGGATGGAATCATCTTTCAATGAGTTAGATGAACACCAAAGATGGAAAGTAGTCATGTGATCACCTGGATCTTCGTTAGGCTTGGCATCGAACTTTGGAATATTCGAAGGCAACTTCGTTGGCATAGGAGGCCAACATGGATCATGACAAATAGGATCATTTAACAACCTTTTCAAATATGGCAAGTGTAATGTCGCTAGGAATGGTAGTTTGGGTTGCTACTGATAGCCTAGGAAAAAGGGTCCTGGAGTTTGAGTGGCACCAGGTTGCTAGGAAAAGTTTGGCTGCTGGCCCGGATTTTGGTAGAAACCATGGCCCTGACCAGCGTAAGTATTTTTCATCTGTGGAGACATCATTGGCTGATTCCCCATAAAGGACATAGGATGTTGGGCATTCATCATGTGTGATGGACTTTGGGAAGGATTACCCCATGTCAGTCCTGATGGGAGAGGCATAGAAGTCTGTCCAGGGTTCCATTGACCGTGGAAAGAATTACCCCAGAAAGACATTCCAGAGGAGGGAACGGATCCTTGACCTGAGTTCCAAAGTCCTTCTATATGTGCCCTCAGTGTAGGAATAGTACCCTGCACCGGAGTAGATTGTCCAAAAATGGGAGTGCCCCAAGATGGGAAAGTAGTGGATGTGAAAGTGTTGTTACCAAACATCCCGTTCCAAACAAATGGTGATGAACCTACCGGCATAGTGTGCGCAGGTGTTCCTTGACTCCCGACTCCAAATGAACTAGTGTGTGCAGGCTGCCCGACAGACTGTTGATGCAGACCACCAAGCGAAGGGGACGAAGGAGAGATATGACCTCCAGCATAAGGAAAAGAATTAAAAAGGATAGGAATTCACCCAAGTTGACCTTGCAGAGGAGCGTTAGAGATCCCTCCCCCAGACCCAAAGTTTGTAAAGTGGAGTGAGTGAGTGCAGGACTTGTGCCTGAACTAGGCATACCGTATGAGAACGGAGAGCCTGTCGCACTAGGTGTGAAGGGATTTGTGGCTGCCGTGATAGATGGGGTCGGTCCACTGTGTGACGTAGTTGCAGCTAAGACCATGGTGGCCTGGGCCGACGACGGCAAGTTAGAATATGCTTCTCCTGTGGTAGCAACAGTGGTGGGAATGGAATAATTCCCAGAGGAAGTAACAATGTTTGTTTCCATAGTTGTATGAGGCACTGATAGGCGTTCGTAAAACTGGATTGGTACACTGACCGATGGCCAAGTATCAGTGGTTGGGGTTTCAACCGAACCAAGATTGGTGATTGATTCCTCTGGGAGTTGTTCAGGCACAATGGTTTGTAACCCGGTTGCTTCGAAAGACCCTTCTTGGTCTATCTTCCACCTTAATGGTGTCGGGGGTGCCTCCAGTATAACTGGCAGCAGGCCCAGAAGCCTTCATGACCAGCGAAGCTCGGGATCCTCCACTGTGTGAGAAGATCCAAGACACACTAAGGTATTCTACACGTGCAAACAGTAACACACACTAAAAAATAATCCCCTAAGAGATAAGACAAGCAATCAATAACTATTTTGAAGAATAGTTACAACAACCAACACTAAAGCAACTTACCGGTGCAAGTGCAACTCGAACACGGAATCACCCTCCAGGTATACTCTGCAAAGCGTGGCCCGATGTTTATCCTAGGTACCGCGGTATACCCCCGCAGTCACCTGTGTATGTCCCTAAACAAGATTGGCAACTAGTTTGCCAGCACGCGAACAGTCACCAGGCGGGTACAGTCGATAGTCGGGTAGACCACAATGAGTAGGGTATCAAGCTCGAAACTTGTCAAGGGTATCGAGAGAAAATGGTCTGGAAGACAACTGAGGACCTCGAACGGATTCGAGACCCACGAAGCCCCGTGGAAAATGCAATCGACAGAATCCCAAAACAAATCCTCAATATGTGTTCTCCACTACGCTTAGTCCGGCTTTGGAGGGGTTATCTCCGCTACCTTTCCTCACGCAACCTCGTGTTTATCGCCTGTGTTAGAGGGGGGTCCCGAATAACTTCCATGAAACTAGACTTCTACACTCCCTATCACAGACTCCAATGTTTGGTTTTGAGTGGCCTTGGAGAGTTTCCTCTCCAACCTAATCCAAGGCCCTAGTCCTGAACTAGTGTATGAACCCTACAAACAAAAAGTCTAATAGATTTTAAATTAGCGTTACTTTTATGGGATTTTATACGTCACAGGTATGAAGGTAAAACCGATGATGTGTAAAGACTCAAAGCAAAAACAAATGAAAAAAGATGGAAACAAAATGCTTTTACTAAATGCAAAAATCAACAACTTTTCACACAAGAAAGACCTCTTTTTCTTTTCAATTTTTCTAATATTTCATGCTGCAAACATAAAGGAATTTCGATCAACTACGAGCTACTTATGCTCTAAATGAACTACGAAAACTTATGAACAAAAGACTTCTTCCTAGCTATTGATGCAGAAACACAATCTTCAAACAAAGAAGAAAATGAAAAAGAAATATATTTTTTTTTATTTAAGTGCTAAATGAAGCACCAAAGGGAAAATGCTGACAAGCACAAAACCAAGAAAACAAAACAAAATTATGTCTTAAAGCGTAGATCGCAAGGAATCAGAGTAAAGATACACAATGGAAATCAAGAAAACACAGACTCCTACGCTTGTCTAAAAACCATAAAACAAGATTTTTTTTTTTTATCTTTTCTATCAACTATCAACTAAGAAAAACAAGCTAAGGGTAAGAGGCCCTAACCTACTGACTGTTCAACCCTGGGCTCAAACACCTGAGAGAAACACTTCTCACCATAGGAGGGTATGATTGCCCCACCCTGATTGAAAAGCGACCTGTCAAAGCACGCCTCTGTCACTGAAACAACACGTGTGCAAACGCGTGCTGAGCTACAACAGAGCGCGTGTACCTGTGGGATACACTTGCACAGGCCGCGTGTATGTATAAACTACCAGACAAAAATAAACACAGGTAGCCCAGACCAGGAAGAGGCCTCTGGTATTGATAACCAGGGTCTCTTGAAAGCTTGGATTCTTCTTCTTAACATAAATGAAAAATAATTGCAAGGAATAACAAAACGCAATAAAGCAAACTGAGACAAGACTGTGAACCAACAAGACTCGGATAGGATCCAGAAAGACCCCTAAGAATCTAAAATTCTGACAGAGAAGAGGAGGACTGCCTCTCAAGATTTCTAAGTCCTACATGATACTGAAACCTCTACAACAAGAGTTCACACGCGGGCTATAGAAGGTTAGGGCGCGGGCACACACATGCAGGCCTTCTGCAGGCCGCGTGTACCTTTGTGTGTCCCGAAAATTTCCATCAAGCAACAGTTAGGGAAAATTGGTATAAAGAACTAGGCTCCATGCTAGCTCAGGCCTTACTGAAAAAGACAGGCAAAGAAACAGAAAATCTAATCTCTTAAACTACCCAAAAACTCAACTAAATCCGAAAACCCTAAAGAGTATATGTCCCCAGTGGAGTCGCCAATTCTGTTGTTGGGAAATAATACCCTACGGACTAGAAAACTAGGGTCAGACTTGCATGCAGATTTTGACCGTAAAGAAATGACCTTTTAACCTACCACCCAAAACTTAAACCCCTCTTTCAAGACACATGCATGGAAAGGAACTACTAACCTTTTTACTGATTTTTGGTGTAGATCCTCCGTTGCGCTTTGCCTGCTTACTTGCGTTGCTCCTTCCAAAGTTAACCTGCAATCAAGACAAAAAACTATGCATGCATGCTATTTTTCTATTTGAGGGTTAGAAATTAAGCATAAATTACACAAATAATAGATAAATCATGCATTGGGATGGGAAAAGTATTCTTTTATTATTTTCAAAATGACTCAACTTACAATCAAAGTCGAGACCGACCACCGCTCCTTGATCCTGATCCTGGGCTCCTCCTCTTCTCTTGTCCTCCAACTGCTTTGCATTAATTCTCCTTAGGCTTGAGGAAAGGCTAAAGGGTTGGGACAAATGGATTTGGCAAATGGCCAGAGTTTCTTCGCTATATTTTTATAGGCTAGAAGGAGCTAGGGTTTTGGACGAACTCTTGGCCATGCATGGCCGGGAGTTTCAGTTAACTGACCCATAGATTTTTGTCCCATCGGCAACTTTCCTATTTTTGTGTTTTGTTACATAAACGCGGGCTGTAGAAGGCATGCCAACATTCACATGCGTTTAGTAGTGGGTTAGGGTGCGTGTGCTTTTACCTAAGAGGATTTTCAAAGAGGTTGTTCTGCATATGTTTTGGCAATGAAGGGATATGAGTTGGCCTGATGCCAGGTAAGTATGTGTGGTGCAATTTAGGGTTATAACAATGGCACGGGTTATTAGCTGTGTTGAGGCAATTCGTCACCTGTGAGGGACTCTACGATCTTTTTTGTATTTACCATATAAGGTTGTTAATGCACTTCATCGGTTTTCAGTTAAATATGTCGTTTTATTTATTGGGGAGTTTATATAAAATGGTAAAAGATATAAAAGGAAAAGTGTGAATTCCAGTTTATTCCATCATGGGCTAGTTAGGTTATTATTAGTCTATCATTTGGAATTACAAGGCGACGATTGGGATACCTTCCGGACTCGCAATGGCTTCATCACAGTTAATCCTGTAGAGATGCCTGTGATTGATAAACCTATGTTGGAAAAAACCCATGTTCTTTCAAGTGATAGACCAGCTCCTGTATTCCTAGAACCCTGTGTTAAGGCTACGTTTGATGAGCCTATGTCCAAGAAACAATATGTTGACCCAAGAGTCATTGAACTTCATGAGCACGAGCAACACATATGCCCTAACACCTTTGCAAAGACCGTAAACATATACTCGCGCAAATTGCCTAAAAACATCTAAATTTCTTTATTTTTGTTTTTCCTTTCAGGATATCATGCAGCTTGTGGAGATATAATGATATGGAACATTTATGGGGTCATTATCTATTTCTTTGGCTCATTTTGCAAACAGAAACAAACTTTTTTTAATCTTAAGAGATACAGTTTGATATTGAGTGGTTTTATTACCCTCTATTTTTTTAATTAGTAAATCATCCTGGGATTTGATTCTATCTTAGAAGATAGGATACTTAGTTTTACTAAACTCTTTAAATACTACAACTTTTTGTAATGAAATAATCCTAGCCTAGGGTAGAAGATGGATGATTAATTTACAGACTTTAATGGAACAACAATACAGATTTCATCTTTAGCTTCGTGTTGATGGTGTCTTCATTTAAGATTTGTTTATCTTGATATGATAATAGGTTTTGATAGCTTAAGTATTCATGATTTATTATGTTTTGGGATAATTCCTTTATAAATGTTGTTCATAAGTGACGCTTCAGATATTAACCGTGTGATCATCTATTCAACTTAAATTACAGGATTTCTCCTTAATTTTTGTTGAAGGATTAAATGCATTGTTATTGCTAAAATATTTTTCTTAATGTAATTGCTTGCAATCATAAGATCACAGTAACTATTTGTATCACTCTTTCTGTTATTAAAATTCAACTGCTAACACAATTGTTCTGCATTTATTCAGAACATATTTAAGGTTCATTGCAAGTTTCCCTCTTGGACAAGGTGGTTAGATGTTATCTGATCGTATAGATGTTTGGATGCATATCATTAGTTCGATAACATGTTAGCTCATTTAGATTGGTCTTCTATTTGTTTATCACTGAAATTCGAATGTATGCTTTGGCTTTTGACTATCCATACGTTTATGTTTCATAGTATTTTCCTCTATTAGTTTAAGATTTATAAAGAAAAAAACAAAAATATTTTTAAGTTCTTTCTTTATCTGCTTCTTCAAAGTAGTCATTTTCACATTGAGTTTCGTAAGTTTAGATTAAAACTTGCAGTGTGTATATCATGTATATAAAAAGTATAAGTCTATCTGTTATTTAAATATTCCTACAATAGTTACGTATATACATATTTATATATAGTAATTTGTAATTAGTTATTTATTTCATTTCTTTTATTTTTTTCTTTAGAACCCTTAGATTGGCTAATGGGTCCATTAAACTCGTTAGAAAGAGTTACACCAAATGTCTTGGGTTATTTAGACAACCTCGGACCAGACTCATTCTTCCAATTGAAGGACGGTCATTTTCGCCCATCAACACATCGTCGACCAAACTTTGAGTATTTTGATAGATCTCGTTGCTACAAAGAGCTTTATTTCTAGTGCAGCGCTGAAAATAATTAAGGTAAAGGAAGTCAAATAGGACGTTTTTTGGTATGTAGAAATGGATTTGGGTGCCAAACAAAAGGTTGTAGGAAGGGTTTTAGACTATCACATTAATTTGGGATATTTTGTAACGACGTTCGACATATATGTCACGATCTTAGGATATTATGAAATCTTGATTGGGATGGAATGGGTGGATTCACATGATATGATACTCAACTGTAAAAAGAAACGATTAAGTTTGACCGATAATGAGGGACAACGAAGAGTGATTGTAGGAAGAAACCAGGGAGTGTCCCTGAGGTTCATTTCTTCCCTACATCTATAGAAGAGAATGCGTAAAGGATTTAAGTTATATGAAATCTTATCATAGAATGGAAAGGGCATGGAAGAAGGATTAAAAAACCTTCCAGTAGTATGAGATTTTGCATACTTGTTCCCAGAAGAGTTACCAGGTTTACCACCCGAAAGAGAGTTGGATTTTACCATCGACTTGGAACTTGGAACTGAATGCCTTATCAGATGTTGACACCTAAGTTATAGGAGTTGAAAATTCAACTGAAGGAGTTGTTGGACCTAGGAATTATACATCCAAGTTTGTCACCTTGGGGTGCACCTGTTATTTTCTTAAGAAAGAAGGATGGGTCGTGGAGAATTTGTATTGACTACCATCAATTGAATAAGGCAACGATCAAGAACCAGTATCCAGTGCCAATAATAGATGATTTTTTTATCAAATGAAAGGAGAGATAATGTTTTCAAAGATCGGCTTGAGATCAAGTTATCACCAGTTACGAATTAAAGAGGAATATATTCCTAAGACCACATTAAAGATGAGGTTCAAACACTACAAGTTTATTGTTTTACCGTTTGGACTGACAAACGCCCCGGGGATATTCATGAGATTGATGAATGGGGTGTTCTATGAATACTTGGACAATTTTGTTCAAGTATTCATTGATGACATATTGATATATTCTCGGATGACAAAAGAACATGATGTACATTTACGCTTGGTACTAGAGTTTTTACGAGAAAACAAATTCTACAGGAAACTGTCGAAATATTTTTTTATCAATCGAGGATTCATTACTCAGGGCATGTTATCTCCAGTGAAGGAATCGTTGTGGATCCAATGAAGGTAGAGGATATTATGGAATGTCCTGCACTGACGAACTTACCAAAATTACGTAGCTTTATGGGTTTAGAAAGATATTACCAACGGTTTTTCAAAGGTTTTTCAAAGCTAGCAAATCTGATCATAGAATTGCAAAAGAAAAACAACAAGTTTGTATGGACTGAGAAATGCACGGAATCATTTCGAAGGCTCAAGGAATTTTTGACAACAACGATGATACTAAAACTCCCCAACATGGAAAAGGAATTATTGATATGAACAGATGCATCCAAGGAATTCTTAGGCTGAGTCTGTATGCAATACAGTCGAGTGATCACTTACATTTCAAGGAAATTAAGAAAGCACGAGGAGAACTACACAACGCATGATTTGGAGTTATTGGTCATTGTGTATTCCTTGAGAGTGTGAAGGAACTATCTGATTAGACAGAAATTCGAACTAAAAACAAACCATTGTGGATTGTAGCACATATTTACGCAAAGTGACTTGAATGTGCAACAAAGGCATTGGTTATAATTGTTTAGCGAGTATGATTTTGAGATTACTTACATAAAAGGAACAATGAACAGAGTGGAAGATGAATTGAGTCGGAGACCATGCATGTTTTTTATGATACCTCTTCAGACAAATCTTAGAGAAATGATTCTAGCTACACATATTGACGATGAATGGTACAAAGAAGTTAAGGACAATATCAGACAAGAGACCATGATGGTGCCAAGTTTTGAAGGTTATACATTGGACAATGATGGAATGATGAGGTATAATAACCAGATTTATGTACCTCCTTATAATTGAGAAGTTTGATCTTAAGCAAAGCTCATAGAGCAGTGTACATGGATCATCCAGGAGTCACGAATATGAGGGCGGACCTTAAGCCCTTATTCTTATGGAAATGAATGAAGGTGGAAATATTTAGCTACATACTGAGATGTTTAGAATGTCAGCAAGTGAAGGTTGAACATACACATCCAACGAGATTACTACAGCCAAACGTTATTCTGAAATCAAAATGGGAGGTCATTTCTATGGACTTTATTGTTGGTTCTCCGCTAATGGCAAGGAAGAATGACTTGATTTTCATGGTAGTTGACACTCTAATGAAGAGTGCACATTTTTCCATGTGTGTATGACGTACCAGGTGCTAGACATATCTAGAGTTTTCATCAGCGAGATTGTGAGATTACATGGCATGCCTAAAAGGATCATATTTGATAGGGGAATGGTGTTTATAGGACGTTTTTGGACCAGTTTCCAAGAGGTCTTGGGGACACAACTGAACTTTAGTACCACATATCACCCTGAGACAGAAGGGAAGATAGAAAGAACGAACCAAATTTTGGAAGATATGTTGTGTATGTATGTGATGGACAAACAAAATCATTGGGAAGAGTATTTTCCATTGGTAGGGTTTGCATACAACAAAAACTATCAAAGTACCATTAAAAAGGCACCATTTGATTTTATTTACGGGCAATCGTATCGGACTCCACTGAGCTGGGGTCGACTTGAGGATAGGGTCTTGGTAGGACCAGAAGACATCCATGAAATGGAAGAACAAATGTAATCAATAAGACAAAGGATTAAATAATCACAATATTGGCAAAAGATTTATGCCGATGCGCATCATGTTGACCATGATTATGAAGTTGGCGACCGAGTTTTCCTACGGGTGAAACTGCACAAGAGTTCGATAAATTTTGGAAAGGGTTATAAACTCTCTCACACGTTTGTGGGACCTTTCGAATTTGTGGAAAGGAAGGGACCCGTGGCTTATCGACTAGCCTTTCTTCATTCTTTGAGGCGTATGCATGATGTTTTTCATGTATTTGTTTTGAGACATTATGTTAGTGATCCTACGAATGTGATTGACATGAGTTTTTTGGAGGTGTCGGATGAGAGTGCACTCATGGTGGATCCCATCCACATTATGGACCATTGCATTCAAAAAATATGGCATCGAACAGTTGATCAGGTCAAGGTCCAATGGGAGAATTATAGTCCACACTCGACTACCTGGGAGGACGCATATGGTATGCGTCAGCAGTTTCCTTATCTCTTTGATAAACTAGAGATATAGATCTTGTCATTTATTTTTATTACTGCATTTATATATACTTTACAACTTCAGGACGAAGTTTAAAACAAGAGAGGGTGTATGTAGAATCCCGCTCTTGCGAGCACATGTTATCGACTTATTCTTTGAGGACACTTTCGTGCAAGTGATCCAGTTATAGTACATGATTGTATATTTTTCTTATGAATATTTATGATGATGTTGATTATTATGATTTGATGTTATTGATATATGCGTATTAACATATGCTATTGATGAGTTTTTCTTGAGCAGGTAGGACACTTTACAGATTGTTGATGTCGATGGCATCAATGGACCTCATTGGACTCTGGATTGAGTCAAGGAGTGGATTGTATTGGTTTGAGTATTCATTTATGCATATGTGACATATGATAGATTATATATTATGACGTTGCATATGGATCATTGACAATGTTTCATTGATGAATGCAGGATGATGATTTCTTGTTAATATGATGCACATAACGAGTAAATGGGTCATGCCAATAGACCAAATATTGAGGGAGAGGTGTGGCAGAGTCTCTTTCACAACCTACTAGCACTCTTGTCATGGCTCGAATTGTAGGTTAACGATTACCTAGTTCGAGAGGTCCACGATGTAGTGAGGGTAGACTGAGACAATCGCTCATGAATATTTCTCAGGCGTGTGCAATAAGGTAAGGTCCTTATTCCTTAGAAGCCCTTAGTCTCTCACAAGGTCACCCAAATGGAGTTCTGACTCCAGGGGTTGGAAAACTAACAAAACTAGTCAAAGGTGAGTGGCACCCTTTGAGCACGGAGTGTGTCCTGAAGGGCATGTCGTGGAATTTAAAACTTGAGACAATGAATCTATATGGCCTAGAAAACTTTGAGCGAATATTAAACCTTGTAAAATCTTGAGCACTGCTAGATTAATTAATTAATTAAATAATGAACTTAGTAATTGTAACCCCAAATGAAGTCAAAGCCTATTCAAATTAAGCCTAAGTCTAAGTTTGGTGAGAAGACTAAAACCAAATTATAAATTAAATAAAATAGGAAAGAGGTAAATAAATTTAAGAAATTAAGAAATATGAATTTAACCTAAAGATTGAGTTAATACACATATGTGCAAGAAAATACCAAATTAAAATGTAAGATAAGAAAATATTAAAGCATGATAGAATAAGTGTACGCATAGAAGGGAATCAAAAGTCTAACTACCACTAGTTTAATTAGGAGAAGACTCCTATTTTAACTCAACTTACATTTAGTAAGGCATTTATTAATTGGAAATAAGGGGGGAAATAAAGAGACAAATACGAGTGATTTTAGGAGCGTTTTTAGGATGGGTGAGAGAAATTGACTTTTATTAAATTAAATTGTGAATTTACTTGT
Organism: Picea glauca; assembly: GCA_000966675.3. NCBI lineage: Eukaryota > Viridiplantae > Streptophyta > Pinopsida > Pinales > Pinaceae > Picea > Picea glauca. Next base: position 336,181 of record JZKD02S1916562.1, read on the forward strand.
GCAATTAAAGGAAAGGGTGACAAGTGTATGGGGGAGGTAATTCTTAATTAGTCATCAGGTTTCATTAAGGAAACTCCTATAAAGAAAATGAGAAAAAGGGAAAAGGGAACACACTAGTTATGGGTAAAGTTATGCTGCAAAAATTTGACTGGTTTTACTTGTGAGAGTTGGGATACCCGTGTTTCGGAGAGAAAGTGGTGGCTCTACCTTGCTAGGCAAGGTCGGAGCTAGAATATTTTCTAGTTTTGTGTGCATGGCCCCTTTCCAACTCGGGGGATAAGGGGAAGAAGAGTACCCCTAGCATTCACTGGGAGGTACTGGTGAATTCTCTACAATTATTAGCAAGAAAGAGTTCGGAAGGAGCACCAGTTGTTGGAGATCATCCTCAGGTCCATCGCCTTCGGATATGGTATTCCTAACTATGATTTAATTCAATAAGTTTAAATTAAAATGTAGTTTGAATTCTAATATATATTATTGCCAATATGATGTAGATTAGGTTCTTCGGGATGAGTTATGGAAACTAATGCCAACGCAATTCTCAGCAAGGTCCATGGCATTGGCATTAACCCTCTTCTACTTCCAATCCTTCATTATTAGTACTAGATTTGGTGTCTGTCTAAAAATTGTAGAGCGTAATGATAGTGATGTTAAAATATTTGGATGCTTAAAGGATTCAACTCCTATAAACATTGCACATACACATTCTATTCACTTTCAACGTGTATTGTGAATAGAAAATAGGGAATAATAACCAAAAATGAAGTCAACCTTCTGTTGGGCCCCAATAACTCCCCTTATATTTTTACAAAATTTAAAGGGCCCCTATTAAAATCTTGATAATTAAAATGAGCTACAGAATCAACATTTTCAAATAGCTCTATTCCTTGGATTGATTTGAGACAAACTTAAGACATTCACTATATTATGAAACATTCATTACAAGAGTATATCTCAATTTAAACAAAAACGTTAATTTTTACCAAATGTTTACTTTTGTTTAAATTGTGATTATGTGTTCATTCTTTTGCTCATTAGCAAGTTTGACTATTTTGAATAATGTGTTCAATACTTCATCAAATAATATCTTGGTTGATTTCTCATTTTCATGAAATCATTTGGTGATATTAATTAATTAAATTCTTTTTTCATTTTGCATCTCATAATAATAATAAAAAAATAAAAAAGAATTATCTATGATTTGTTTGATTTTATTCTCTTCTCCATTAACTTGAAGCTTTTAGAATTAAGATCATATTTTAAAGGAAAATATAAATAATGTTTGTTTATAAGTTATAGTTAGTTTAAATTCATTTTTTATTTTTCTAGATTTTGTTTTATTCTCAATTTTTAGGTTATTAATTTAGGTTTCTTTTTGTTTCACAGGTTTCTATTATCAAATATTTGATATGGATCTGATCATGGATTGATTTTATTATCCAAATACGTTCAATATGATTGATCCAAAAATAATTTTGGATTGCTACAAATTTTTTTATGAGCAACAACAGATGAAATTTGGAAAGGCGTCAAGATCAGACACACGATTTTGCAGAACTGATTTCATCCAAACCGTGAGGAATTTGGAGAAACGGTTAGTTTTTTCAATCTTTAAAGTCTATTATCCAAATAATTTCATCCAGGACTACAAAATGGATAATTGATTCAAAAAACTTAATAGAACTACATATATGCATTTTGGCTTTAGCCTTTTGTTTATAATGTTGTTATAAATGTTTTTTTTTAATCTTGTTACATGTGCAGTCTGATATCTTTAGATTAAATGATCTGTGATGTGTAAGAAGTTTATATTATAAATATCATCTATCATTTTCTTCATCAAAATACAAATGCTGTGATTATATCTTCGATTTAAATAATGAGATTTAACTTTGAATTTTAAATTGAATGATAAAATGCATAGATTGCTTCCAGATTTATCTTGTTGTAATCATGTATAATTATGAGATCACAGGTTTATGTTTGTGTTTTCTTTTCTGTCATT
>JZKD02S1916562.1:352640-387951 GCA_000966675.3 Picea glauca
TGTGTGAGTGGAGGGCATTAATAGAAAAACTTTATATATGTGGGTGGGGCATTAATAGAAAAACTTTATTATAAAGTTTTTTATTAATGCCCCCACCCACTATTTATAATGCTGAATTACAATGCTAATGGTTCGATTATTTTTTTTTCAAATGGAAGCTAACCCGCTTTAAAACCACCCATTCTGATACTTCTCCACATAGTGAGTGAATGATGTAAGAGTGGAAAGCAGCAGCCCAAAAACCCCCACCCACATATATAAAGTTTTTCTATTAATGCCCCCCACCCACATATGTGGGTGGGTAGCTGGACATTAATAGAAAAACTTTATTATGTGGGTGGGGGGCATTAATAGAAAAACTTTATTATAAAGTTTTTCTATTAATGCCCCCCACCCACTATTTATAATGCTGAATTACAATGTATGTCGGTGGGTTGTTGGGCATTAATAGAAAAACTTTATTATGTGGGTGGGGGGCATTAATAAAAAAACTTTATTATAAAGTTTTTCTATTAATGCCCCCACCCACTATTTATAACGCTGAATTACAATGCTAATGGTTCGATTATTATTTTTTCAAATGGAAGTTAACCCGCTGTGAAACCACCCATTCTGACACTTCTCCACATAGTGAGTGAATGATGTAAGAGTGAAAAGCAGCAGCCCAAAAACTCATAGCTAAACTCGAACTCATAACCTCTGCCCAAACGTATTCATCAACATCATTATCCAACCTTTCATATTCACCTACTAACGAAATACATTTTCTTCTACTAACCCTACAGCTGCCTCCAACATTCATATTACTGTTTTCCGGATCTTTTGTGATCTGCTCCATTTCTGGAGCACGATATCGGACAGTTAATAATTTGAACGAAATATCGGACAGTTAATTTGAATGGAATTGAAACAAATACTATCCTCCAATTCAATTTGAACGAAATTTTATTTAATGGGTACTCGAGGGATAGTTTTTCCTTGGGATGTAGAAAAATTAGTTAATAATTTTTAATAATGTTGAGTAAATTTGGAAGTTTTTTAAAATATTAGTAAAATAATTAAATTATTTTATTGTATATAGAGAAGTGATGTGGATCTATAATATAAGTATTATATTTATAATTTTAATATAATAAATAAAAAAAATTGAATGATAAAAATTAAAAATTAAAAAAATATATTAATTGTATTTATAATAAACTAAATTAATATAAGAAAATTAAATTTAATATAAAAAAATCAATAAATTTTTAGTTTTATTAATTTTTAGTTTTTTAGATGAAAATTCTTCTAAAGGTAGTATCTAGTTTCATATATTGGATTAAGATTAGTTGTCACTTGAAAGCACATGACCCCATTGATATAACTTTAATGATAACAATATGAGATATTTTATTTCTTGTAGATACTATCTAGGTTGAAACCACCTTTTGGTCATGTTATCCCCTACCTTAAGGATAACTAAAGAGATCATGTCTCGAGGCCCACAGGTCCTAGACATGGAGTCTCAAGAGCCGGATGACTCGAGCATGGCCCCGGAGGGCCCCTCTTTTCTTCAGTGGTGCCCATTTATCAGCAGCAACAATATCCATCCCAGTAGCTTGGTCTTGAAGTAGTAGTAAGTCTTGCTCCATAAGGTAATGAGTCCAGATATCATGGTATGTGTCACTCTGATTCTTGAAGAACTTGAATATGTTGCATTGAATTCTCCTTCATTTCATAACGTTTTCTTGGAAATGATGTTCTTTGACTTGTTCATACTTGGAAGGGTGACATGATGCCCTAGTAAGTTGATCTCCCTTTAGGATGGGTTTCCACCGGGTGGGTCTGTGAAAGGTCATCATTTGTTCCCTCCATACTTACCACTTTCCATCTGTATTCCTCTCATCTCCCTCTACCTTTGTTCGAGCATTGGGATTTTCCACACTAGGAGGGGTTGTACCTTGCCTTATGGGAAGAAGGGGCTAAAGGCCCATAGGGTAAAAGTCGCTGGCAAGAGTTAAAATCCAAACATGAAACCTTTGAGATGCTTCGCTCAGGGATTCCTGAGAAAGAAGTAAAAGGATTTTCAGTAAGAAAATGGAACTTATAAGATAAATAAACAGTCAAGGTATTAGTTGGTGGATAGGAGGTCTCATCACGAGCCAACCCATTATAACCATGGGCATGTAGCGGTACGAAACTACCATCTATATGGTCACCAAACCAGGGTAGTGGCTCTTGGTGGCATATCCAAGAGAAAGGGGGTCTCGTCACAAGCCAATATTCTCATCTCCGTGAAATGTTTGTGGATAACGCTGTCATCGCTGGTCACCAAGCTAGGATAGTGTCCCTCAACTCTTCGCTTGAAGCATAAAAACAAAAGATCAAAAGAAATGAAGGTAAGAACAAAATACAATGAATGGGCTAGGAAACAATGGAATCTATGACAAGGTGCATCTCACCCTCTACAAAGGCACCCACAAGTAAGATCTGCATTTCCCTATTATCACTGCATCCCATGCCCAAACACTTACCCCGTACCACCTCAAATACACTTACATGATCTGGATTGGTTCTCACCTAGGAAACACCCCAAACTTAAGGAGGATTAGACCAATAGGACACCCTAAGACCTTCTCCAAACCTGACATGTTAAATTGCATAACATCTTTGAGCATTTGTCTGGGTAAAGGGGGGTTTGATGCACATGTTTGGGTAATTTAATTATTGGATATGATTTACATGTTATGATGCATGTTACTTATGAACCCATAAACGACGCACTTGTTGTTGCTGCAGAACCTTACCCAGTGGATAGGTACACATGGGGGAATGATTAGCTCAAACCTTCATGGGGATGAAATCCCACAGATGGATGTTGTAACCCCAACCAGGGGCAAGAAGACATCATAGATTTGCACCAGGAAGAAAGAAGGATGTTTCCCTTGGAGACACCCTGGTAGACTTAGACTTAGGGGTATATTTCTCTTCCACCTGGACATCGACCTTTGAGATACCATGACATCGTCATCATGACCCTAGACATCATCTGGAGCTAGGGTTTTCATTTTGAGTGAAGTTGTGAGCTGGTTGGCAAGTGTGGGAATCATTCAGGGTCTTTGGAGGCAAACATTATGCATCTGGAGCCCAACGTTCCACCTTGGGGGTCCAACGTCACCCTAGAAGGGCATGACGTCACCCTTATGGATGATTTTACATGCTAATTAATTTTATTTATGCCAAAATTGATTTTTTTTGTAAATTGGCCAAGTCAACCTTATTTTGACCAGAAAATTAATTAAAGGTCAAAATTTTGTATAAATAAACATAAAGTACTCTCATTTTTACATCATAACTCCTCACACAAGAGGAGAGGTCTGAAATTTGCACCCTAAAAGGGATATTGGTTGAAATTGTGAGGCACTCTTGTAGAAGGCTAATTTTTTGCAAGTTGGATCAATCTTGGAAGCTTTTTATGGTGATCTTGCATGGCATTTCATGACTATTATTGGTGCAAGTAGGTAAAATATGCATTTTTTTCATCTATTGAATGGTTTATGTATGTTTTTATTTTCTCATACAAGATTATGAAATTATGATATGTTTAATGCTTGAAGTAAGGAACTTAAATTGCTACTTTATTACTTTCTATTTGTCAAGAATTTCATTGAATTGATCAAGTAACTAGTAAGACCTTAGAGCCCTAGTTTCCTAGCACTCTAAGGTTCTGACCTAGTTATATTTTCCTAAGTTCTTATCCCATAAAAATCCTAAGGAGAGAAAGGTGCCAGGGCTTATAATTTTCGACACCCTAGTATCTTGTTTTCTTGAGGACAATGAATAGGGGGACTTAAGTTACTACTTCTCCTATGCATTCCTCTTGGACTTTTGTGCACTATCAAAATTTGTTTGCATCCTTAGAAGAGGTCCTCCGCTTGACTCCATAAGCCCTAGAAGGCACTAGTTCTAGCCTCCCTCTTATTGATTGATCAAACAAACACTCATACCTTTCTCCTTGAAGCTTTTGCTAAGTTTTACTAACCTTAAACTAGACTAATTCCTTAGCTAACTTGTTGTTGTTGAAAATGTTTTCTACATCTATATTAATTCATGCTAATTTGCCACATTCACCTACATAACTTGCACTTATCTCATTCAGAAATTTCTTGTGAAAATTGCCAATTATTCTACTAGGTAAATGCTAAGTTTGGATTGTGTTTTCTCGCAATTTTGAGCACTGTAATTTGTTGTTGTTACAAAATATTGCTACAACCATCTAACTGCAGAAAATTTTCTGCAAAAGTGACATTTAATGCTAGCTAGACATTACCAAATCTGTTTGTGACAACTTGTTATCAATCTTCCAGGTTAAAGCTATATTTTCTTGTCTTTTCCAAGCAATTTCAAGGCAGTTTCTTTGTGGCTGTTACAAAATACTTATCGTTGTTGTAAATTATTACATTGCTGCAATTTTGTATCATCTAGCCTATTTTTTGAAGGTTCTTGCTCTTATGAAGCACTAATATCATTTGGTAGTAGGAAATTTCCATATCTTTCCTTTGTTGTCTTGTTCTAGGAAGGTACACTTTATTTTCACTTTGCTTCCTCTCTTAAATACCTAGAGAACCCTTGACTTGACTAACCAGTGAGAGGAGGATTTTTCTTTCATATTTTCCTTAGTTATCATCTATTTAGGTCATTAGGGAAGTCTCCCTTGGAGTATTCTTAATATACTCCTAAATAGAAAGGGGTTTATTATTAAGGTGACAGTGATAGGTCACCCCCTGTTACGCCAATCTTTCATCCACTTGCCTTGGGCTTTGGGCGAGTACAGATTGTGCAATAACAGGTGCAAAAGTAAGACCTAAAACTCCTTCTTATTGGTTGAGATCTTATCTTCTTTGGATGTAAGGAAATAGGTTAACAACCCAAGACCCAAAGACATTTAGCAATAGTGGAATTTTGCCCCCTTATGGGCCATGAGTGGGTCTTTTCAAGTGGCATGGTTTTCCTTGAATAACAATGAAAAGTTAGCTCACATTCGTGGATAGAAATGAGTGATTACTATCCTCATTATCTGTTAACAATTGAAGCACCCCACATTTTGACTTTTAGCAACTAAACTACATTATTAATTTTCTTATTATCTCTTGAACTTAGCTATAGTGATAAAACTATCATTATGAACTCAGCTAGACTTACAGAACTATCAATATGTATATATGTGGACCTACCTATATGCATAATGTATGTATGATTTTTATAGCTCATGTTATGAAGGATAACAATTATATGATTTCATTTAAGCATGCAAATGTAAAAGGAAAGTTTTGGTACCTGAATACCAGTTCCGTTTATATTGTGAATGAATAATTAGTGTGATGCACATGGTAAACAAATATACTTTTTATATTAAATGAAAATTAATAACATTTTTAATAGAAGAAAAATGATTATATGGTTATGCACGAGTATGTGTTCTGGTAAACTAACCTACATGTTAATGGGATAAACAATAGCCAAATAACTATAATACTAAAGTAGCATTGATGTTTTCGACATGTAAGGAGTAATGGTATGATAGTGAGCATTAATTCATGATTTGTTTATTGGTTCCAAACATTGCTATGATATGTGGTCAAGTGTAGGTTGAAGAATTTACCAAACTAGTTATTTGATGATGAGCTCTAAGAAAAACAACAAAGACACAATACGGTCGATGATAAGGTGTTGACCCTAGTTATATCAAGAGGGGTGGAAGTGTTTCCCACAATGTATTCTCCAAAACCTAGATTTATGGGAGTGTTGTGTTAAGCCATGCTCCCCTCTAGATGTATGATGACGACTACCGATTTTCTACATGGGAAGTTTGGTAAATATAATTGATGCTCCATTATATTGCAATAGAGAATTAGATAGGACGTGGAATATGGAAGTAGGTTAGAGAGGGAGGATAATTTAAATTTAGTTGAGAATGATGCTTGAGATTAGATGTGACACTCTTGTTTACTTACTTGGTTTTTACTATGTTTAGAACACTTTTTTGATTCACTCCTCATAATTTAAGTGTGATAATAAGTGATTGATTAATTTATTTATTTTTCATTAGAGGTAGGGATGGTTTATCATTAGTACATGCATAAGATATGTGTACTCTAGCTACACATACATACACAATGCACATACACTAATATAATTATTTTATTAATTACTTAACATTATTTAATGAATGGTTTAATGAGTATGGAAAGTATATTGCATGCATATAAACATGTAGCAATAAATAGCCTCATTGAATTTGATTATCGGTTGGTATTTTGAATTAAATGGGTATGGTGTGTTACCATACATTTTGGGGAAAAATGTCAAATTTCATTTATAATTTATCATGAAAAGAAAGACTTTGCATTCTATTTTATTATTATTTTATCTTATTTGATATTTTCTCTACAATCTAGAACAAGAGTTTGATGGCCCACTAATGAGGGTGGTTGAAGATACTTTGGGAAATGGGGATGGGAATATGAAAAAGAAAGGATACAAAGTACTATCTAAGGATGTTGAGATTTTTTATTTTCTAGAAGAAAAGTAATTCTAAAAGGAGAAAAGGGGACTTGATTATTTTGGATTTATTGCATTGTATTATTGGACTAATTAGGGATTGTCTGGATACTGCTCATTCATTGATGTGTTTCTTGGAGTATAGGCACAAAGAGATAGGGAACTTAAAGTTTTCTTGGAGCTAGTAGGTTGAGTAAGCTCTTATTTTGGACGAGAGGATTGAATTCAATTTGGGAAAGTGGAAATTGAAGGAACTAAATTTCACTACACTAGGTTAAGTCAAATAGAAATAGAGGTATTTTCCCTTATTTACTAGATATGAAATTCTTCTACCAATTAGTTGAATAAAGTATTGTAATGAAACTAATAAAACACCACAATAAAAGTAAACCCCAAAAGAAGAGAAAAATGAATAATAAATGTATTAAAGAAATTTAAAATAATTAGGATTCTTGCCCCTTTTTCATTGAAAACACAAATTAGTAAAATTCCATAAAGGAACGAGGAGTATGATAAATGGTTTCTCGTGCCAAGTGGGACCAAAATTATATATATATATATATATATATATATATATATATTGGTAAACTAACTTATATTTTAATGGGCTAAGTGATCGCCAAACAACTGTAACATAAAAGTAACATTGATGTTAAAAAAATAATGGTATGTTATTAAACATAAATTCATTATTTAATTATTGTTTTCAAACATTGTTATGATATGTGAGAAAGTGTAATTTTTATACGAAACATTTTTACCCAAACCAATTATTCTATCACGTAGTAGTAAGAATAAGAACAGTGGAACAATATTGCCGACGATAAGGTGTTGACCCCGGTTCTATGAAGAGGGGTGGAAGTGTTTTTCACTATGTATCCTCCAAACTAAAGTCATGGGAGGGTTGTGTTAATCCATGCTCCCCTAGATGTGTGATGGCGACTAGCAGTTGCTTACTAGGGAAGTTATGTTGACATAGTTGACATTTATTCTTATGGCTTATATCTGTATTTAGGTCAATATAATCGATGCTCTAACATATTGCAACAAAGGAAATGATAATCTATGGAATATGGATGTTAGGGAGAAAAGATGATTTAGAGTTAATTGAAAATGTTGCTTGGGATTAGATTACCACTCTTATTTCCTTAGTTGGTTTCGATAACTTTAATTGTGATGATTAAAGATTGATGAATTATTATGATTTTTTTAGTAAATATTATTGAATAATGCATTTAATTTATTTACTATTTTGCATGCTTGGTTGTGAATATACAAGAAATATGCATTAGAGGTTGTGATTGTTCATCATTGGTATATGTACAAGATATGCATACACTAGCTAAGAATGTGTATTCTACACATGTACACACTAGTAGCTATGCATGCATATTCTGCACATGTACACACTAGTAGCTATGCATGCATATTATGCACATGTACACACTAGTACAAATACTTGATGTAGTAATTACTAAACTAGGTTATTAATTACTTAATGAGTGGTTTAATGATTATTAAAAGTATATTGCATATATGTAATTATTTAGTAGTATTAAATACTCTCTGACATATATTATTGGTTGGTATGATTAATTAAATGGGTATTGTGCATTTTCATAAATTTTGGCGGGGATATTGAATTTCGTTAATAAGGTAGCATGAAAAGAAAGACTTTTCATTCTATATAATTATTGTTTTATTTAATTTGTTTATTATTTTATTTTAATTAATGTTTTCCCTAAAATCTACAAGGGGATTTGATGGCCCATTAATGTGGGTGGTTGAAGAGACTTTAGGAATTAGGATGGAAAATTGATAAATAGAGGAGAGAAATTAGTATCAAGGGACGTTGAGAAGTTGTTTTATTTTGGAAGAAAAATGTTTTCTAAAGGAAAAAAGAGATTTGAGCTATTTTAGGTCTATTGCATTGAACTATTGGATTGATTACAAATTATTTAGATACTCGTCTATTGATTGTTCTTGTTGTTCTTTGTAAGGATATCTCTCTTTCAGAGCCTCTAGATATAAATAATTTCTACTATAATGAATTTCTTAAGTAAGAAAACTTGTATATATATGAAGTAAAATTTGTAATTCTGAAATATCTACAAGTAAGAAGTTTCATTCACCACAATTTAGTTTGGGATTTTCTTTATGCAAGGAATAAACTAGTAAATGGACAACATATTAGCAACTAATATGCATCATAATAGAAACTTAGTTTATATTTTCTTGATGCAAGAGTAAAATAGTAAATAGGAAATATAATAGAAACAAAAAATTGATTACAATATTTATGAATAAATCAACTACTAAAATATATACCTCAACCTCAAGTTCTGGTTGATTTACTCCCTTTCTCCTTTGTCCTTTTCCTTGCCCAAACTGCCCAAAACTGAATATTTTCCTCCCAGCGAGCTAGGACAGCCTCTCTGGCTCCCTATCTCTAGGAATACTTGCAGTTTTCTATCCCTTGAGCCCAAAATACCCAACAACAACAGTTCCCGAGTAAAAGTCCCCCAAAACAATTTTTTCCTTTCAATCTCCTCCTCCTCCCTCCTTCTTCCAGAATTTTCCCCAAAACAATAGACCCCCTTCCAAGTCCTCTCCCCTCTTCCTTATCCCCTCTCTTGAATCCCCCTCCCTCATTCAATTCCCAACTGCATTATCCCCTCATTAATTTTTTCACCTACCATTAAATAATAAAATAATAAAAACATTCAAATGTATTTATTTTAATAATTAATTTAACTTAACAAATTATGATCAATAAAAAATCAAATTGGGTTGTTACATACACTCGTGCCCTTCAAGAAAAATCATCCCGAAGTTAGAGTAATTTGCAATAAAAAGGTAATGATACATGATTCATGCATCCATATCAAATAAACAACATTATCAATTTAAAACACTTATACATACTAGTGTACATGTGCAAGGCATGCATGCGTAGCTAGCACATATAGGACTCGTACATGTACTAATGACAATATTTATCACACCTAAAGTAATTCTTGTATGCGTAAAATCCAATCAAAAATGCCATTCATGTAATGTACTTGTAATTACCATAATATTTTTTTTGTTTTTTTATTCTTTTTCTTTGTGGTCATAGATTGTCAAATTAAAGGCATATTGATGCAGCCCCCCTACCTCAGCAGGGTTCTGCAACCTACCGGTCTCTGGATCGATCTTATTTTGAGACGAAATGGCTCTTTGGGATCTTATTGGAACCCTTTGAATGAATCCACAGGTCCCTTTGTCCTCTATCACAGGTCTTTAGAAAATCTGTGCGTGCACCCCCTTTCAGCGCTCCTCTCTGCTCTTATACCACTTGATGCAGAGCCCCTACCTCAGCAGGGTTTTGTGACCTCTCGGTCTCTGGATCGATCTTCTTCTGAGCAGAAATAGCTCTTCGGGCTCCTGCTGGAACCCTTTGAACGAATCCACAGGTCCCTTCATCCTCTGGCACAGGCTTTGAGAAAACCTATGCATGCGCTCAGATTTCAGCCCTCTTATCTATTCTGAACCAACACACCTTTCTCGTTTCAGGGTTTCAGGACTCCTGCATGCAATCTCTCCCAGGATCCTTGTCCCTCCAACTCCCAGTCACCGAAACTCCGAAAAGGGCTTCACAATTCTGGGTCCTCCCTTATCCTCCATCCATGTGACCACCACTGTGTGACAACATGCTTAACGTCAAAGTGCTACCGGCTTTTCATGATTCGGGGAATTGCGATGCAAGAATTCCTCCGATTTTCTATCTTTCAAAATGTCGAAACCTTAAATAGGGCCTAACTCCACATCTCCTCCCTTAAGTCGCTTTTCATACAACCAGTCCTATGACCTGGTGCTATTCGTACGAATGCTTTCGGGTTTTTGCGTTTCACGATTTCGCAATTCCGACTGCAACAATTCTAGGTCCTTCGAACTCACGAACCCCGAAATGTTGAAATCTATCCGTGACCATAGTCCACTTTTCAGGATTTTGTAATTAGTGATTTCGTGATTCCAGCTGCAGACGATTCTAGGTCCTTTGAACTCCTGGACCCCGAAGTGCCGAAATCTCCCCCTTGAGAGATCAACGGTCCAGATTCCTCTTGAACCAATGATCAAGATCCAATTGGATCGATGATCCACAAGCTTTAGGCATTTTTCCCGAACCTTGACCACTCACCACATGTCCTCCTTGATAAACGTTGTCGATCATTTCGCAATTTCGTGAGCCAGGACTTCTTGTCTGACGACTCCTTCTCCTCGAACTCCCGGTGTCCAAATCCCCGATGGGCTTGGATCTTTGAAACCTATCCTCCAAAGTGGACAATCCTGATGCTTTCGGGACTGGATGAGTCCTCTTCCTTATACTGTTATGAGGTTTAAAACTCGCACACCTTTTCTGGATCTGAAGGCTCACAAAAATTTGGCACTTCTCCCTCAAAGTTTTTGCCATCCGTTCTACCCTTCTGCGCGTCTTCCCAGGGATTAAACCCCTCGCACCTTCTTTCGAATCCAATGGCTATCGGTCCTTGGTGCTAGATCTGACGGCCCAGATCCTTTTTCCTATGCACCTTCCAGGGACTAAACCACGTGCACGTATCCTTGATCCAGTGGCTCTCAGGCCACTGCGCTCCAGATCCGACAGCTGGCGCAATTTCACAAACCAGTTGTTCACGATGCAACGACTCCAAAATCACTTGCCACTCCAAACCCCGAACTCTGAAATAGTGAAATTTGAGTACGAGATCAATGACCCCTGATGCTTCTCATCCAATGGTCGCTACTCCTCCTGAGCTTCTACTCCTTTCTTATGTTTCTCTGTGTGCAAAGGCACTATTCCTCCTGATCTTTGGGACTTATAATAAGTCCACCTTCGCACACTCCTTGCACTTCTGAGATTTCCTCAATCTCAGGTCCAAAGTATTTCTTGAAAATAAATGCTTCACGCCCTCTTAGCACTCCTTTGTTCAATGCACACCTTGCAGAGCATGCAGAGTGTTCAGTAACTCTGGTTGTCTACGAACGCGACAAAGAGTTCCTCTCATGCACACATGCACCGGCTCAATGCCTGCCTGGCAGAGCTTCTACAGAATCACCAGAGATTCTATCTCTTCTCTCTATGCCTTCCCTTGCACATCCTGTCCTCCAATGTGTTCAAAAACCTTGAGGCTCCTCCTTGAGTCTATGAATCTTTCTGGTGTGCACTCCTTGCACGTTCTTTCTGACTCCGTAGATCTCAGATGCGCACTACTTGCGTTGGCTACATAACTTCCAGTGTTTTGGTGTGCACTCCTTGCACGGCCTAAACAACCCAGATAGAAACTGAAAAAATCACAAACAAATAGTAAAATCTATCTATAACATCTATCTATAGCATACAAGTGACATTCAAATGCATAAACATACACAGACAATTCATGGGAAGGAAAAAATTCTCTTTGTATTAATCTCTAAATGTTTATACAAATGTGTTTTTGCAAAAAATGGACTGCTACAGAGTCTCAGTTCTCTCCCTTGAGATCTCTCTACTTGAGAATCCTCCTATTATCCCTCTCTACTCTACTCCTCTAGAGTCTCATTACAAAAGAGGGCTCTCTTGATCTTATCCTCATCCACCGCCTCTGTGCTATCGCTATCTCAGAGAGGCTCCTACTCCTATGACTACATTACAAAAAAGGAAGTCGCAGACCTAACTGATGTGGACTTAGTTGCAGGTAACCATTAAAGGAAACCTCAACCACTACCTGTACAACGGAATGATCTAGTCTCTATCAGCCTTACAACATTAAATTCAAAATTCAAATTTTGAAAAATGAGACGGTTGTGCCTCTCCCTTTCATGAATGCGTGCTGGATGTGCTGGCTGGCTGGCGCTTATGCTGAGTTGGAGTGATATTCCTGCATCATACTCCTCAGCTGGAAAAATCATGAGCTCCTCTTCTCTAGTGTTGAAATCCACCTAGATCCCAAAATTTCCCTTGGAGCTATCCATCTTCTCCTCTGCTTCGTTGTTGCTGCTACTGCTACCCTGCTGCTCTTTCAAGCTCCCTTCTGCTCAGCTTCTTGTTGCTGGCAGTCTCTGTTGCTGAACTCGACATCAGCCTTATGATTTCTTCAATTACCTCATCCAGCTACTCCAATGGCTGTCTCTCCTTATGCAGTCTCCTCAGCTACACTTCTTCCCGGCAAATGGGTCAATCAACTAGATCTCCCATGCCATATTTTTCCTCTGTGGCCTCAACTTGCCATCCTGCTGCAAAATTAAGCTCTGCAATCTTATTTTCTTGACTGACTTGTTGTTCAGTCGCCTTCTCTGAAAGAGTATATTATTCCATTTCCCCTTATGCTGGTTGAATTCCATCTTCCTCCAACTCCTCCTCAGACTGGAATTCTCCTTCATCTCCTGTTGCATGCCTTGGCAGTGCAGTTATCATCTATTCAGCTCCTTGGCTGAAAATTTTGAGCAATTCCTCAGAATGCTCCTCTGCTAACATATGCATGACTATCTCCTCGTAGAAGCCATATACTAGCTCTGAATTGTTCAACCAATCCTCCAGCATCTCTAACTCCATTTCCCATGGAGTGAGCATCTTATTTGCATGCTCATATTCTGTTGGGGAAAACATTAGTGTATGCTCCTCCTCTCCCTCTATGATAATCATTGTTGGTTTCCCTTCTTCTGTTTTTGCTTCTGCAACACATACTCTAGCCTTAAATGGGCTACTTGGTAGGAATACTTCAATTCCCCCAATGATCATAATGTATTTCTGACCTTCCTTCATCAGCACTCCTTGCTGATCCGAACTCTCCTCTGAGTTCATGAGAGTTTCACATAGCCTCATATTTTCCGCCTTGCCCACTTGGCATCCTGGGAATTTTCTACTGCCCACTTGGCAGTGTATGAGACCGGTTGGTCCCATCTCATTGCCCACCTGGCAATTTGAACTTTCACCACTGCCCCCTGGCAGTTTATGAGATCAATCGATCCCATGTCCATTAGCACTCCTTGCTGACCCAAAATCATCCCCGAGTTCATGAGACTTTCAGACAGTCTCATCTACTCTCCCTTTCCGACTTGGAAATATGGGATTTCTGCCCTGCCCACCTGGCAGTATACTAGATATTCAGCTAATCTCATACCATTTCCCTCCTAGAAATATGAATTTACACTATTGTCCTCCCGATAGTCTATGAGATCCTCCAATTATCTCATTTGATTACCCACCTGGCAATTGAAAAATTCATTTCTTCCCTCCTGGAAGTTTATGAGACATGAAACTGATCTCTCTTCATCATCATTGAGGGTTTCTCCAACTTCTGGCTCACAGATGCAAACCATCTCTATGTCACTGAGGATTTTAGCATACCTCGGCCACATTTTCAACAGCCTTTGTTGTCTTCTAGCCAACAATTCCTTGACTGGCCACTTCACACTCTTCTTTATGGGCCACTCATACACCCAACGTCCTTCTGCATTCTGTTGCATTATTAATGCAGGCTTCTCCATTCTCTCTCTTATCTTAGTGAGTTCCTTGTCAATATCTACCTTTGTTTTATGTTGGTGGTCTCCTCTTCCACCACGCTCATGGCCTTCAGTAGCCATTTCCATATTTCACCTACCCTCCTGGTAAGCGTATGGATCACTCTACGTCTGAGAGCATATCCATGTCCTCCTACAGCTCGCTTGGCTATCTATTTATTGTTTCACACCTTGCAACAATCTTCATAGAGAATCATTACTCTATTTCTTCCTTCACTTGTTGTCTCCTTCGCCTGAAGTCTATAGACAAAAATATCAGCTCTGATACCACATGATGCAGTCCCCCTACCTTAGCAAGGTTCTGCGACCTCCCAATCTCTGGATCGATCTTCTTCTGAGCCGAAATGGCTCTTCGGGCTCCTGGTGGAACCCTTTTAATGAATCCATGGGTCCCTTTGTCCTCTGTCACGGGTCTTGAGAAAATATTATTGCATGCCCCCTTTTCAGTGCTCTTCTCTGCTCTGATACCACTTGATGCAGACCCCCTACCTCAACAGCGTTCTGCGACCTCCCGGTCTTTGGATCGATCATCTTCTAAGCCGAAATGGCTCTTCAAGATCCTGCTGGAACCCTTTGAATGAATCCACATGTACCTTCATCCTCTGGTACAGGCTTTGAGAAAACCTATGCACATGCTCAGCTTTTAGCGTTCTTCTCTATTCTGAACCAACACACCTTTCGCGTTTCAAGGTTTCGGGACTTTTGCATGCGAGCTCTCCCAGGCTCCTTGTCCCTCCAACTCCTGGTCGTCAAAATGTCGAAAAGGAATTCATCACTTCGGGTCCTCCCTTAGCCTCTATCCACGTGACCACCACTCTATGATGACATGCTTAACATCAAAGCACTACCAAATTTTCATGATTTGGGGAATCACGATGCAAGCATTCCTCTTGTTCTTTGTCTTTCAAAATGTCAAAACCTAAAATAGGGCCTAACTCCATAGCTCCTCCCTTAAGTCACTTGTCATACGACCGGTCCTGTGACCTAGTGCAATTGCTCCAAATGCTTTCAGGTTTTCGCATTTCACAATTTAGAGATTCCGGCTGCAACGATTCTAGGTCCTTCGAACTCCCAGATCCCGAAATACCGAAATCTACCCGTGACAACAGTCCACTTTTTGGGATTTTGTAATTCATGATTTTGTGATTCTGGCTGTAGACGATTCTAGGTCCTTCGAACTCTCGGACCCCGAAATGTTGAAATCTCCCCCTTGATAGATCAATGGTCCAGATTCATCTTGAAGCAACGATCACAATCCAACTGGATCGACGATCCACAACTTTTCGGGATTTTTCCCAAACCTTGACCACTCACCACGTGTCCTCCTTGATGAACATTGTCGATCATTTCACAATTTTGTGAGCCGGGACTTCTTATCTCACGACTCCTTCTCCTCAAACTCCCAGTGTCCAAATCGTCGATGGGCTTGGATCTTTGACACCTATCCTCCAAAATGGATGGTCCTAATGCTTTCGGGACTTAACGAGTCCTCTTCCTTCTATTGTTACGAGGTTTAAACCTCGCACAAATTTTCTGGATTCGAAGGCTCATGACAATTTGGCACTTCTCCCTCAAAGTTTTTATCATCCGTTCTATCCTTCTGTGCAGCTTCCCAGGGATTAAACCCTCACACCTTATTTCGGATTTGATGGATATCAGTCCTTGGATCTAGATCTGACGGCCCAAATCCTTTTTCCTGTGCACCTCTCAGGGACTAAACCCTGTGCATGTATCCTTGATCCAACGACTCTCAGGCCACTGCCCTCCAGATCCGACGGCTGGCGCGATTTCGCGAACTGGGATTTCACGATGCAGCAACTACAAAATCACTTTCTGCTCCAAAATCCAAACTCTGAAATAGAAAAATTTGAGTGCGAGATCAACGGCCCCTGAAGCTTCTCATCCAATGGTCACTACTCCTCTTGAGCTTCTTCTCCTTTCTTCTATTGCTCTGTGTGCAAATTCATTTATCCTCCTGAGCTTCGAGACTTAGAATAAGTCCACCCTCGCACACTCCTTGTGTTGCTGAGATTTCCTCATGCCTTCTTAGCGCTCCTTTTCTCAATGCACACCTTGCAGAGCCTGCAAAGTATTCAGTAACTCTAGTTTTCTTCAAACTCGACAAAGATTTCCTCTCGTGCACACTTGCACCGGCTCAATGCCCGCCTGGCAAATCTTCTACAGAATCTCCAGAGATTATGTCTCTTCTCTCTATGCCTTCCCCTTCAAAACTCGTCCTCCAAGGTGTTCAGCAACCTTAAAGCTCCTCGTTGAGTCTGTGAATCTTTTTAGTGTGCACTCCTTGCACGTTCTTTATGACTCTGCAAATCTCAGATGCACACTCCTTGCGTTGGCTACAGAACTTTCAGTGTTCTATTGTGCACTCCTTGCACGACCTAAAGAACCCAGATAGAAACCGATAAACTCACAAATGAATAGTAAAATCTATCTATAACCTGTATCTACAGCATACAAGTGACATTCAAATGCATAAACATACACAGATAATTCATGGGCAGGAAAAACTGCTCTTTGTATTAATCTCTAAATGTCTATACAAAATGTGTTTTTACAAAAACTGGACTGCTACAGAGTCTCATTTCTCTCCCTCGAGATCTCTCCACATAAGAATCCTCCTATTCTCCCTCTCTACTCTACTCCTCGAGAGACTCATTGCAAAAGAGGGCTCTCTTGAGATTATCGTCATCCACCGCCTCTGTGCTATCGCTATCTCAGAGTGGCTCCTACTCCTATGGCTACATTACACAAAAGCAAGTTGTAGACCTGAGTGATCTGGAATTAGCTACAAGTAACCATTAAAGGAAACCTCAACCACTACCTATACAAAGGCATGAACTGGTCTCTATCAACCTTACAACATTAAATTCAAAATTCAAATTTTGAAAATTGAGAGGGTTGCACCTCTCCCTTTCATGAATGCACATTGGATGTGCTGGTTGGCTGGCGCTTATGCTAAGTTGGAGTAATGCTCCTGCATCACATATTTAACTCAAATATTTCTACAAGGATATTAAGCACTTCTTCTTCCACATTAATACTTACCAAAGATATTTTTTAAGTGAAATTATAAACTTTACCTCCTCTTCGAAACCTTGACTCCTTGTAATACTAAGAGTGTTTCTTATTATACTATTCGCATAGGCTACACTCTTGTCCTTAGCATACTATACATATATATATATACCAAAGTGTTTATGCAACAAATTACATATAAATGTATAAGGTCAAAATACCACTGTGCCACAACATATTCACACTACAATTTATATACATATATATAACTATGGCCTAATACATTGCACCACCAAATATCTAAGTAACATTCTATATGTATAAACATACTATTACCAATCCTATCACAGCATAAAACGTTTAATTAATAATCCTATATCTATATAAATCCATTGCCAAATGTATTGTGCTAGCAAGGCCTATTGTGAGAGGAGTACTAAGAACGATCCTTCATAAATTTTGGAGTGGCCAATATGTTTCTACAGGCATGGGTGGTAGTGAAATTAATGTGCTTTTTTCCATCAACGTAGTTCTAGAACATGTTAATGCCAGGCATGGAGACGATAGTTACGAATCTAGTTCTCACCTCACTCCTTTAGGGACAACTGTCATCCTATTCAAATTAACTCTTGAGCAGAGGCTTTCCTTTCCTTAACGGAATAATGATGCGCATGACAAACCCTAACCAAACCTAGAACAAGAAGACTGAATTGTCTACTAATTCCATCTTCCATGGATTTAGGTGGGACTAACCTTGTATATGGTAGAGAAGGTGTAATGACCCTTTTTCCAAAGCATTTAAGACGTATTGGAAACAACCCCTCAGGATTATCACGAGTTTAAATTGTCCCTCCAAAATCTTGCCACCTTTCCCTAGCTATAGTTCTGACTTATGGACCTCCATTAAACATTTGTATACTAGTATATGGGCTCTAGAACTACCATTTTCATTAGCCTCCTTTCAATATCGTCTCTGTGTGCTCCCTGCAACTGAGGTCGAGTTATCAAATCCTCTGTGTAACTTCCCAGTGCTTAAGTCATGGACTTTTTTTGGAATCAAATGTATTGGATGGACCTCTTCCATTGTGACTCCACATAATAAGGTAAGAGCTTATCTTTAGTGGCTTTTAGGAACCCTTTGTATTATAAAATCATTTTGGTTACTGTTCGTTCAACGTCAAGGTTACTCGAAAGTCTATAGCTTGAATAATGGAAAGGTTATGCATTTATTGATGTCTTTGATTTACTTTTCTTTTAGTTACAGTGACTGCATTCTTTGTCATCTTATTGTATACGCCATCCCTCATAGGGTTTTAGTAAAAGATATCTCGTTTATCCGAGGGAGGGTGGAATCTCATGAAATAATCCCTTCGCGAAATGTAAAAGGAATTGTATAATTCCCCTCGTCTCTGTTGTGGTCTCAATCGATTTTTCAGTGTTGAACTAAAGACCTCTGCAATCCTAGCATACTAAGAGAACTCTTCAATAACTGCAAATCCCCTTGAAATTTCTCAAATGCTATTGTCATCTTCGCTATCCCTACGACTTGAAACCAGTGGCCAGGGTTTTTTGTATCAATCATTGAATTAATAATATATCCCTTGTAAAATGTTATTGGTGGGTCTATAACTCAACTATCAAGTAGCTCTTGTCCCGTGTGGAAACAAATAAGTTTATGACATCTATGCACATCATGTTTGACCGTTTTTAAAAAGGTATTCTAATCTCTACAGTTAGATATGCTTCTGGTATAAAAGAAATTATTAAGGTTTATATCACTCAAATTAATATACATCATCCATGTATGAAGGGACTTAGTATAGTTTCTCTCACTATTCATTATTTATGATTATTGTGTAAATTTTTTTCTTGTATTTCTTTAAATCGGTTTTTCTCTTGAATTGATATGCAACACTAATGATGGGCCCTATTTGATGCGAGGGTACCCATCAGTGATTTGTTGCCCCATCCATCCTCTGCCTTGAGTGACTATCCAGCCAAAAAACAACAAGGAAAGGTCATGCGAGTCGGGGTTAGAAGTTAAGAAATGTTTTGACATGATGTGTTAAAAATACAACTATCATTTTGTTTCTAATTCTTTAAGTTTTCCTTAAATATGATTTTCTAATCTTCGTATGGTGAATCTTCCAGTATTTTTCATCTACGCAATGCTCTCAGATGTTCATCCCTGTACTTGACGCAAAAGGTATTCAGGCTCCCTTCTATACCCTTCTAGAGTTCGAACAGTCATAGTTGCCAAATTTAAAAGAGGTCATTCAAAATCGATTTCCTCAGATTCCTATCGGGTTTGAAAAAAGGGAAAGAATTCCCAAAAGTAACTTGGGTTTTGGTCCTGGTTGTTACAGTATGACTTTTTCAATGATTTTTCTATAGTATTCTCCTATTCGTTAGAGTAATGAAATATTTTTTAATCGATCACTGCTCGGGTCTCATTCTTCCCTAAAATTTAATTACTAGGGTTATCGTTTCACTGACAGACCCTGTTTCAAATGCTGAGTGTTGGATCGACTTATGCTAGGTCTATAATACTATATCATTTTATCTCATTTCGGCATTCCTTATGATTATTACCAATGTATTCTAATCTGCAATTTCAATAGTTAGATTGGATATAATGGTCCAAGTAAAGTTACGATTCTGTGTTTTACTTCCAGAATAATATTTATATACCTGTACATTCTTCGTTGTTTAGGCTAAAAGGGTTGGTAGGATTCTAAATCACTTGTTATATGTACATAATTGTATGATTGTAATTTCTTATTCTATACCGTTTATGGCCATGAATATCGAGTTTCGCATGTATACTCATAGTCAATCATTTATCAATTACTTTATACAGTGTGTATTTATTCAGTTGAGTCCTTTTATTTTGTGCATATGGAAAACATACAGAATTGAAGTTCTGCCAGCATGGGATTTATACTCTTGAATAATTATGTTTGAATTCTACTTCTTCATTATCTTATAAAATAACAACGACTTAATTATATTACTGTAGTAAGATATAAGGAGTTCCAGACTCTTTGATTCAGTTTTTCTTATACGAGAGGTAGCTAATTTCTTATTGGTAGAATTTGTGTGTTCAAATGATATGACATAAAATCTTTGTAAAAGTGAGTTTTCTATTGTTGTCAATAAATCTTCTTTTAATAAATATATACACAGTACTAACCACAACTGTGTCTATATGCACTATAATTATATATAGATATATGTATATATATATGAGTCTACATGTATATATGTAGAGACTTTCTCAACCCAAATAGTCATAGATAGATCTATCTAATATTTCGATTACAAAAATAACATTTGCCTATAGATAAATCTATTCTTTCAAGTTCACTTGCACATAGATAACTCTGCTCAGAAGTTTAATTCAGAAGGAGCCATCCCCAGAATTTAGTCCTTGATTATAAAAATTCATACAATGAACATATATTCTCTATGGAATTTATTTCAACTTAGTAAAAACAGATACATTATATCAGATACACAAAATCATTCAGAACAAAAAGGAGAAGATTAACATATTTGAACTAATTCGTGGGAAGACAAATGGAACAACCACATTCCTCCCAACCGTAGAATAGTACAGCCAAATTACATGTCCGATTCACCCCCTATCCTGACCATGAGTCCATGAGGGTGAACTTGAAATCTCCCTTTCAGTAATGTTTCCTCTATATATAGTCCTCTCCTTGCCTCACACTCAATATTCAGTGTTCATAACAGCAAGTATACAATAATTCCTTTTTCCCAGCATACTATGCAATGTCATGCTTCCTCACATATGCTATATATAAAAAAAAAATCCTTTTTGCCTAGGTCTTTTTTCCCTCCCTTGGGAATTTTCGCAGCTTTCTAAATCCATGATTTTTAGGGGCTACTAATGGCCAAATCCCTGATTTTGCACTTGTAACAATCAACCCAAAGGTAGTTCCAACATGTTCCCCACTCATGGAGTCATGGTCAGCTGAATTTAACATGGTTGTTCCATTTGTCCTCCTACAATAAATAACACAACATTTTGTTTTCATACAAGTTTCATAGTCAAATAGTTAGTTGGGTCAAATCAGATCTCTGCCCAACAGTCATAATAATTAATTACAATTTATCAAGTTCAAAATTCAGAATTTCCATAAATGGAAAAAAAATTCCAAATTCGAATTTACCAAAAACAGAAATAATTCTTTAACAATTTTCGAATTTCAAAAATACTTTATTTTTAGGGATGTCACATCCTTTCCCCCTTCAATAAAACACTGTCCTCAATGTTCATTCCTTTCTTGGAACATGATTGGATGAGATTTCCGCAAATTTCCCTCCAACTCCCAAGTGGCCTCCTCAGGGCTAAAGTGCTTCCATTTCACCTTTACCTGAGCGATGACTATGTTCCGAAATGTTATTTCTCTTCGATCCAGAATGCATAGGGGTTCCACCTAGAAATATCCATTTGGTTCTGCACCAAGTTCCAATCGATCATATGAGTAAGATCATGAACATAATTTTTCAACAATGACACATGAAATATGTTATGAATTTTTAAATTAGCTAGAAGTGCAAGTTGGTATGCTACGGGTCCAATTCGAGCTAGTATCTTGAAGGGCCCACAAAACCTGGGTGCCATCTTGGTACAGTTCTCGATTTTGAGTGAACTCTTTTGGGATTTAACTTTTAAGTACACATGATCTCCCACTTGAAATTCCAAGTGTCTTCTTTTCTGGTCCGCATAACTTTCATGTCTGTCCTGTGCCTCTTTCAAGTTATGTTGTACTTTTCTTACCATACCTTCCACTTCTTGGAGCATCTCTAGTCCAACCATAAGTATGTAAACCGGGTTGTCCTAGCTAATTGGAGTTGTACACTTTCTTCCATACAGTATCTCAAAGGGGCTTAGCTTAGTTGAAATTTGATACCCATTGTTATATGCAAATTCTATCAGGTGTAGGTAGTCCTCCCACTTGCTTGGTTTTGTTCTTACATACATGTGGAGCATATCCTCTACGATTTGGTTTGTTCTTTCAGTTTTTCCATTTGTTTGTGGATGATAACTCGTACTAAAATTCAAATTAGTATTTAGCCCTGCAAATAATTATTTCCAAAAAGTAGATGTAAATTTTATGTCTCTATCTGAAATCACCATTTTAGGAATACCATGCAGTCTAAAAATTTCTTTCATAAATATTTCAACAATATTTATATCTTTAAAAGTAGACTTTACAGGAATAAAGTGTGCAGACTTACTAAGTTTATCGATTACAACCATAATAGAGTCATTTTGTTTCTGAGTTTTTGGAAAACCTATAACAAATTCTTGCGATATGGTCTCCCATTTCCATTCTGGTACTAGTAATGGCTGTAGTAGGTGATGCAGGTGAGGGTGTTCCCACACCTCCAGCTCACCTGCTCACAGGATCGATCAAAATCCCAACTATTGAGCCAAATTGGCTCTATGGATTCCCCCAGGAATCTCTCCTGCAATTATTCGATCCAGTCCACAGGTCCTTCTTTACTCTCCACGGCCTTCAACACTTGACCGAGGTTATCCCCGAATCTCTATCGGGGTTTGGGGTTTCACGGTTCTCATTGTCGAGAAATCCTATCCTCTCTATTCCCCAATTCACTATCAACTCCTTCCCTGGCCTTAGCCCCTCTAGCTATACCCTTTGGTCCCTGTGACCATTCTCCTATATGACCTCAGCCAAACCTTTATCGGAGTTTCGACACTTGCGATGTCGAAATGCGCATGTACCCAAGACTCACGATTCCCCAAATCGCGATGCGCCTTTGATCACGCTAGCCCTCCGGCTTAGCCCCTGGTCCACATGACAAGTCCCCGTGATTGTAGCCATACCTTTCATTGGGATTTCGGGGTTCACAGGTTTGGAATGCAAAGTTTTCACAACCACAGAATCCCCGATATGTTGATCCCCGATGTCCTCCAGATCACTGATAGCTGGCCTCCACTACGCCTTTGTCCTCCTTCTCTGTTGTGACGATAGCTGACCCCCCTGCTCATCGAGGCATCGTGGATCACGATTTCACAATGCGTAAATCACTTGTCACCGGGATCCCCGATATCCCGATTTGCGATTAGCCGATGAAGGACTTCCTGTCAGGACTTTCGCCGATGGCACCAATCTCCTGCCGTGCGTCCTTTCTAGATGGATGGTCCCAATTAATTATCGAGAATTCGGGACTTTCGTTGTCCTGGTTCTCTTGTCCTCGAGAACTCTGATTTCCCGATTGGTTATGTGTCGACAGGTGCTTGATCTTCGCCACGTGTCCCCCTTCAACGGACGACTCAGATGAGGTCGAGGTTTCCACCCTGTATTTCCCCGATGTCTTTGTCCACGGGAATGTTGATTTCTCGATGCTCCCAAACCCCGACTCGTCCAGATCTCCTCCACACGTCCTACCAAGATCAATGGTTGAGATCCTTTCTCGGGATTTCGGTACTTTCAAGGCCTCGATTCTCAGCCTTATGAAAACCCGATGACGCCAATATCCCGATGTCTAATCCCCGCGCAACTATTCCTGATCTAACGGATTACGAGATTTTGAGTGAGATCCGACGGCTATCGATCTCCTCCTACTATTCCTTTCTTCTAGAGCTCCCTGGATGTAGAATTTCAATGCTCCAGAAACTGTCCTCTGCCGATCGAATGGTTGTCGCTCCTCCTCCTGAGCTTCGTGTGTTTCCTTCCTTCCTATGCTTGGAAGAATCTCCGAGTCTCAAAGGCCTCGACCTTTGTCTAATTACTCTGCGAGCTCCTCTAACTTGAGTCTCTCCGTGCGTACACAACGCTGCCCTTCCTGAGATTTCTTATCCTTCCGAACCCTCTAAGGATTCTTTGACTCTTGTGTCTCTGCAGAGTCTTTGTGCACCTACAATGCTGTCTCTCTTTAGTTACTTACTAAAACTTAGACCCCTTGGGGGATTTTCTTTCTTCTCCTACTGATGGAGAATGAAATGCCTTCCTGACTCTCTGTTTTCTCAAACAATCCCCTTGTTGAGCCTTCTGGGTATTCAGCAACCCAGTGAACATCCTCCAATGGATTCTTCCTTCAACCGTAGAACTCAAAAGAGTCCTCTTCTCCTGTGCCATCTTCACAATATCTTGATGCCCTCCTGGCAGAGTGTCTCCTCTTCCCCAGAACGTTCAACAGTTATGTTCTCCTTGTGCACTCATGCACTTCGCTCATTGCCCACCTGGCAGAGCTCCCAGAATCTTCAGTGATTTTGTCTGCAACTGTGTCTCAGATACACAGCCTTGCTTCCTAAGGTGTTTAGTAACCTCACAGGTCTTCTTCTTCCTGAGTTGTTGATCTCAGTTATGTGCCTCAGCACGTCTTCATCTTAACCCGCAACATTCATAAGTACTTCCTCAGTGCACCGACTCTTAGAACCCTTAGTGTCATGTCATACCCTCCTGGCATGAAGCCTCAAAGACCTCTCAAGCCTGAAATCACACAAACTCCCAGCAAATTCTTAACAAACATACATTCATAGCATATATATGAAGAATAAAGGGAACACTCATAGACATCCATAAAATACAGAACTCATGCAGGAAAAACTGTTGTTTTGTATTAAAAATGGCAAATTGCCTGTATCTTTACAATGGTGTTCCTGAGCTCTCCTCAGCTCTTATCTACTCCACTTGACTCAAAATGAGATATGAAAATCTCTTTTACCTGAGGGCTCCTTCCTCCAGGTTCACCTACCCTAATTAAATTACATTCAATTACAATGAATGGGCTATCTAGTCCAGGATCGGATCTAGATCTCATCCATACACACTAAATGCCTATCCTATCTACAGCCTGTGCAAAGGCATGGATTTCCTGGCTCAATAGCCTAAGCACATTAAATTACATTGAAATTCAAATTCAAAATGAGGTCGCGCCTCTCTTCAGCCTTTGAATGCGTGCGCGCTGACGTGGCTAGTTGGCTGGCTGCTGGCATGGAGCGATGCTCCTGCATCATACTCCACAGCTACAAAAAAAATCATGAGCTTTCCCCTTCAGTTGTTGGAATCCTCCTAGGTCCCAAACAAGTCTTTGGAGCTTTCCATCTGCTCCAATCTGTTGTTGTTGTTGCTTTTACTTCTGCTGTGCTGTTGCTGCCTCTTTTCTTCTGCCCAACTGCTCGTTGCTGGCAATTCTTGCTGACTCTAACATCATCCTGTTGATCTCCTTGATCACTTCATCTAGCTGCTCCCTTGGCTGGTCCTGTTCTTGTAGTCTCCTCAGCTGCAAAAATTTTTGGCCATCGGGAAGATCACTATGATCTCCCATGCCATCTTCTTCATCTTCATCTGTGGCTTCAAGTTGCCACTTTGTTGCAAACTTCAACTCTACAGTCCCCTCTTGACTGCCTTGCTATTCAATCATCCTCTTCCCTGACAGCTCAAATTCTGCCAGTTCTCTTACTGGCTCTGGATTGTTTAACCAATCCTCCCGCATCTCCAGCTCCATCTCCCATGGAGTGATAATCCTATCTACTCGCCCCTTGGCTTCGTCTGCTGCTAGCTCCAACACTACATCTTCTTTCTTTTCAGCTCCTAAGATGAATATGTTGAGACATTCCTCAGAATGCTCACTTTCTTCTTTTTTCGCTTCCGCTGCAACCTCTAACGTTACAGTCCCTTCAGTTACTTGGTTGAAAATACCAAGCCATTCTTCCGAATGTTCATTCTTTTCTTCCACTTCTCCCACTGTCAGCTTCAGTGCTACATCTTCTTCCCTTTCAGCTCCCTGGCTGAACTCATTGAGTTATTCCTTAGAACGCTCATCTTCCTCTTCATTCACTTGGGCAGTCCCATAAGTATGCTCCAATTCTCCTTTGACAGTCATTTCCAGCTGTGATTGTTCTTCTGTTGTTGCACCATCTACAACAGAATTTTATGCCCCCTCCTAGGGAGATGGTAGGAATATTTGTATTCCCCCAATCATTAGAATATCACCCTGATATTTCACCTCTGTCATCTTCACTTACTGATCCAGATTCATCTTTGAATTTATGAGACTATCAGACAGTCTCATGTGCTCTGTCAGCTTCTATGGCTGATCCAAATTCATCTGTTCATCCCTACCCATCTGGCAATATGGGATGCTTTCGCTGCTTCCCTTGCAGACCATGAGATCAACCGATCCCATCTTCATCAGCACTCCTTGTTGAATTGAACTCTTCATCGAGTCCATGAGACCTTCATATGGCCTCGCGTTTTCATCTCTGCCCTCCTGGAAGTTCAATACACTTTCGCTGCCCTCCTGGCATATTTTGAGATGTCGTAGCGATCTCTGATCATTGCCCAGCCGACAATGTAAAATTTCTTGACCCTCCTCATGACAGTCCATGAGATCTTCATTCGATCCCATTTATGTTTCCCCGCCCATATGGAAAATTCGAAACCTTCTATTGCCCTCCTGGCAGCCTGAAATTCCCTCACTGTCCTCCTGACAGTCTATGAGATCCTGCAGTGATCTTAGCTCATTGCCCTCATGGAAATATGGAATTTCTACTTCTCTGCCCATCTGGCATTCTTTGAGATCATCAGACGATCCCAATTTAGATTCAAAGTCATCGAGGTTGTCTCCAGTCTCGGGTTCACATATCGAAACCAATTCTTCATTCTGCCGCATCTGTAGTTCAAGCTTCTCTATCTCTGCTCGTATATCAGTGAGCTCTCTATCCATCTCTGCAAGATTTTCTGCCTTTCTTTTCTTCCTGTGGCCTTCAGTAGACATCCTGCTACCTCTATCTTCCTTTGTGGCAGATCTGCTACTGTCACTCCACACTAAGAGTGTCTCCAACCTCATCTCCTTACAGTCTCCCTAACTGTCTCCTTGATCGTTGTTTATCTGTAATCAATCATTACAAAGTCTTCAGTAACTCTGTCTTCCTCCTGCTCCTCTGTCTTCAATATACAAATAGATTCCTGCTCTGATACCACTTGATGCAGACGAGGGTGTTCCCACACCTCCAGCTCACCCACTCACAGGATCGATCAAAATCCCAACTATTGAGCCGAATTGGCTCTTCGGATTCCCCCGGGAATCTCTCCTGCAATTATCTGATCCAGTCCATAGGTCCTTCTTTACTCTCCACGGCCTTCAGCACTTGACCAAGGTTATCCCTGAATCTCTATCGGGGTTCGGGGTTTTGCGGTTCTCTTTGTCGAGAACTCCTATCCTCTCTATTCCCCGATTCGCGATCAACTCCTTCCCTGGCCTTAGCCCCTCTGGCTATACCCTTTGTTCCATGTGACCATTCTCCTATATGACCTCATCCAAACCTTTATCAGAGTTTCGACACTTGTGATGTCGAAATGCACATGTACCCAAGACTCACGATTCCCTGAATCGTGATGCGCCTTTGATCACACTAGCCCTCCGGCTTAGCCCCTGGTCCACATGACCAGTCCCCGTGACCGTAGCCATACCTTTCATCGGGATTTCGGGGTTCACAGGTTTGCAATGCAAAGTTTTCACAACCACGGAATCCCCGATATGTCAATCCCCGATGTGCTCCAGATCACTGACAGCTGGCCTCCTCTGCTGTGACGACAGCTAGCCCCCCAACTCATCAGGGCATCGCGGATCGCGATTTCACAATGCGTAAATCACTTGTCACCGGGATCCCCGATATCCCAATTTACGATTAGCCAATGAACGACTTCCTGTCGGGACTTTCGCCAATGGCACCAATCTCCTGCCACATGTCCTGTCTAGATGGGCGGTCCCAATTAATTCTTGGGGATTCGGGACTTTCGTTGTCATGGTTCTCTTTCCCTCGAGAACTCCAATTTCCCGATTGGTGATGTGCCAACAGGCGCTTGATCTCCACCATGTGTCCCCCTTCAACGGACAGCTCAGATCAGGTCGAGGTTTCCACCCTATATTTCCCCGATGTCTTTGTCCATGGGAATGTCAATTTCCCGATGCTCCCAAATGCCGACTCGTCCAGATCTCCTCCACGTGTCCTGCCAAGATCAACGGCTGAGATCCTTTCTCAGGATTTCGGTACTTTCAAGGCCTCGATTCTCATCCTTATGAAAACTCGATGACGCCAATATCCTGATGTCTAATCCCTGCGCAAATCTTCCCGATCCAACAAATTACAGGATTTTGAGTGAGATCCGACAGCTATCGATCTCCTCCTACTATGCCCTTCTTCCAGAGCTCCCTAGACGTAGAATTTCAACGGTCCAGAAACTGTCCTCCTGCCGATCGAACGGTTGTCGCTGCTCCTCCTGAGCTTCATGCATTTCCTTCCTTCCTATGCTTGGAAGAATCTCTGAGTCTCAAAGGCCTTGACCTTTTTCTAATTACTCTGCAAGCTCCTCGAACTTGAGTCTCGTCGCGCGTACACAACGCTGCCCTTCCTGAGCTTTCTTCTCCTTCCGAACCCTCTAAGGATTCTTTGACTCTTGTGTGTTTGCAGAGTCTTTGCGCACCTACAATGTTGTCTCTCCCGAGCTTCTTACGAACACTCAGACCCCTTGAGGGATTTTATTTCTTCTCCTACTGATGGAGAATGAAATTCCTTCCTGGCTCTCTGTTTTCTCAAACAAATCCCTTGTGGAGCCTTCTGGGTATTCAACAACCCAGTGAAGATCCTCCAATGGACTCTTCCTTCAACCGCAAAACTCAAAAGAGTCCTCTTCTTTTGTGTCGTCTGCACAATATCTCTACGCCCTCCTAGCGGAGTGTCTCCTCTTCCCCAGAATGTTCAACAGATATGTTCTCCTTGTACACTCATGCACTTTGCTCAATGCCCACCTGGCAGAGCTCCCAGAATCTTCAGTGATTCTATCTGCAACTGTGTCTCAGATACACAGCCTTGCTTCCTGAGGTGTTCAATAACCTCACAGGTCTTCTTATTCCTGATTTGTTGATCTCAGTTTTGTGCCTCAGCATGTCTTCGTCTGAACCCACAGCGTTCAGAAGTACTTCCTCAGTGCACCGGCTCTCAGAACCCTCAGTGTCCTGTCATACCCTCCTGTCATGAAGCCTCAAAGACCTCTCAAGCCTGAAATCACACAAACTCCTTGAAAATGCTTAACAAACATACATTCACAACATATATATGAAGAATAAAGGGAACACTCACCGACATCCATAAAATACAGAACTCATGCAGGAAAAACTGTTGTTTTGTATTAAAAATGGCAAATTGCCTGGATCTTTACAATGGTGTTCCTGAGATCTCCTCGGCTCTTCTCTACTCCACTTGACTCAAAATGAGATATGAAAATCTCTTTTACCTGAGGGCTCCTTCCTCCAGGTTCACCTACCCTAATTAAATTACATTCAATTACAATGAATGGGCTATCTAGTCCAGGATCGGATCTAGATCTCAGCCATACACATTAAATGCCTATCATGTATACAACCTACGCAAAGACATGGATTTCCTGGCTCAACAACCTAAGCACATTAAATTACATTGAAATTCAAATTCAAAATGAGGCTGCGCCTCTCTTCAGCGTTTGAATGCGTGCACGCTGACGTGGCTAGCTGGCTGGCTGTTGGCATGGAGCGATGCTCCTGCATTAGTAGGTCAGTTGGATGCTGGTGTTCAACCTTAACTTGCTGACAATATTGGCACCTAGCCAAATATTCTGTTGTTTCGCCCTTCATATTAGGCCAGTAAAATAGTTTTCTAAGTGTTGTTATCATTTTCTGTTATCATGGATGACCAGAATACGGTTTCTTATGCACTTCATCCAAGAATGCTATCTTTAACTCTGTTGAATCTGGTATGTAAAGTATGTTTTTAAATCGTAATAGTCCATTTTTGTCAATACTCAGATCTGGTTTATCTAAGTTTGTGGTATTGTTTTGTAATTCTGCCATTATTTTAGTGTAATTTTCGTCGTTAATACCTATTGTGCTTATTCTCTGTTCCAGGTCACTTTCTGCTCTACTGAAATTTATTTCGAATAACCAATGGACTTTTCTGCTTAGGGCATCTACTACCTTATTTTCCTTACCCTTGATATGTCTTACCTCAAAGTCAAATTCGCTCAAGAAGGCTATCCATCTTTCTTTCCTTGCATTAAGATTTGGCTAACTAAACAAATATTTCACTCTGCTATTAAATATTAGTAATATAAATTCTTTGTCCATTATGTAGTGTCGCCAAATTTTTAAGGCGTGTATTACTACTCCCAATTCTAAGTCATGAGTGGCGTAGTTTCACTTACGTTCTTTTAATTTCTGGGACTCATAACAAATCTCGTGTCCTTATTGAGTTAGGACACCACCTAGTCCTTGTTTACTAACATCAACATAGATGATAAAGTCTTTATCTTGGTCTGCTACCTTCAATATGGGTGCAGTTGTCAACAATTCCTTCAGCT
Source organism: Picea glauca (assembly GCA_000966675.3). Lineage (NCBI taxonomy): Eukaryota > Viridiplantae > Streptophyta > Pinopsida > Pinales > Pinaceae > Picea > Picea glauca. Next base: position 383,150 of record JZKD02S1916562.1, read on the forward strand.
TGTTAAAACTATCTTGACACTTTTGTGACCAATTAAACTTGGTCCCTTTCTTTTGTATTGATGTAATAGGGTAGGTTATTTTGGAAAACCCCTCTATAAATCTGCGATAATATCCGGTGATTCCCATGAATGACCCGATGTCTTCTACATCCTTAGGTACCGACCATTCCATGATGGCTTTTATTTTCCCAAGGTTGACTGCAATGCCTTCAGTTGAAATTACATGTCCTAGGTACTTTATTTTATTTTGATAAAAATCACACTTATCAAATTTGGCGTACAGTTTGTGTTTCCTCAAAGTTTGCAGAAATATTCTTAAGTGTTCTTTATGTTCTTCCTCTATTTTAGAATAGACTAGAATATCGTCGATAAATACTAGTACGAACTTGTCTAAATACTGACTGAAAATACTGTTCATCAGGCACATAAACGTGGATGGTGGGTTAGTGAGTCTGAAAGGTATGACTAAGAATTCTTAGTGTCCATATCTTGTCTGAAAGTATTTTTTTGTTTATGTCCTCATATTTTATCCTAACTTGATGATAACCGGATCATAAATCCAACTTTGAAAAGATCTTGGCCCCACCTACTTGATCGAAAAGGTCATTTATCCTAGGCAAGGGGTATTTGTTCTTAATAGTCATTTTTTTCAATTGTCTGTAATCGATACATAGTCTTAGAGTATTGTCTTTCTTTTTCACAAAGAGGAGTGGTGCTCCCCATGGTGAAACACTCGGTCCGATATACTCTTTGTCCAATAATTCTTGCAATTGTATTTTTAATTCTGTCAATTCTAGTAGACTCATTTGATAAGGTGATTTCGAGATGGGGGATGAACCAAGTAGTAGGTCTATGGAGAATTCTATTTCCCTTCTAAGAGGTAATTCTGGTATCTTTTCAACAAACACGTGTCTGAATTCACGTAGGACAAAAAATTCTTCCAGGTTGGGCTTATCTTCTTTTTCTAATAGATTCATTACTTGAATGGCATAAACTTGACAACCCTTTCTCATGCATTTATTGAATTGTATTTTTGTAACTTGTCTAACTGATACAGGTTTTGGTATACCTTGGGATGTTCTAGTAGCGTCATAATCATCTTTATAATTAAGTGTCTTTGTATAACAATCTAGAATTACTTTGTGCTTTTCCAACCAATCCATTCTGATAATCATATCATAAGATCCTAGTGGCGGAATATTCAATTTTTTTTATGTTTTGACCATCTAAACTAAATTCAAAACCAGAAATAAAGTCAACCACTTTCCTTTTAGCTCTTGTTGCTAACTGTACCATCCATGATTTTGCATATTTCATCCTCTTAAGTTTATTTGACTCTACTACTCTAGGAGTGATATAACTTAATGTAGCTCCAAGATCAATTAAAACAGAAATTCAGGTGTTATTGATTTTACCTTCGATTTCCACCACAGAGGACTGGTGGTCAGCTTGCCGACCATCAATGGTTGCATTAATCCGATGCAAGCTTCTTCTTACATCACCCACCATCAAAGATTCCTACAAATTATGAACAAAAATTTTGTTTTTTGTGTTTAAACATGGAGAGTTCCTCCTGAGATGAGGTTCCCCAGATTCCCAACACTTTAACGGTTCCTGGGGGTTGTCCCCAAACTTCTTTGTTCCTAGGTTTACCGATTTACCATCTCCTTCTGTGCTTGGGTGGTTTGAGTGAAAATATTTTCTAGGAAAGATTTTTGTTGCATTCCGATAAGGAGTTGGTTGTTATCCCTTCTTCCGTTGGTTCATTCGGTCTTGTTTCTTATCCTTCCAAGCCTTGGGAAACTCTTCTCATTGTTTGTACTTGTCATAACACATTCACAATTTTTTGAATACTTCACTCAAGGACTTGGGGTTATCAAACTCAATTATGTCCCAATAGGACTGTGGTAAACAACTTAGGAACCATTGGATTTTTACCTTGTCCTCCCAGATATAAGGTATGAACTTTAGTAATTTTAGGAATTTTTTTATAAGATCCTCCATTGTCATCTGACCAAGTCGTAACTCATAAAATTATTTTGTTTTCCTTTCATAGTATCTTTCAGATAGGTATTGTTTCTTGAAATATTTCTTAAAGTTGGACCATTCCATTTGTTTCTCTTTTAGGCCTTTGGCCAATTTCAGATCTTGCCACCAAATGTTGGCTTTTCCTTTTAGATTGTAAATGGCCATTCTGACCTTCATGTTGTTGGAATATTTGTATATCTGGAAATATTTTTTGATTTCTAATAACCATGCCTCAACTTCCTCCCCTGTTCTGGATTCTCCATCAAAGGTAGATGGTTTAATTTTCTTAAATTCTCTTTCAAGGTGGTCTACTTGTTTTCTTTTTATGTCCATTTTTGTTTTATCCTCAACTGAAGGTGTACCTTCAGACAAACTGTCTCCTTTTTTTGCTTCAGGCCCAGAATTCTTGGAGGCCCTTTTTTCTGACCTCTTCCTCATTATTATCATCATTTGGGATTTTCTTCATCACTATACTATGTAGTAGGACTTCATTTATCTCATGTTGTTCCTGTTGTGCCTTCTTCTGTTTTTCATTGTTGGCTTTGAAAACTTCCAGCTCAATGATGAGATTCTTCATCGTTTTCGGAACTTCAATAGGTGAGATTCCATCACTATTATGTCTCTGATTTTGAGGAAGTCTTTGTTCATGATTCCCATCAAGTCTAATTTCTGTGTCATCCTGTGCTGCCATGATCAACACAAAACAAAAAAAGGGTTTTATGTTTGCAACAATAAAGGTTTTATTAGTTTTACATAAACATAATTATGTGCTAAGAAATCAGGTGGCCCGGTTCAAGGTTCAAGTGTTGTAACCTTTGCTCTGATACCATATGTAATGTACCTCTAATTATTGTAATAATATTTTCTTTTTCTTTGTGGTCATAGATTCTCAAATTAAAGTCATGTTTAACTCAAATCTTGCTACAAGGAGATTAAGCACTTCTTCTTCCACATTAATACTTTCCAAATCTATTTTATAAGTGAAATTATAAACTTTAACTCCTCTTCGAAAACTTGACTCCTTGTAATCCTAAGAGTGTTTCTTATTATCCTAATCGCATAGGCTACACTCCTGTCCTTAGAAAACTATACATATACATATACCAAAATGTTTATGCAACAACTTACATATAAATGTATAAGTTCAAAATACTAGTGTGCCACAACATATTAACGCCACAATTTATATACATATATGTAACTATGGCCTAATACATTACGCCACCAAATCTCTAAGTAACATTCTATATGTATAAACATACTATTACCAATCCTATTGCACCATAAAACGTTTAAGCAATAATCCTATATCTATATAAATACATTGCCAAATGTACTTCCCCAGCAAGGCCTACCATGAGAGGAGTACTAAGAATGATCCTTAATAAATTTTGGAGTGGCCAATGCGTTTCTATGGGCATGGGTGGTAGTGAACTTAATGCACTTCTTCCCATCAACATAGTTCTAGAACGTGTGAATGTCAGGCGTGGAGATGGTAGTTACGAATCCAGCTCTCACCTCACTCCTTTAGGTACAACTGTCATCCTATTCAAATTAACTCTTGAGAAGAGGATTTCCTTTCCTTAATGGAATAACGATGCGCACGAAGAACTCTAACCAAACTTAGAACAAGAAGACTAAACTGTCTGCCAATTCCATTTTCCATGGATTTAGGTGGGACTAACCTTGGATACGGTAGAGAATGTGTAATGATCCTTCTACTAGAGCATTTAAGACATATTGGAAACATCCCCTCTGGATTATCATGAGAAGTGTCCCTTTGAAATCTCGCCACCTTGCCCTAGCTATAATACTGACTTACGGTCCGCCATTAAACATATGTATACTATTAGATGGGCTATAGAACTACCATTTTCATTAGCCTCCTTTAGATATCGACTCTGTGTGCTCCCTGCAACCAAGGTTGAGTTATCAAATCCTCTCTATAACTGCCCAATTCTTAAGTCGTGGACTCGTTTTGGAATCAAACGTATTGGACGGACCTATGCCATTGGGACTCTGCATAATAAGGTAAGAGCTTCTGGTTAATGGATTTTAGGAACCCTCTGTACTGTAAAATCATTTTGGTTACTGAGTCGTTCGACGTGAAGGTTACTCAATAGTCTATAGCTTGAATAATGGAAATGTTATGCATTTCTTGATGTCTCTATTTTACTTTTCTTTTAGTTACAACCACTGCATTATTTGTCATCTTACTGTATATGTCATCCCTCATAGGGTTTTAGTAAAATATATCTTGTTTATCTGAGGGAGGGTGGAATTTCACAAAAGAATCCCTTCATGAAATGTATAAGGCATTGTATAATTCCCCTTGTCTCTGTCATGGTATCAACTCGTTATTCAGTGTTGAACTAAAAACCTCTACGATCTTTGTTAGAAAAACAGGATCGCGAAGCAATAAAATAAAACAAATGCAGAAACAAAAAACACAGAAGACACACAATACAAGAGAGACACAGATTTACGTGGTTCACCCAGTGTGGGCTATGTCCACCAGATAAATTGCCAGGTCCTTCCTTTATTATTATCCAACAAATGAAGGTATACAACCTACAGCAAAAACCCGTTGTAACTTCCTTTTCTTTCTCTCACAGTCTCCTCTCTCAGAATACAATATTCACCCTCGTACATAGCTGCAATACATTTCCCTCATAAAAGAGGGTTGCCTTCTAGGGAAAAAAACCTTAACATAATCTCTACCGTTAGATCTACGACCTTATAATGAACGGTCCAGATTTACAATGAAATTACAA
>JZKD02S1916562.1:392037-409914 GCA_000966675.3 Picea glauca
CCGCATGGAAGAGTGTACATACTTCTGGGGTGTAAATACTTCATGGGGTATAAACACGGCTAAAATCAAGGACCTCTGAATCAGGAAGATAATCAGGCTCCACAACCAACAATCTTGGCATACTAAGATAACTCTTCAATACCTGCAAATCCCCTTGACATTTCTCAAATTCTATTGTCATATTCGCTATCCCTACGACTCGAAACCAGTGGCCAGAGTTTTCTATATAAATCATTGAATTAATAATATATCCCCTGTAAAACGTTATTGGTGGATCTATAACTCAACTATCAAGTAGCTCTTATCTCGTGTGGAAAGAAATAAGTTTATGACGTCTATGCACAACATGTTTGTTCATTTTTTAAAAGGTATTCTAAGCTCGACAGTTATATATGCTTCTGGTATAAAAGAAATTCTTAAGGTTTATAACACTCAAATTAATATAAATCGTCCATGTATGAAGGGACTTAGTACAGTTTCTCTTGCTATTCATTATTTATGACTACTGTGTAAATTTTTTTATTGTATTGCTTTAAATAATTTTTTCTCTTGAATTGATACGCAACACTAATGATGGGCCCTATTTGATTCCAGGGTACCCATAAGTTAGTTGCTGCCCCATCCATGCTTGGCCCTGAGTGATTGTCCAGCCGGAAAACAACAAGGAGTGGTCATGCGAGCCGGGGCTGGAAGTTAAGTAATGTTTTGACATGATGTGTTAAAAATACATCATTCTGTTTTTTCTTCTTCAAGTTTTCCTTAAATATGATTTTCTAATATTCGTATGGTGAATCTTCTAGGATTTTTCATCTACACAATTCTCTCGTATGTTTGTCCCCATACTCGGCACAAAAGGTATTCGAGTTCCCTTCTGTACCCTTCTGGAGTTCGAACAATTACAGTTGCCAAATTTAAAAGAGGTGATTCAAAATCGATTTCCTTAGATTCCAATCGGGTTTAGAAAAAGGGGAAGAATTCCCAAAAGTAACTTGGGGTTCGGTCCTGGTTGTTACACTATGACTTTTGCAATGATTTTTCTAAAGGATTCTCCTATTCATTAGAGTAATGAGATATTTGTTAATCGATTACTGCTCGGGTCTCTTTCTGCCTTAAAAATTAATTACCAGGGTTATTGTTTCAATGACGGGCCCTATTTCAAACACTGAGTGTTGGATCGACTTATGCTAGGTCTATAATACTGTATCATTTTATCTCATTTTGGAATTCCTTATGATTATTACCGATGTGTTATAATCTGCAATTGCAATAGTTAGATTGGATATAATGGTCTGAGTGAAGTTACAATTATGTGTTTTACTTCCAGAATAATATTTATATACCTGTACATTCTTCATTGTTTAGGCTAAAAGGGTTGGTAGGAGTTTTAAATCACATGTTTTATGTATATAACTGTATGGTTGTAATTTCTTATTCTATACCATTCATGGCCATTAATACCAAGTTTCGCATGTATACTCATACTCAATAATTTATCAATTACTTTATACAGTGTGTATTTCTTCAGTTGAGTCCTTTTATTTTGTGCGTATGGAAAACATACGGAATTGAAGTTCTACCAGCATGGGATTTATACTCTTGAATAATTATCTCTGAATTCTACTTCTTCATTATCTTATAACAGAACAACGACTTAATTATATTACTGTAGTAAAATATAAGGAGTTCCAAACTCTTCGATTCAGTTTTTCTTCTACAAGAGGTAGTTGATTTCTTATTGGTAGAAATTGTGTGTTCAAATGCTATGACATAAAATATTTGTATAAGTGATTTTTCTATTGATGTCAATAAATATTCTTTTAATAAATCTATACAAAGTACTAACCGCAATTGTGTCTATATATATATATATATATATATATATAACCGCAACTATATATGTATAGACTTGCTCAACCCAAATACTCACAGATAGATCTATCTAATATTTCTATTATAAAAATAACATTTGCCTATATATAAATCTATTCTTTCAAGTTCACTTGCACATAGATAACTCTGCTCAGAATTTTAATTCATAAGGAGACATCCCTAGAATTTATTCCTTTATTATAAACTTCATACAATGAACATATATCCTCTATGGAATCTATTTCAACTTAGTACAAACATATACATTACACTAGATACACAAAATCATTCAGAACAAAATGAAGAAGATTAAAATATGTGAACCAGTTTGCGAGAAGACAAAGGGAACAACCATGTTCCTCCCAACCATAGAATAGGACAGCCAAATTACATGTCTGATCCACCCCCTAGCCTAACCATGAGTCCATGAGGGAGAACTTGAAATATCCCCTTCAACAATGTTTCCTCTATATATAGTCCTCTCCTTGACTCACACTCAATATTCAATGTTGATAACAACAAGTGTACAATAATTCCTTTTTCCCATCATACTAGGCAGCGTCCTGCCTCTTCACATATGCTATATATCAAAAACAAATCATTTTATCCTAGGTATTTTTTCCCTCCCTTGGGAATTTTCGCAGCTTTCTAAATCCTTGATTTTCAAGGGCCACTAATGGCCAAATCCCTGATTTTCCACTTGTAACAATCATCCTAGAGGTGGTTCCAACATGTTCCCCACTCATGGAGTCATGGTCAGCTGAATTTAACATGGATGTTCCATTTGTCCTCCTGCAATAAATAAAACAATATTTTGTTTTCATACAAGTGTCATAGTCAAATAGTTAGTTGGGCCAAATCAGGTCTCTGCCCAACAGTCATAATAATTAATTAAAATTTATCAAATTTGAAATTTAGAATTGCCATAAATGTCAAAAAGTTTCCAAATTCGAATTTACCAAAAACAGAAATAATTCTCTAACATTTTTTGAATTTCAAAAATACTTTATTTTTGGGGATGTCACAATTCATTTCATAAATAATAGTAAAGCATTTAAAATATTTGCAAAACCCCCTGAATTATAAGAATTTATCACAAGCAACATTCACTTAGATAATTGTAGTTTAGTTAAGCAATTGAACAAGAGGAAATCAAGAAATTCTACTATAAGGTGGAAAATCCACACACTCTTAACTACTTCTAGTCATCCTTCCTCCCTAACCTACTTCTGTATTCCTTCCCTATCCTTCCTTTGGTGGACTATCTTGGAGCGTCAATTGTATTGACCTAACTCCAGATAGAACCTGTAAGTGGAAGTGTCAACTCTCTTGACCAAGCTTCCCCAATAGGAAAATGGCAGTCATCATCACACGTCTAGGGGAGCATGAGATAACACCATCATCCCATGACTCTAGGTTTCAAAGGATACATGGTAGGAAATACCTCCACCCCTCCTAATAGAACTAGGGCCAACACTCTACCATGGACCATACAGTGGCACTGTATTGTTGGGAATTGTTTCATCGTATATTCAGTTTCAAGAAGCCTTGCCACCTGAAAAACTTGCACTTGTCCACATACCATAGAAATGCATTTGAAACAACATAATTTCACATACAAAGATTCATAACATACTATTTCTCGGTCGATGTTCATGAAATCAACCTTTTATTATATTATCCTTAGGCTATTGCATATCCCATTGACCTGTTGATTAGTCTATAACACAAACTCATACATATCTATGCATTATTATCATGTAGATGAATTTAATCATATCCTCAATTCAGTAGCCACGTACCAACAACTTTAAATGTCAAAATTTTCAAGTTAGAAATAGGTTAGATAATATCCAACATAATTCAAATAGAAATAAACATTCATAGAGTTGACATTCACATAGGTCCATATGTATAAAATTTCAAGTGTATCATTAATAGTTTCATAGTTAATATAAAATAAAATATGATTATACCTTAAGCAATTCTAGTTGTATAGGTCAAAAGGTGGCATTACATACACCCAACCTTCAAGAAACATATTCCTAAGTTGGTCATAAAAAGTGAGGGATGATCTCATCATAAGGTCTCTACATCCTCCCAAGTAGCAGAGCATGGGTTGTACTTGTCCCATTGGACCTTAACTTTCTCTCCCAGACGATTCCTAAGTTGTCGAACCCTACGACCCAATATGATTAATGGTTCGACCATGATGGTTCCCGCATCCAAGACCTGCAATTCCTTCCAATTCACTTTATGAGATTCGTCAGCAACATAATGACGTAGAACATATACATGAAAAACATTATTATTTTTATGCAAGTGGGGTGGCATTACGACACGATAGTGAGGGATTTTGGTTAAGGTACATGTTGGGTACATGGTTGAGACAAGTATTTGATGAGTTGGCATATGCATGAGGTTTATAGTTGATGATTTTGGTAAATATTGATGATTCATAGTTGATGAGTAGGTGACACATGATTCATACATACTTGGTACATGGTTGGATGCACTTGTTTATGGTACAGGTTGATTACAATTTGTTTGGTACAGGTTGGTGCATGGTTGATGCACTTGTTTATGGTACAGGTTGATTATAGGTTGAGGTATAGGTTGATGCATGGTTTATGCATGGTTTAGTAAAAGTTTATAGCGGTATATCTCACAGTGATAGTGTGATAGTGGTTCCATCATTCTACTTCTACTTCAAGGCGATTGGACAGGTCAAAGAAAGGTGGTTGTAGCCACCTTTCGGTTGTAGCCGAAGAACATAGGGGGTTGTAGCCAGAGAATTAGGGAGTTGGAGATTCCCTCAAGTTGTAGCCTGAGAAACTAGGAGGTTGGATCCTCCTTCCAATTGCAGCTGGAAAAAAAAGGAATTTGGTGCTTCCAATGAATGTAATTCTTCAATACATATAAGAAAAATCATTTTGTGGTTTTCTCCCTCTTTAAGTTTCCACGTAAAAAACTAGTGTATTGTGTATGTGTATGATTGTTCATTTGTTCATTGCTCATTATTGGATGATAATTATACATTGATATAGCACTTCGATTATTTGGTTAAAAAGGAATATTATTTATCTTTTACTGAGTCACCCCCCCCCCCAATCTCAGTAATCCAACAATTGGAATCAGAGCAGGTTCCTTCAGAAATCAGTTTAACCACTGAAAGGTAGATCATTGAGAGCAACAACTTGTATAAAAAATGGAATACCACAGTTTGATGGATAGAAGTATGTTTTTTTGAGCATAAGGATGAAGACATATATACAGGCACAAGGATTTGAAATTTCTCAATCAATTGTAGATGGATACACAGCACCAACATTTCCACCAACAAATGACAAAGAAGTGAAACTAGGTCAAAATAAATCCAAAGCCACAAATTCACTCTTGAATGGTCTCAGTGAAACGATATTCACCAAAGTTGCACATTGGAAATCTGCTAAAGAGATTTGGGAAAAGCTTCGAAATATTTATGAAGGATATTCAAAAATCAAAGAAGAAAATCTTCAAACTTACAGAGGTTAGTTAGAACAAATAAAGATGAAGGAAGATGAGAATATTGCAGCCTACTTATGAGTCGGTGAAACAGTGAATGCAATCATAGGATTGGGAGAAGAAATCAAATAATCAGTAATTGTTCAAAAGGTACTAAGATCTCTTCATATGAGATTTGAACCTAAAATATCAACACTAGAATCAAGATCATATCTAAACTCAATAAGCATGGACGAACTACATGGAATCTTCACAGCATATGAAATGAGAACTGAAAAAGAAAATCCAGATGTAAAAGAAGCAGCCTTCAAATCATCCAAAAGATCAAAGCAAAATTAAAAGCAGCAAGAAGAACATAGAAACAACAGTGACGTCTCGGAAGATGATGAAGAAGTGTCCAACTTCATCAAAAGACTGAACAATGGAATCGACGGTAGGTATAGAGGTAAGCTTCCTTTAATTTTTTTTAATTGTGATGGTATTGGTCATTTTTATAACAAATGTCCTCATAATAAAAAGAGAAATGATAAAGGTTACTCAAAAGGCAAACAAACATATAAAGGAAAAATAACTACAAAGAAAGTTTTCAAAAAAAACTTATGCACCAAAGAAGACATCTCATCATCAGATGAATATGAAGTCAGTGATAGTGGGACATGAAGAGTTCTATGCATGGCAATAGAAGAATCTAATAAATAATACTTTGAAGAAGAATATGAATAAGTCAAAGAAGAATATGAAGAAGTTGAAGAGGAAATTGAAGAGGCTGAAGTTGACTATCGAGAAGAATTGATGTGTGCCATAGAAGTTATCAGAAGAGAAAAGAAGGAAAAAAAGAAACTTCAAGCGGAACTAGACAAGAAAGAAGATACTCAAGAACTAGAAGAAATGATAACAAATTTGAAGGTTCAAATAGAAGAAGATAAAATAATTGAAGAATCACTCAAAGAACAGCTAGAAGAAAAGGACAGGAACATTGGAAATTTGGAAGCAGATATTGTCACATTAAGAAAGGATATTCAAAATAAAAATATGTAGAATAGCTCAAAATTTTGGATGATATTATCAACAGTCAAAAATCTCATCTTGACAAGTCCAGACTTGGATACAATCAGACATAAAATGGATCAAGCTCCAAAACAACATAGAAAGAAACATATCCAAAAAGCTATGTAGAAACAATCAAAGGGGATAGGAAGATATACAAGGAAGATTATAGGGAAACTCCTCCACCGAGAAGATTCAGATTTCATAATCAACAACAGACAAATAGGAATCAAGAAGAAGAAGGATTCATAAGAGTACCTCCTTTTAGAAGATATTCAACTCCGAGGTATCAAACTATATTTTTTGGTTTATGTTATGCATGTAATAATTTTGGACATAAAGATGTGAATTCTAGAGCTAACAATAGGAACATAAACAACTTTGAAATTCATACACAAAAGGGTTATCCAAGAAGGCCTAGTGAAACACAAAGAAGAAGTTACAACATGTTTTAATATTTGAGCACTAAATTGGAATGTTACAAATGTAACAACTTTGGTGATGCAGGAGCATCTCCTTCAAAGTCAACAACACACGCGTGGACGCAGAAGAATGACATCTCAGCAATGACAGAGTTTCAAATCAAGCATTTAACTCAGAATTTAATTGGTTGTTAAGATATTTTTGAATACAACATTTTAAAATGTAACTTGTTTGTAAAGTCTTGAAGGGCTGTAAGAAACTGTAGATATGGAGTGTTGACTCTCTCTGGCAATAACTAGTAGTTATTGTAATAGGACAGAGTAGGTAATAAGTTTGAATTTGAAATGATATATTTCAAACATGATGAGAGAGTTGACCGATTCGGTCCTTAGATAGTTCATTTGTTGCATTATAATAGAGCAGTATGAAGGAGTAGAACATATAGACATAATAGAGGGATCAGTAGAGATGAGTAGAGTAGTAGAACCACTTTGTATTTTGGTTTTCATGAAAGAATGAAACAGACAAAAATTGTCCCAAATCCTTGGACTGTGTTCATCTTATGTGTGATTGAATGAATGTTATTATGTGTGTATGATTTATTTTAGTTCTTTGATGTATGATTGTTTGAGAGATTAATTGTATGAGTTCGTGATGAAGTTGGTTGATTTTCAATCATTTCTTTTCTAATACTTGCATGCAATCTGTGCATATCAAACGCAAGGAGTGCGTCAAATGAGTCTTTGATTGACTCAGAGAAGTCCATAGAGAATCAAAGAAACTAATACCAGGTGCAAGGTGTGCACAATGTCAAGAAGCCAACAAGATTCGAAGAACCAGAGAAGAAGAATTCCAGGTGGGCGAGAATCATTTTCTTATCAAGAAAATCCTTTGAATTGAGTTATTTGAAATCCCAGGAACAAAAAGTGTGCGTGGGAGATCAAAATCCTTACAAGGGACAAAGATCATAAGGGATAGAACTTTCACAAGAGTTGATGAGATCCAGGAGTTTGACTCGCAGGAGAAGCAAAGGTTGAAATCTTTGAACTCTGAGAAATATTCTAAATTCTAGAAGAGGAGGAAGCTCAGGAGATATGGTGAGCCATCGATCTAACAGACAATCAGACCGTTTGTTTTCTTTCATTTGAAAGGATATTTTGGAGGATCGGATATCGAGAGTCTAAAGAACAGGGGAGTTTGTTTTCCAATGTCGCGAAACACAAAATTTTGATAGAAGAAGAAAAGTATTTGAGCCGTAAGATCAGAGATAGATAGAAAGAGAACACATAGGAAGAGATCAGATCGCAATCATCGGATATGAGCGCCTGGGTCAACAGTCATTGGATCCTAAGGAAAGTGCACTAGAATAGTTCCTAAATCATCGGTATCGTCTATCGTCAGAGGACACACGACAACAGATCAACATTTCACTAACTCGCAGGGCGGAAAGTTCAAAGGGAATATTTGTGAGATATCATGAAACACAAACTTGCAAAATCATTCCATCCATTGGATCTGGCATGACAGGTGGCGGAGATCCATACACATCCGAGATTTGAGTATTGAAGAAGCTGAACAGATGATGGAAACTCTCAGAGGGAGAAACGTCTATGTGATCTCGACTGTCAGATCATAGGAGAATCGAAGTCGTTGATCTGTGGCAAAGGAATATTAGTATTTCAGGTATCGGCGAAGGGAGATAATTCATATTGAAAATCCCTGATCCGTGAAATCCAAACATGCTTAGAGGGTGAGTCGTAGGTCATGGCGAATGATCACATGAGAGAGGATAAGGAAAAGAGATAATACCTTTTAATCTTTTTTCGAAGTTTTGGGAGTCGGGAGGAATCGGGGTTGACTCACTCACAAAGTCCTGACATGCAAAATTGTGACACACCTTTTGTGTGGGCGTGCTGTCACGGCCCATGATCATGTGGAGGTGAAACTCACGTCTGATGCTTGTATGCATAGACTATGTTTCGCATTTAGACTTGAGGGATTTTTTAGTGAAGGTTCCAATAGGAACCAGAGATTTGTTTCACCTCAAGGAGAAAGAACGATCCAGTGACTGGGAGGTCAGCAGACATTGCTGAGATAGGGGGGCTTAATCATGTGGTATCAGAGCAATACTTTGATATTTTTTGCAGACAACAGAGAAAAGAAGAAAGGAGGAAATTTAGTATCATTTGTGGTATCAAATAAATTTTTAATTTATGTTTTAGGTGATGCAGTGAAACCATGCCACCCAGGAGGCATAGAGTGAATCCATAAATGGAGGAAGAAATAGGCGACTCCGAGCAAGATTGGATGCCATGGAAGCAACACAGAGGAGAGCACCAGACACTGGAGATATTAGTGAAGCTAGGGAGAAGAAGCAGAGTTCAAAGTAAATGATGTAGAGGATGTTTCATAAGATCGCTTGATAAAATTTGTTTCAAAGATAGGAGCTAGAGAAAGAATAGAGGTACCTATGTATGAATGAAATTTAGAAGTTAAAGAATTGTTAGATTGGGTACGTGCTATGAAAAAATACTTCGATTACGAATATATCGAAGAAGATAATATGGTGAAGCATGCAATGATAAGACTAAAAGGTCATGCAGTGTTATGGTGGGATGAACTACAAGTCGAACACAGGAGAAATGGTAAGCAGAAAATTAAAAACTAGGATAATATGGTAGCCAAGTTGAAGGCTAAATTTATCTCGAAGGATTACCAAATCAATATTTACACAAGATTGTAGAACCTGAAACATAGGGGTTTATCAGTGAAGGAGTACACTGAAGAATTTTACCAACTGAACATCAGGGTTGGATAGAAAGAGAATGAAGATGAGAAGAAAACCAGATATATCAATGGGATGAGATATGAAATCCAAGAGGAGATCAGCATGGTGTCTGTCAGTAAATTCGAGGATTCCTATCAAGCAGCCTTGAAAGCTGAAGAAAAATTGGCCAGGAAGAAAAGACAACGAAGTAGAGGAGGAAATTCAAGCAGAGACAAGGGAACCAACAGAGAGATGTCCCAAAAGTTGAAGCCTGAAGCTGAAAAACATCATAGTCAGCATGGGAAGGGTGGAAGTTCTAAAGAAGGACATCATAGAGGAAGAAGTTATTTTTCCAGAGGTAGAGGAAGAGGAAGATCTAGAGGAGGTGTAGTTAAATGTTATACCCGTGGAAAAGAAGGACACAAATGTTGGGAATGTCTTGAAAAAAAGAGAGAATATGGAGAAGAACACATTGTTGAAGCACATAAACATGTGGAAGCAGAAGCACCAGAAGGAGGAAGAAACCTCATGATGAAGAAAATTCTTTTTAAACTAGAGAAGGAACCAGAGGAACCAATTCAAAGAACACGCCTGTTCATAAGTGCTTGCAAGTCAAAAGATAGAGTTTGCAAGGTGATCATAGACAGTGGGAGCAATGACAATCTAGTATCCATGGAGATGGTGGAAAAACTGGAGCTGAAGACAACTACACATCCAAATCCATACAAGGTATCGTGGCTACAGGAAGGACATCAAGTCATGGTAAGTCAAAAATTCCAAGTTGAGTTTAAAATAGGAGGTTAGAAAGATGAAATATTATGTGATGTGATTTCTATGGATGTCTGCCATATTTTATTAGGTAGGCCATGGCAGTATGACCAAAAGGTTATTCATGATGGAAGAAATAATACCTATACCCTAGAGAAAAGTGCTAGGACACACATGTTGTTACCCATAGAAGAGAAAGAGAAAAAGAAACAATCTAGTTCAAGAATACTTCTCATGAGTGGGAAGGAATTCTTGAATGAAGTCAAGAAGGAGAAATAAATGCAGTTTTCTATAGTGAGGAAGTCTAGAGTTATCCTTATGAATACTTCTGTGGAATATTTGTCTGTAGAAATCTAGGAACTGTTAGAAAATTTTGTTGATATAGTAGTGGATGAGTTACCACACTCATTGCCACCCATTAGGAGCATAAGCCATCATATTGACCTTATTCCAGGAGCTAGTTTACCAAACAAAGGAGCTTATAGGTTGACACCTAGAGATAATGAGGATGTCAAGAATCAAGTCCAGGAGTTGTTGGATAAAGGGTTAGCAGGGAAAGCCTAAGCCCATGTGCAGTACTGACTGTATTAAGTCCAAAGAAAGATGGAAGATGTAGAATGTGTACAGATTATCGAGCCATCAAAAAGATAACCATTAGGTACATATTTCCTTTACCGAGGATGGATGATTTGATGGATTGTTTGAGTGGAGCAAGCTATTTTGCCAAGATAGACTTGAAGAGAAGATATATTCAAATAAGAATGAGAGAGGGAGATGAATAGAAAAAAGCATTCAAGACAAATGAAGGATTGTTTGAATGGTTGGTCATACCGTTTGGGTTGACAAATGCACCAAGAACATTTATGAGATTGATGGATGAAGTGTTGAGAGACTTCATAGGAAAATTTGTCATAGTATATCTAGATGACATACTAATATTCAACAAGACGAAGGAAGAACACTTAATACATTTGACATCAATGATGGAAAGGTTGCAACAAGAGAAATTGTTGATAAATATGAAGAAGACTTCTTTTATGAAGAAGGAGCTCATATATTTGGGTTTCATGATCTCTTGAAATTAATTGAGGATGGACCCAGAAAAAGTGAGAGCGATTAGAGAATGGTCGCCACCGAGCAACATATTTGAGGTAAGAATCTTTCATGGGTTAGCGAGTTTTTATAGAAAGTTTATCAGAAATTTCAGTGGCATATGCGCACCGATGTTGGAAACTGTGAAGAAGAAACATAAGTTATTTAGTTGGACAGAGGAAGCTGAAAGAAGTTTCAAAGTGTTGAAGGAGAAAATCACAGAAAAGCCAATTTTGGTCTTGCTAGATTTTGGTAAAACATTTCAGGTGAGATGTGATGCGAGTGTATTATCTATTGGAGCAGTATTGGGTCAGGACAATAGGTCAGTTGCTTATTTCAGTGAGAAACTAAATGACACCAAGAAAAAGTATTCCACGTATGACAAAGAATTTTATGCAATGATTCAAGCTTTGAAAAATGGAGGCATTATCTAATTCCTAAGGAATTTGTCTTGTACAGTGATAATCATGCTTTGCAATTTATTACTAGGAAAGAAAAGTTGAATCAGAAACATGCAAAATGGGTAGAATTTATGCAAAATTTTACTTTTGTTATTAAACAAATTGTTGGAACTGCTAACAAAGTTGAAGATGATTTGAGCAGAAGGAGTTTGATTGTACAGGAATTCCAGGTGGAGACCTGGGGGTTCGAACACCTCAAAGAGATGTATAAAGAGGATGTAGATTTAAAATAAGATTATGAGGAATGCAAGAATCCTTTATTGGGAGACATAAGCCCATGGATTGAATATTTGATACAGGATGGATTACTGTTCAAAGGGAGCCAATTATGCATTCTGAAGTGCTCAATGAGAGATAACCTACTGAAAGAGAAAAACAGTGGAGGTTTATCTGGACATTTTGGTCATGATAAGAAATTTGCACAGATCAACAATTTATATTATTGGCCGAGCATGAGAGAAGAAGTGAAGAAGTTTGTGAACAAATGCAGAATTTGTCAGTATGCAAAAGGAAGACAACAAAACATTGGTTTGTATCAGCCATTACCAATTCCAGAAAGGCCGTGGGATGCAATTAGTATGGATTTTGTTTTAGGATTGCCTAGGACTCATAAAGAGAGCAATTCCATATTTTTTGTGGTGGACAAATTCTAAAAAATGGCACATTTTGTACCATGCCAGAAGACAAGTGATGCCACACACATCGCCAATTTGTTTTTCAGAGAAGTAGTAAGACTACATGTATTTCCGAGAAGCATAGTTTTAGACAGAGACACCAAATTTGTAGGACACTTTTGGAGGACTCTATGGAAGAGGTTGGGGACAAACTTATCCTTTAGTTCAACATATCACCCTTAGACATATGGATAGATTGAAGTAGTAAACATGAGTCTGGGAAACTTGTTGAGAAGGTTAGTCACTGAGAAAGGTCAACAATGGGATCAGATGATGGCACAAGAAGAATTTTCATTCAATGATTCAGTGAATAGGAGCACGGGAAAAATTCCATTTGAAATAGTGTATGGTATACAGCCAAGAGGAATTACAGAGTTGAGAGATTTGAATCAAGATGAATTCAGAAGTGTTGGAGCAGAGGATTTTGCAATAGAAATGAAAAAACTTCGTGACAGAGTCAGAGAGCATCTACAGGACAGCATTCAGAAATACAAGAGCAGAGTTGATCAAAAGAAGAGAGAATTTCAATTCGAATTAGGAGATGAAGTTTTATCTCATTTGAGAAAAGAGATAATCCTGAGGGGAACGTATAACAAATTGAAGATGAAAAAGATAGGACCATGTAAGATTCTCAGAAAATTCGCAACCAATTCTTATGAGATTGAGTTGCCAGACAATGTTGGGATATCGCCGATATTCAATGTTGTATACCTATACCCTTATAGGATATATGAAGAAGGAGGATCAGATGATCAGAAATAAATTTAGTGGGAAGATCAATTGCCCACAACAAAAAAACCTCAGATGGAGAAAATTATTGAATAGAGGGATGGAAAGAAAACCAGGAGGAAGACAGATCCTGAATACTTAGTGAAGTGGAAATATCATCTGATGGAAGATGCAAGTTGGGCCATAGAACCTGATATTTTGAAGCATGGAAAAATAGTGCAGCAGCTCATGGACAGGAGTCCATGAAATTTTTTAACCAGAGGAGTATGATGCAGGAGCATCGCCTTCAAAGTATATAGCGCACGTGTGGAGGCAGAAGAATGACATCTCAGCAATGACAGGGTTTCAAATCAAGAATTTAACTCAGAATTTAATCGGTTGTTGAGATATTTTTGAATACAACATTTTAAAATGTAACTTTTTTGTAAAGTCTTGAAGGACTATAAGAAACTATAGATATGGAGTGTTGACTCTATCTGGAAATAACTAGTAGTTATTGTAATAGGATAGAGTAGGTAATATCTTTGAATTTGAAATGATAGATTTCAGACAGGACGAGAGAGGTCGTGGAGACAGTCCTTAGATAGTTCATTAGTTGCATTATAATAGATCAATATGAATGAGTAGAACATATAGACAGAATAGAGGGATGAATAGAGCTGAGTAGAGTAGTAGAACCACTATGTATTTTGGTTTTCATGAAAGAATGAAATAGACAAAAAATTTCCCAAATCCTTGGACTGTGTTCATCTTATGTGTGATTGAATGAATGTTATTATGTGTGTATGATTTATTTCAGTTCGTTCATGTAGGATTGTTCGTGATATTAACTGTATGAGTTTGTGACGAAGCTGGTTGAGTTTCAATCATTTCTCTTATGATACTTGCATGCAAGGTGTGCATATCGAACACAAGGAGTGCATCAAATGAGTCTCGGATTGACTCGGAGAAGTGTAGAGAGAATTAGAGAAACTCATACCAGGTTCAAGGTGTTCATAGCATCAAGAAGACAACAAGATTCAAAGAACCAGAGTAGAAGAACACCAGGTGGGCGAGAAGCATTTTATTATCAAGAAAATCCTTCGAATTGAGTTATTCAAAATCAGGGGAATGAAAAGTGTGTGTGGGAGATAGAAATCCTTACAAGGGACAAAGCTCAGAAGGGATAGCACTTTCACAAGTGTTGATGATATCTAGGAGTTGGACTCGCGGGAGAATCAAAGGTTGAAACCTTTGATCTCTGAGAAATCTTCTGAAGTCTAGAAGAGGTGGAACCTCAAGAGAGATAGTGAGTCATGGATCTAAAGGAGGATCAGACCATTGGTTTTATTTCATTTGAAAAGAGATTTCGGAGGATCGGATATCGAGAGTCTAGATAACGGGGGAATTTATTTTCCAAAGTCACGAAACATGAACTTTCGATAGAATAAAAAAAAATAATCTGAGTCGTCACATCAGAGATAGACAGAAGGAGCACATGTGAGAAGAGATCAAATCGCAGTCATCGAATATAAGCGCCTAGGTCAACATTCGTTGGATCCCAAGGAAAGTGCACTAGAATGGTTCTGAAATGATCGGGACCGTCCTTCGTCAGAGGACATGTGGTAGTAGATTAGCATTTTGCTGACTTGCAGGGCGGAAAGGTCAAAGGGTAGATTTGGGAGATCTTGTGAAATGAAAACTCCCGAAATCATTCCAGCTATTGGATCTCGGGTGACAAGTGGTGAATATCCATACACATCGGAGATTTGAGTATTGGAGAAGCTGAACAAATGGTGGAAACTCTCGGAGGGAGAAGCGCTGACGCGATCTGGCCAGACATATCGTAGGATAATTGGAGTCGTTGATCTGTGGAAAAGGAATATTGGTATTTCGGGTATCGGCGAAGGGAGATAAGTCATATCGAAAATCCCCAATCCACGAAATCCCAACGTGCTTAGAGGGTGAGCCCCAGGTCATGGTGAATTATCACATGAGTGAGGATAAGGAAATGATCTAATCCCCATTAATCTATTTTCATAGTTTTGGGAGTTGGGAGGAATCAGAGTTGACTCACTTGCAAAGTCCCGATAGGCCAAATCACAATGCACCTTTTGTGTGGGTGTGCAGTCATGACCTGTGGTCATGTGGAGGTGAAGCTCACATCTAATGCTTGTACATGTGGACTAAGTTTCTCATTTGGAGCTGTTGAGTTTTTTAGTGTAGGTTCCAGCAGGAATCAAAGAGTTGTTTTAGCTCAAGGAGAAAGAACGATCCAGTGTCTGGGAGGTCAGCAGACCCTGTTGAGGTAGGGGGCTGCATCATTTGGACACATGGCCAAATATTGGAGAATGACATTCCCTCTTATAGAACCACAAAAAAATAACAACAGTCACAGACAGGAACCTCATAAAAGGACATGGATAAGAAATCTTAATCAGTATAGCAATGAATAATGCACACTCACTCTACAAGTTGAGCATAAGAAACATGGTTGGTATGTTGACAATGGTTTTTCAAAACACATGATCGGTGATAGAGATAGGTTTCTTACATTAATAAAGGAAATATATGGATCAGTCTCCTTCGGAAATGATGATTCAACTAAAATCATTGGAAAAGGCACAATCAGAATTGGGAACAAGAATACAAAGGAAAAAAAATGTTCTACTAGTAGAATATATGAAACATAATATTCTAAGTGTGATTCAAATGTGTGACCAAGGTCATAAAGTTAATTTCGATTCAAAAAAGTGTGAGATAAGAAAAGAAGGTTCAGGAAAATTGATTTCTACAGCTGCAAGAACTTCAAGCAACATATATGTGTTAAGTGAAATTGGAAATGAAAAGTGTTGTCTAGGAAAGGAAGATTAAAGTTGGCTATGGCACAGAAGAATGGGTCACACACATTTTGATAACCTTGTCAAAGTCAGAAAAAGAGAAGAAGTCAGAGAAATTTCCCAGATAACGAAACCAACCAACACTTTATGCAAGCATTGTCAAACAAGGAAATCAAACAAAGACCAGGTTCAAATCAAAGGAATATTCAATGACAAGACCACTGGAAAGTGTGCACACTGATCTAGTTGGAAAAACTACAACAAAGGGTTTAAAGGGTGAGAAATAATTTATGTTATTAGTTGATGATTATACAATAATGACTGCAGTTTGCTTTCTCAAGAATAAGTCATAAGATTTTGAAAACTTTAAGATCTACAAGGAAATGGTTGAAAATGAAATGGATTCAAAAATCAAATGCTTTAGATATGATAATGGAGGAGAGTTCACTTCAAAGGAATTTATGGACTACTACAGTATTCATGGAATAAAAAGTTAATTTTTCATTTCTAGGACACCTCAATGGAATGGAGTTGTTGAAAGAAAGAACATGACAATACAGGAAATGGCTTGAACAATGCTAATGGATTCCAAATTGACAGATATATTTTGGACATGGGTAGTGCATACAACAGTTCACATTCAAAATAGATTAATTCTCAGAAACAACACTGAAAAAACTCCCTACGAGCTATGGAAAGAAAGACCAGCAAATGTGAAGCACTTCAGATTTTTTGGAAGCAAATTCTACATCTAAAGAGAAGATGGAAAAATGAGAAAGTTTGACTCTCGTGTGGAAAATGGAGTACTTGTTGGTTACTCAAGTAAAAGGAAAGCATACAAGTGTTACAATATGATATTGAACAAAGTTGTGGAAAGAATCAAAGTAACAATTAATGAAATCGGCAGACCACAGTCAAAGGAAGAAGAAAATGAATCAATGGAATAGCCTTTCGAAGAAGAAGCAGAAGATGAAAAAGAAGTATAAGAGGAAGGTGAAGAGAATTTGATAGAAACAAAAGATTGATTTCAGCAAGTGTCTCCAAAGAGACCTAGTAGACGAGTACAGAAGAATCATCCTTCAAATCAAATTATCAGAAACAAAGATGCAGGAGTTGAGACTAGAAAAATAATCTGTTCACCAAAACAAACACACCTAGCACTCTTATCTACAATTGAACCAAACTGTTTTGAAGAAGCCAATAAGGATGAATTTTGTAATAAGGCCATGGATGAAGTCTTGGATCAAATATAGAAAAATGACACTTGGGAACTGGTTCCAAGACCAAAGAATAAGAGTGTGATCGACACAAAATGGGTTTTTAGGAATAAATTGAATGAATATGGACAGGTTATGAGGAACAAAAATATATTGGTATGTAAAGTATATACATAGATTGAAGGAATCGACTTTGAAGAGACATTGCCCCAGTTTCCAGAATAGAAGCAATTTGTTTGCTTTTAGCTTATGCATGCTGCAAAAATATTAAAGTGTATCATATGGACGTAAAATCATATTTTCCGAATGGGGAACTTGAAGAAGAAGTCTACATTGAACAACCTGAAGGATTTCAGTTGTCAAAAAATGTAGATTATGTGTGTAAATTAAAGAAGGCCTTGTATGGTCTAAAACAGGATCCTAGAGAGCACTCTAGACTAGATAAGTATCTATAGTAGGCAGGGTTCATAAAAGGAAGTGCAGACAACAACCTCTACATCAAGGTAA